>CM023486.1:81676979-82223243 GCA_013339685.2 Hyalomma asiaticum | reverse complement strand
GATGAATCCTACGACCATAGAACGAACGAAATGAGTTCAACTCAGCTTGAAAAATTCCGCCTTACTCGTTAGACATGTTCAGTTACTAGCGAAGCAAATGAGATGAGAGACAAGACCGAGGTATAGGAAAGGTCGGTTCGCCCTGACCAGTTCGGTTTGGGTCCGTTGCAAAGCGCTATCATCTCTCGCTGGTATGTACGCTGCAATACGACAATGAACCCGCGGTGTCGTCATGTTCATGTTCACCGTGCGATTCGCTTGTTCTAGAATCGACCAGCACAGTGCAGTCATGCACATTTGCAAATCAAGCGAGACGTCGTGTATAGCGCCGCCACGGTGGTCTAGCGACTATATAGTACTCGGCTGCTGATCCTAAGGTCGCGGGATCGAATCTTGGCCGCGGCAGCTGCATTTCGCCGATGGAGGCGTAACGTTGAGGGCCGTGTACTGTGGGATGTCGTCAGTGCACGTTAAAGAACCCTAGGTGGTCGAAATTTCCGGAGCCCTCCACTACGGCGTCTCTCACAATCGTTGTTTTGGGACGTATACGTAAGACACCAGAAATCAATCACCGCATATAAACATTCGTGCAACAGGCAGAAATGATCCCACGAATCAGCGCGATCTTCGTTCGTGCAACAAGTGAACTGAATTCTCTTTGAAGCTTCATCATGCACTTCTACGCTAGCGAGTTGATGGGCAGGCTGCGCCACTTGCTCGATTCAAGGCTGTGTCCCTCATGAACGCTGCATAACAAAGTCCCATATTTTAAAGCTGCGCATTCACGATGGGCGCACCGACGATGACGCGCTGCTCCATGCGTGGCTAGCGTTTTCGGATGACCGGAACCATAGAGCACGCCACAAGCAGGTGCCGTGAGCAGGACCTCATCCTTCACTCCGCTAGCGCGCGTCACAACATACGGCCTCGATGCGACTGGGAGGTTTGCTTTTCTATTGGATAGAACAAAGAGCACTACCAGGAGGGCCTGGATTCTCATCTGTTGTTCTTGTTGGCCTGCTGTTTGTGCTGTTGTCGTTGGCTTGAACATCTTCCTTTTGTTACGTATACGCGTGCGCGTGTTCGAAGATGGCAGGTGTTTGTGATGCATATACCTCGGCGCTTTGTGCGGGCGATGGGCAGCTCCTCGTCCGTTTGCGACGGCTGCGGCGGTGTACAATCGTCGCCGGTCTTTTACCTGTTGCGTTCGCATCACGAGTGTTCTTTTGACGGATGGCTTCATGCTAACGCGCACTTATTAAAGCTAAAATGCGCGCACTGCTGTGTCGCAAGAGACCGTGCTTCCGTGTCAGAACAACCCGATAAATTTTGTTGATTTTGGCAAAAACGCCCTCCCGATAAGGGGAAAAAAAAAGGGAGGGGGGGGGGGGGTTTACAATAGCAGGCTAAGTTCATTTCGCAATATGAGAGGTGATTTAGAACTATTACGCCATTATCTCTGTCACTGGGACGCTGATGGAGCAGGTGTGAGCACTTCCACGTTTGAGTGCTTGCCATCATGGGTCACACCTTCTCCTGGTGGAGGATTTGTTTGTTTGCGTGTGTTTGTGTTAGTATACGAAGATTTAGGCATATCGCCAAGGACAACAATGGCACTATGGTATTTACGTAATTTGCAAGTATAATGGCGGATAATTCAGCACGGAGAGAATGAGACGCATAGTATACAGTACATGGCTTTCGTGCTTGCATATAGGTTCAAGTGATTCTGTTACTTTTGACAAAGGATCCTTTACTGCGAGGGTATACTTAGGTTACAACCGCGACAATATTAGCCGTGATTACGGATGTGAATCGGGACTTCTTGTTGCCTTTCCGTGTTTGTAAGACTTAATTCTGGGAACTTTAGAAAGTCAATGCGCTTCACACATGCAGCGTAACAAATAACGCCCGAACCTATACGAGCACGAAAACGAAGCAAACCTACATTAGTCCTTCAGCGGCGGCGTACACAATTGTGCGCCACTTGGTTATTCTAACCAGTGTTACCGACTACTGGCCAATAAAGAAGAATGTACGTTGAGTTCTTGATTAATTAAGCCCTTCTAACGATTAATGCGTCTTCGTTTAACACCACTGTGCTGCTTTAGCGCGGGATACCATCATTTCTGGAAGGTATTACATGTTCAACGAATTGCTCGACATCTCGCGTTCCGAGGGCAGCACCGCAATAATCACTTTGGTTTCCTCAGCACGAGTGCATTCCCAGACAGATAAATCACTCTTTTTTGCAAAACTGACTATACCGGCTTCGTAATCAATAAGTAAATATAAATTGTCGTTTACAATTAGATACCAAAACGTGCAGAATCGACGTATACCCGCTTTCCATTCCACGTAATGCAATATTGGGTGACTTGGAATAAAGTTGGGTAAATTAAATTTTGCACATCTGCAAACAGTTCATCGTAGTTCGTGTCCGAATGGGATATTCCTCATTCCCGCAGCCGCGGGGCGATCACAGCGCCAGAGACTTCAACAAAGCTGGGTTATGGGAAATTCCATGATATATGCCGCGTCGCGATAAAGAATTATTTCCTGTGAACAGCATAAACAACGAGCACCCTTGTCTCGCGCGTATAATGAGACCAAGGCCGCATCGGTTCTGTTGTGCTTCGAGCGAACTGCTGCAGCATGTGCTGAACTTGCCAAAATGCAGGCAGTGACATATCGCCTCGGACACTTAAAGCGCGACAGTAATTGGAGCATGCTAGAGCTTTTCAGCAGATAGAGAAAAAGATACTGGGAGTGCTTAGCTATTGCTTACGAAACGTAATGTCGAAAACCGAGACCTTTGTTTGTCGAACCCGGGACCTATAGGGGGTTACATACTGAAACCTTTGGTAGCCGAACGTCACGTGAATGCAATTTGTCCTACGCTGTAATGGTGAGCATACTATCGCGTGTGGCTCGTCCCCGTACTTACGTCACGACTGATAATGATAAAATTACGCTTGGCTCGTCCCCACTTGTCCAACACGGGTACGAGCCAAGCGTGATTTTATCATTATCAGTCGTGACGTAAGTGGCAAGGACTGCCTCGTGATCGTATAGTGGTTTTGGCACGTAAATCCCCAGCAATTATTAGTAAATGCCAAATATTCAAAGTTACTGATGCCATGACCTATCAGTAATGTTAGCCAAACATTCGTACTCTTCCAGGCCAGTTGCGGTAATGCCTCACTGGATCGCATGGATGCGTAAATGTTCGCCTATGGAGCCGCCCATAACACACAAACTCTCCGCTCTGGATCATTCCGTTGCTTTATAGTGTTCAGTTCGGAATACCTAAGCAACGCAGGCTCAATTCCTTCCCGCAGCGGTGCTGCATTTAGAGTCAGAGACAAAATGCAGGAAGCATACACTCGCGTATACCATGCGTGCTCTTCGCGCATAGGCCTCAACTTACTGCGCAGTCAGGTATGTTAAAAAGAAAAAAAAAAATGTTTTGCCGTCAAGGAACGTTGCAAATAGTTTGCCATTTTTTCACTTCGGCTGAGAAGGGTCTCCTGTCGCCTATGCACGCACACCTGATTTGACAAAACGACAAAGATCAGAGATATATTTTATATATACCTTAACATTGTTGAAAATCGAAACTCGCGCCCAAATAACCATTGCAAAACATCACTACTTTGTTTCGGAGTTCTCACGGAGTCACTGCGCGAATAATGTCGAGGACATCTAAAAAAAACAAACAAATAAGGCAAGAGCACGCATCGTCGTAAACACATAATCACGCAAGCCGATGCATCCATATATACAAAACCTTACAAACCATCTAGTCTCACAGAGCCACAGAATATTGCGATATATACGCTCCTATATATGGCCTATGCACGCACACATGGTCTCTATATAAAACCTCGATCATCTGAAGAAAGCAAAACCAACTGACTGATTGGGAATTATAGACAGATAGTCGTCGATCGCGCATGTCATCACTATACGCGTCGGGGTCAACTTAATGCCGCTTTCCCTGCCTTGGCGTAGCATATACTCGCTTGTCTATCACGCGCGATTGGCTCGATCCTCGTCTCCTCCTCTTAGCCTCCCCGGCTCATCCAAGGACGACAACTCAATTTTCGATCGGTGCATACGGATCTGTCGTGTTTGGCGCGCGTAGCATACTATATACGGACCAATGGCATATATAAAAGCTGAACACAACTACGCGTTACTGATAGATGTCTCAATTAACTGTGGAGCCAGCCGGACTGTTTCACCTGGTAGCCCTCTGCCTTTTTTTTTTTTTTGTTTAGCATGCGAAGCAGCTTATCGTCGAGCCTGTTCCGTCCCTGCGCCGTCCACACCCCCCACTGCGCACTGTGCAACAGCTGGCCCAAGCTGGCAAGGAACGAGAACGCGCTCTCACCCGCGAGAGACAACGCTGACGCAGGCAGCGTCTGCTAGCGAGTTTCTTGATTGAAAAAACCGACTGCTCGCGCTCATCGGCCACCCCTTATATATAGGCACTGGATCTTGACCTGCAATGTAGTGCCGGTGGGAGATTTTCTTATGCGTAGTTGAACCATAAGGATTCGCAGCGTGCGCGTTAACTAAAAGGAATCCGGAACTCGGCACGATCTACGACGTGGGAGCGCAGGAACCTCATAAGGACCAGGAGCATCAATGAAAACGCGTTTGTAAATATACACACACGTTGTCACTCGTTTACGTGCGTGAGTGGGCATGAAGTGTGTAGACTTGGGCTTGTTGGTAAGACATGACTGAAGTGACGACAGCGCGCAAGGCACAAGGACAAGAGAAGAGGACACACACAGCGCTGACTTTCAACAACATGGTTGTTGAAAGTCAGCGCTGTGTGTGTCCTCTTCTCTTGTCCTTGTGTCTTGCGCGCTGTAGTCACTTCAGTCATGAGTGGGCAATGTCAAGGGTGATTTACAGTAACACCGAACGATTCGCAGTGCTTCGCCCTCTCGTCATGGTTCACTTCTTGGAGATGCGTGAATATATATATATATTTTTTTTGCGTTTTAACATTCAATTAGTGCAGCAAGATTCGGAGTGGTTCTAATTTACGTTCACATTTCGCAAACTGTGTAATGGTTTTCTATTGAAACTTAAGTGTCACTGATCCATTTTTTTTCCTTGCATTTATTACAGCGTTGCCTATATTTCTGTTTCTTCATCTTGTAGAACTGTGTATAGTTCCCTATTACTGCCATACCCCTAACAGAGGTTCGGAGTGTGTAAATAACATAATAAAATGAATGTGTTTAAACCAGAGATATAGGCCACGCGTATGCGAGTCTTTTCAAAAATCGTTATCGATAGATTGATGTTACAGTCATGCTTCCGGCGATTGGCGTCCATTTATATTTAGTTACCCTCAATATTAATGCCCGTTATGTACGTCTGAATGCATGCATTACTTCTGTAAGTGAAAGGTCGCCTCCAAAGAACTATATATACTGCAAGTGGCGTATTCAAAGGAAGCGTATTCAGGTCACACGAAGTTTACACTCCCTTTAGATGGACGCGTTGCAGGAAGGTATGCACGAAACTCAGCATAATGTCGGGGCTGTTACATATTTTCAGCGACCGTGAATACCAAAGGAATGAAGAAACCAGCGACAAGTTTAATTTTGCAGGCACAGATATAAAGGTTCTTTCACATTTTGGTGTGCATATTACTTTCATTATTCGTTATTAGCACTATTAATTTTCAGAAATTGCACCCAGTTCGTCGTTTTATCGCCCAGGATGGGTGAGTTCCAACCAAAGAGGTTTAAATTTCTTTAACCTCGTTGAAATAACGAAAGGGAAGGGCTCGTACTTTATTTGTTAGAAACAACTTAATGAGCAAACAGACAATGAAGCCTAGGAAAGCATAGGGGAAGTTACTTGTGGTATTGTAATTGTGGAGAAAGTAGAAAGGAATTAAAGTGGACGAAAAGACAAACCTGCCTTCGGTGGGAACCGAACCCACGACCTTCGGATGTCGCGTACGATGCTCTACCAACTGAGCTACGAAGGCGGTCGTCCCCCCTTCCACTTT
The DNA here is from genome assembly GCA_013339685.2 of Hyalomma asiaticum. Taxonomy (NCBI): domain Eukaryota; kingdom Metazoa; phylum Arthropoda; class Arachnida; order Ixodida; family Ixodidae; genus Hyalomma; species Hyalomma asiaticum. The sequence goes on along the minus strand of CM023486.1, from coordinate 82,217,200 downwards.
ACTGTGTATTTATGTACGTATTCTCCTGGGAGTGTTAGGCAGCGCCACTCGTGGCCAAGGCGGCGTGTGTGGAACACACTTTCGTGCCAGGAGGCGTCACGTAGAACGTGAACTTAGATGAGATGGCTGCTGCCCAATAAACCCTCGCATGCTACCTAAGGCACCAAGTCTGCCGCAACGAGGCCCAAGCTATGAAATAACGAACTATGAAATAACCTCGTTGGTGACAGTGGGTGTAAGGTATTATCATCATCATAGACAAGTATGTACGCGTTTACGCGAGAATGCGTACTTTAATAATAGACCTATCGTAACAGAGCGCACAGGGGGAAAAAGACGATTAATCAGCGTGCAGTCGGCTTTATGACATAAGAAAAGCTTGTTCGATTTATGGGGAAATGTGGAGAGTTTATCGCAGTAAAATAGATATATATATATATATATATATATATATATATATATATATTATATATATATATATATATATATATAACATTTAGCTGCCAAATCACGATGCTTGTGTGACGTCGCACTTTTGAATTTTATTGTTCTTCGCGTATTTGGACCGCTTATTAATGCTCTATTACTTTTCAGCGATTAAAATGTTTCTTTACATTTTTGCTTACGTTTTAATTCAACACAGACAATCATTATTCCTACGCAGCCCCGAGCGGACGCTACTGAAAGGCAGGACGTGAGGGTAACATGGCGCACGGATTCTATTACGACAGAGGCACCACTCCACCCATTGCAGGGAGGAGAGGGAGGTGTGCGGTGGGGGAGGAGGCGTTCGTCCTTTGTGTCTCGTAATATACCAGCCTCTAACCACACACGGGTAGAACTAACTTGTTTTGGACTTCAGAAGCGTACTATATGATCTCTCAATTTATCTGTCGGCATATCATTATGCAGCCGATAGCTGGAGCGATGATAGTTTCCGGGTTATACCTTGGCTATCGATCTATACGAAAAAAAAATAATAAAAAGCTGGCATGCGGTTCTGCGACGGCTCTCTCTATCGATAATGTGGTTGGCGTTGCGCGTGGGAGGGCGGACAGCGGTAGCTGGATTCGCTCCCCCCTGATCGCTTCCTGGCGCCATTCCAATGCGTCACTCCCATCGCCACGGCCAACCAACGTGTCTTGCTTCCAGGATGTGCCTCCAGGGAGATCGTATGGACGATGCGCTCTTTATTACCTTCCTCAATGACAGTTAGTGAGGAAATACGGCCTAGTAATTCATACGAACACTCCTGCATTAACGGCACCGCGTAGGGTATACGTGGGGCGCATATACCCACGCATACATGCAGGACAGCTGCATTATCTCCGGTACTGTACGTAACGTATATGTTTACCGTGCTCTCAACGCAAGTCCCGTACGCATGCGTCCCGTGTCCTCAGTACGCATGCATGTGGACCGTGTCATCGGTTCCTCGCCTTTGCGTGTGTGTCTTGTGCTCTGACTGCTTGTTTTATACGAGTATATATCAATGTCTACGTGTCTCTTGCGACCTCGGCACCTGTCCTTCATGTATGTGTTCCGTATTCTCAGCACCTCTGCTGTGTGTGTATGTGTTCCATGCCCTCGGCGCCTGTGCTTCATGCATGTGTCCCGTATACTCAGCACATATCCTCTTTGTATACGCCGTGTTTTTGGCTCCTGTCCTGTATGTAAGTTTGTGTCCAGTGTTCTCAGTGCCTGTCCTGTATGTATGTGTCCCGTGTTTCTTCGATGAGGGTGGCAATGTGGGCTTGTTGGTAGAGCATCTTGAGTTTGATGGTAGCGCACGCAGGACACGGACACCAGGGAGACACACTTGACACACCACAGCGCTGTGGTGACACTTGACACACCACAGCGCTGTGGTGTGTCAAGTGTGTCTCCCCTGGTGTCCGTGTCCTGCGTGCGCTACCATCAAACCCGTGTTTCTTCACCGCTGTCGTGATGCACGAGTGCACCCCCCCCCTTCCCCCTTTCCCAATGACTTTGGATGCCTCCTCCGCTCTACTGATTGGTAACTGTGTTGTGATTTCGCCATCCTTTAAGCCTCCTCGTTTGATGGGGATGGACAAATGAAGTCTAAGCCAGCGTTTCAGAAGCACTTTTAGATGCGAAACAGCTTATGGCGAGGGCTTTGTCCATCCCTCCCTCCGCCGTGTGGCGTCCACACCCGCAGTGCGCATGCGCATCCTTCTCCCCTCCTCTCCTTGTTTCATCTCCTCTCGGCATTCCTCCTCTCCTCTCCGAACGGCGCGCGTTGACTATGGAAACGCTCTTTCTTCGATGAACGCTTTACCAGCACGATGGATGGATGGATGCTATGAGCGTCCCCTTTGTAGCGGGGCGGTGACATGTGCGCCACCAGGCTCGTAAGAAGATTTAAGCACTTTTTTTCTCTCTCTCTTTAAATTTTCCTCCACGCAAGGAACGAGAACGCGCCCTCGCCCGCGTGAGACAACGCTGACGCAGGCAGCGTCTGCTAGCGTCAAACCGATGCAAACGCGGTGTGCACCCCCCGTGCTGCTTCGCATCGCCTCATGGTCCCCTTTAGCGGGAGATGGAGTAATTTTTAAATGTCTCTCTGGGCTGCTTTTCATATTGGGACGGGTTATGCGAGGAATATGGTTCTTATACTGAATTCAACTACCGTTTATATTCACATAACACCAACACGCGCTTGTCTTGGCTAAGTGAATACTAGCAAAATGCTTGCTGAAGTTGGCTTTAGTGTATACTGATGTTGATCGTGCCAGGGGGAGGCAGAAAGTTAGGTGGGCAGATGAGATCAAGAAGTTTGCGGGGATAAATTAGGCACCGTTAGCACAGGACCGGGATAATTGGAGATCTATGGGAGAGGCCTTTGCCCTGCAGTAGGCGTAGACATGATGATGATGATGGTTAATTAGATCGGCTGGTGTTCGCTACTGAGGATTATTGCTGGCTTATAGATGACAAGTGTTGGCAGAGCTGCCGGGTCTTTATTTCGGCGACCCGCCGTTTGCCAGAAAGGTTGCCTTCGTTCAATCTCAGTCCAACGACTGAGTTGCCTGTCAGGTGATCAACCATCTTCTTTATATTTTTTTAGGTTGGCGTAGGAAAGTTTCATAAACTATAGGAAACAGAGAAAAGATTCCTAGTGACGTTCATTAGGCCGTGCGAGCTATCATATAAAACTGTTATCAAGATGAAATATACACCACATTATTATTTAACCATATATATATAGTTCGGCTGAACTTGACGTATACGTGCATCTACCACTAGTTTACGGAATATATAGTGTCGGCTCATGGTGGCGAATGTTGGCCCAATGACGATGTCGCTGCTGTTTACCGTTGGCTGAATGCTTATTAATTTTAGATAATGTTCGCTAATTCCGCTACCAGTTCCTAAAATAATCCGATAAAAAAAGAATATACTACTTACTGTGCTTGTACACCTCCACGTTAATGTGCCTCGTGCACATATATACTGCAGTTATGGAGCATATCGCTGCCTCTGTTATTTCTTTTTTTTTCGTTGATTACTCAGATTACTGGATGAGATGCGTTGCAATGCCTCGCTTTCTTTTTTTTTTTTTTTTTTTGTTAACTGTCGGTGGGAAGGACAAACAACGTCAGATTTATTGCACGCTGTCAGTATACAGTTCCACTCGGGGCGGCTGACGCCACTTGGTGTCGCAACGGGGCTGTAAACGACAGCCAGTGTGTAAAGGTGTACATCTGCTGTAAAATGTGTTTGCACCGGCTGGAACGCGCGAACTGGGAAAATATAAAGAAAAAAAAAGAGTGCCGCCGACATGTTGGGAAATTTTCTTTCTCGCTTACAATTGGTTGCAGTTGCGTTTGAATTGCCTGTACATTTCCTTCAAATGTTGACTTCCATTCCCTTCCCATTATTCCATAATCTACACAAATTTTATTTCCCCTTCTTGTCAGTACATCTTTTCAAAAGTTTGCTTGATGATAAATTAGATCGGCTGGTGCTCGCTCGGAGACAAAGCTCCAAAAGTTGCGAGAATTTTAACTTCCTTCTATCGCTACTTCCGTAAATGTACTGTATGGCCCTTTTGGTTAACTTTCTTTCTGCAATATCTTTTATCTTCGCCCTTTCTCTTTTCTTTTCTGCATGTGTACTTTGCAGGCGAAATCTTTTTCTCCATTCATTCATTCATTCATTCATTTGTTGAACGCATATGATACCGTCCCACTTCTTCTCTTCCCTCTGACTGTCCGTTGAATGCTTTTGTTCGGCGTCATAAGCTTCCACTGTTTCGAGGCCCTCCCTTGCATACGCATCCATCGTTTTACAACATTATGGCTGCTCACACTCCCGAAAGCGTGTTTTCGGGCCATCGTTGCAATGAAGGCGCCACGACACGTCTGGTGCGACTTCTGCATAGCCATAAGGACTCGCACTTAGCAACGTGATTTTTTTTAGTTCTCTTGGGACATCCGGTGCGTACTGGCGCGCCCTTGAGATCACAATACAGTTAATTTAAACCTCTGCGAATGGACCCAAGGTTACGTGCGAGCAAATCGCGTAGTTCGCTTTTCTTTCTCGCATTTCATTCGGCCACAACAGGTGCTTTTTCCAAGGACGCCGCGGCGCCGAGCAATATATGGACGGAAGCTGTGCGAATACAATGAACTCGTGCTGGGCGTTACAGCTATATAGGTGCCATTATTTGCAGCAGGAGTGACGCACGTAAACTGCTCACGAAACACGGCAGGACGCATTGTCATACCGCCGTCAGCAATCGTATACGTAAATGTGTGTGTGTGTGTGTGCGGAATTGAACAAAGTCTAAGGAGCTGAATCTTGTTGTGAACAGGGTGTTGTCCTCGTCGTTTTCGTCGTTAATGGCGGCGCTGTCATGGCGCCGATATACTATAACAAGGACGATATGGTGGTGGTGGCAATGACAATTGATTGATTGATTGATTGATTGATTGATTGATTGATTGATTGTGCTGTTGCCTTGCAAAGTACTGTTGGCCCTATGGGAAGCGCCTTAATGCAGGGCACACGATTGGTGCTGACAACTCTTGATTTTCACGCAAAGCTTGTTTAGTCTATATAGCCTGTGTCGGTGTAGTCGGCGTTGTTGTGGTCGTTGCGCCAAAACTGCCAGAAAAAGTGGAGCCCCTGGCGCCCCGCCATGGTGGTCTAGTGGCTATGGTACTCGGCTACTGATCCGAGGGTCGCGGGATCGAATCCCGGCCGCGGCGGCTGCATTTCGATGGAGGCGAAATGTTGAGGCCCGTGTGCTGTGCGATGTCAGTGCACGTTAAAGAACCCCAGGTGGTCGAAATTTCCGGAGCCCTCCACTACGGCGTCTCTCATAATCAGAGCTGGTTTTGGGACGTTAAACCCCACATAACCAGCCCCTGGCACCCCCTATAAAGTGGCGGAAGAAACCACTTCTTACGTAAGGCGCAATGGAGTGGCAAACACTGTTACAGGTGCTGGAACTTGAACCCAGGCCCCCAACCTACCCGCCGTAGTAGTGTCTATCGCTAGACTTCAAATCCACGCTTGCGAGATGGAAATATATCTGGGTTCTGGACCGCATGGTGCCTCGGATTTTTTGCCATCTCACGGCAGACAAGGAAATAAATTTTCGTGTGTGCCTATATGTATAGTATACATGATAGCTCTCGCATTCCGCCACTGTCGAAGCGCGCCTGCCGCGTCTGGGTATCGAACACTCGACCTCGTTGTGCACAGCTGGACGAAAAGCCGTGGCTGTGTAGAAGGCAACTAACGTTAATGGCTATGACTGTATAGCCAGCCCCCTCTTACGTGTCTCAGGCAGTGCAGTTATTCCAGAGATCCGCCACTCTACCGCTGCATGCTGTAATAATCATGCAATGGATCTGACACACGTAAATCAACAGAAGTCGTGCGTGCGTGCGTGTGTGTGTTTCTATTCTGGAACAGGGTAAGGTTCCAGAATAGAATCGCGACGAAGCAAACGATGCCAACCAGTGAATTTAGCTGCAGGCATGCGCGTTTTACAGGCCGGCAGTGATAACGTGAAGCCCGCGTGGTAAACATGAATGCACTACACATGAATTATGCGCCTCATGAAGAATGCGCGCTCGCAACATTGCATGCCATCATGCCCGCAGCTGTTCCGCCACCACCGCGCCGTGTACACACGCATGCCATGAAGCGTGGGCGCTGCGCGCAGTAGTTTGCAAGTGGTGCCAGAGTGCGAGCAGCCGTTGTGCCTTGTCGTTTTTCACGTACAGCGAGGCCATCTGCCGTATTATATATATATGTTTTGTTTTTAGAACACCTTTTCATTCATTTCCTGACCAACCTCCCACAGCTGCTTCATTCAAATGCTGCAAAGAAAAAAAAAAGAGGCACCTCGAGCACTGCGTACGCGAAATGTCGATGCTGATGATGTTGTTCGCGGCTCCTGCAAACACAGCCTTCAGTTATGAGGGGGGATGAAAGTTGAGGCATGACGCAATTTCGGGTGACTTATATACGGCGTGAAAGCGGCCGGTATGTAATGCATGGTGATAGAGTGTGACAATATGCGAATCTGTACCGGCCGGCACTTTATACTTGTATCGTAATGCGCTCTGTGTCTGTGTTCTAAAGAGCGGCGTGTGTATATGCAACCCTGAGAAACGACGGTGTTAGTATTGGCCTCGAATCAGGTATACCGATTTTGTAACAGTACATTTTGTCGCCATATATAGGGAAGCCAACGTGCGCATAGATAGTGCAGCTTTACACCTGATGAAGAGCGCACTTACGAAATCTGGACGCAACGCTGTGCTATCATTTATTGTTCCACTTATGAAATGACACGAACAGTGTTTAAAAAAAGATCAAAGTGAGTCCTACTAAAACCGGCCTGTATAATATAGCTTGGCGGTGTTGGACTGCGAAGCTTGAGAACGTGACCTGGATTCCTCACCACGGCTGCTGCATTTCGACGGGCCCAATATGTAAGTGCGCGTGTCTACGTTGAAGTGTGCCTTAAACGCCAGGTGGTAGAAACTAATCCGAAGTCCTCCAATGCGTCGTGCCTCATAATAATATTGCACTTTCGCCATGTAAGAGATGGCAATTATTAGTAACGTATATGCAACGACATTCATGTCACGGCATGTCGTTAATTACCGCACGTTTGGCAATCATGCATGCGTGCCACTGTAATGAAACCACAATGCCTTCATGACGTGTGTATTATGCCGTTTGCGCCCACGTACCATGACCTATACCATCCATGTTTTTCCCATCATGACATGCACACTTCAGCACTGGGGACCAGGCGATAAAATGAAATGCCCACGATGGCGCATCTTGTAATTTATATCATGACGTGCATAATTGCGTATCAAGTCGTTAAGGGATTCCCTTTTGGCTCATTTCAATAGCAAGCACCTCAACACCCGGCAGATTCTCCGATGGGAGCGACGATTCCCCGATGCGAGTTTTTCCCTTCAAATCTTCATCCCACTATACATCACTGTGGGTAACTGTGGTTAGCGTGTGAGCTTGGTTCACGTGTCTCCATCGCATTTGCGTGTGTCAGACATTCACGGACTCTGTTATAATGGTAACTTTTCAACTCACTGAGCGCACGACTTTTTATTATAATGGCTGATGATGAAGTGAAAAAGGCAACCGACGCCAGGAAGTGACGATATTTTGTTTCTTTCGAACGCACGCACCTCTCTCTATCTCGAAGCGCACCTTCACAATTACAGATGGGCCAGCCTGATGGCTTGCTTTTTATTTACTTATTTTTTTCTCTCTCTTTCTGCTTCATACAGCGCGCCTATACCTTTCGAAAGCACCCTCGTTGCGTCCGTGATGTGTCTGCCCTGTCCGACGGAATATAACGCGGTCGCTGCATCTCTGCGAGCTCAGTGAGGCCGTGCGAGGCTCCGAAGAACCTCACTCGTGTTAGCAAGGCGCGCCAGCGCCGCGGGCCACTCCCAACTCATTCAGCGCGTCAATGGTCGGGCAGGCGCCTTGGCGCCGTGTAGACAGCCCCCACAGCTTCGGCCTGCCGCACTTTCGGGACGCCGAACACTGCGTACACACTAAACGCGCACCATATAGCGCACGCGTACTTCGCAGGCTCGGCGCCAGTGTGTGTGTGTGTGTGTGTGTGTGTGTGTGTGTGTGTGTGTGTGTGTGTGTGTGTGTGTGTGTGTGTGTGTGTGTGTGTGTGTGTTTGCTGCATTCGTACGCTGCGAGTTCGAAAGGGCAGCCCTCGGCTTGTGTATTAGGAACTGAACGCCAGAACATATTTTTTTTTTTTCTCGCTCGCTTGCTGCGATGGTCTCCCACAGCGATGTATTTTGCTTCGATCTTTCGTTTCTCGTGGCTTACCTGACCTATAGAATAAGGCAGCCTCTTGTATCGGTCAAGGCTGCCGCGGCCACCTCATTTCTATTCGGTGTGCCTGCGTGCGCGTTCGCTAAAGAGCCCCGCGCGCGTTTACGCGCCGAAGCCGTGCGGCGCGCTGAGTTGTTTGATTTACGGCCGTTCGATCGGCTGCCAGCAGTGGAGCGCCATTGAGGACGGTGGACACATGTATGTGGACGGTATTGAAGCCTTTTGCTTCGGGAGCGAATGCGAATGAACTGCGAATGCGTAACGGGAAGGCGTCGCTATCTCTGTGTTCGTTACTTATGGCGTAGAGCTGATTTCGTTAATGGCACTGTCGCGTTAGTGAGGGTCCACTTTCTCGAAGATACACGATTCACTTTTTGCGAGGACATGAACAAGCAAAACAGGCAACTGGCGCGTTCTGGCGATTCTCGCATACGACAGCCCGAGTTTAATGGTAAATGGATGGGTGTATATACATAGTGGGGCATACACGATGTGTGAACATTATAAATATCAAAAGTCTACGGACGCATCATTGCGCAATCACTATACTGCAGACTAAAAGTTTCCGAGTGACATCGCGAACAAACAGCTTGACTTTCGGGTGGGCGGCGATGACACCTGCATGTGTGAGCATTATAAACTCTTTAGCACTTTGCAGGTGTGTCAGCAATCCTCTCCCTTTTCGATATTTAACATTTCAGTACTCTTGGAGTCAAATACAAACTTCGCAAATGGGTACAACGAGATCAGCGAGCGCTGTGGCTTTGGAACGTTTGACAGGGGACTGTGCATAATTGCTGTATACGTTATCGCCGAGAGTATGCTTTCATTAAAGATACACGCGCATCGCCAATGTAAACAGGTCAGAAATTCCTAATAGGCATGCGAGTAAGTATCTGCTATTGCAATTAATTTTTAATCATAATCGAGACAGCTCAAATCAGTTCGTGGTGATGTCTGAGCAGAAAAAAAATCTCTACTCAGCGAAGAAATATGCTCGCTCGTCGCATCGTGACCCACTCCCGTTTGCGGCCTCTGTTTCATGCTTCTGCGCACGTCATCATTGTACAGTCTGAGGGCAAACATCTGAGCTTCCTCGAAGATACACAATTCACTTTTTTTTAGTGTCAGGACCACGCGGACATGAGGCGATTTCTCCTCTTAACGTTCAAGGCCTCTTTGTTCAAGGATAAAGCGCTCAAGTTGTGTAAACCGGAACGAGAAAGCGCTGATTTTATTTTTAGTTTTATAGTTCCGTATATACTACGATGGGAAAAAACGTGAGGCCGGGAGACGCTTTGATGAAAAACAAACATCGTATACACGGCACCATGTATATATTCCGGCTACGTGCACGTTTCCTTCTCGTTCTTATTGTTTTTCCTGGCGTTGCGGTCATTTGAAAGCTCGCTCACGATGTACAAAGCCGCGGCGTGAAGCATATTATATTTCCCTTGCCTGTCCAGCTGTACATAACTGTATACAACATGCAAGCAGATGTACACATCACATCTTCGCTTCTGCAACAATACAGTCTCAAAACTCTCGTAATGACGCGGTCTCTTCACTTTTCACAATAAAACGGTCGCTCCATCCGCCTAAACGGCATTAATTAAGGTTATAAAAAGAACATCTCTCTAATAACGCGAAAGCAAGAGAAGAAAAACAGGACGGAAAGAAGCGCAGTTTGGCTCTCAAATAGAATCAATTACACAACACCGTCGCCTGTAAATGTGCTCACAAAGGCGTGGTCGTGGTTCATATAATCTTATTTGTTCCCTGTCTTTATTTGTTATTTATTAAGCGGTGGAAATATACGCTCGCATGCTCCACGGAGGCAGCGAATGCGACCGGCAATTAAAGCAGCGGCGGCGGTTCGCGATCTTTCGGAAGTTGAACGGAGAGCTCGAGGTCCCCATCATATATATTGAGCTTGTATATAAACCCCGCGCAGCAACGCCCCCCTTGCCGGCAGTAGGTCATTTATAAAGGTTTGTCAGCGACAGGAGTGGAGCCGGAGGGGGAACGGAGGGGTGCCACTATAAATATGTCGGCGCGAGTTTCTCGCCACGAGCTTGTAATTATGCTGACAGGACCGGCACGCTCCTGTCGGCTGTATTGATGGTCGTGCGCGGTCTATACGCACCGCATAAGCACTCTCAGACGCCGTATACATGCTTCACTTTCCTGCTAAACACAACAGCTATATTTATTTATTTATTTATTTATTTATTTATTTATTTATTTATTTATTTATTTGCAAGGGGTCTATTTATTTGTTTGTTTGCTTGCTTGCTAAGCTGAGTATTTTTCGTATCTACTGGTTAAGTGCTCTCTTACCGGACCTCACACGCGTTAATTCTGTAAAAGTGCTATGTGCTTTTGCACAAGGTTTGTTTCGGTGCGCACGTTATGACGTCTATAAACCTGACACAACGGCATTCATCGACAAAGGCGCAATGATCGCGGCCATTTCACCGTTAATTTATGCGCGGCGTTTCGTCGACTTGTCGAGTGTTGGTCATTTCGTGAGTGCACGAGGCTTCTTACAGGCAGGCTATGGTTGGTTCACGAACATTTCCTTTACTGTCGCGTGGTTTGCGCCGTGCTGTCATAACATTTAGTGACCGCTTTCGTGGTCATTGTGTGCACTGTCCAACGGTTGATCGAGTGCTGTGCTCAATACAAGTCCTTTACGCTAAGTACATATTTACTTGGGAGTCATTTGTCAACTGTGTAGTGTGGGAAAGGTGCCCTTTCACCTTATCCTCGAGTTTATTTGGATTTTGTCATTCTACGTGTGCGTGGTGAGAGACGCCGCATCTATCTAATGTGTTGCGCATTTGTGTAGATAGTTTTGCTTCTGTCTGTTGAGAGGAGGAGAGAAATAAAGTTTTAAAACGTCAGCTCATCGAGGTTGACCGCCCAGGAGACGTTCGATTTGGTTACCCATCTATACGACGGACAAATGTTGAGAGGAGGGAAATGCATGCGTCGATATACAGTAAAAGCACAAGCTGCTATGCAGTACAGTGCAACAGTAAAGAGAGAAACATCTCGCGTGGTTGAATATACAACGCTGTTGCGTAAGCTTGCCGAGACAGCTATGAAGAATCACTTCGACGCCATCTGACTTCATGCTTAGCGCAACTACGTCTATATTTTGAAAATGTGTGACAATTTCCCGTTTTTATGTAACACTGCGTCGCCATACTACGATGCTCGGTCATGGCACCTCACGTCAGCGGCCTGATGACTCTCCCGTACACGTGTGACGTCAATCACCTATTTTCTACCTTCGTTCCTTCGCCTTTAACCCGTTGTGCCCGGCCCTTATGCCGACACCTCGGCCACATCTCCTGTCGTCTCGACTGCATTTATACAGAGCACTCCGTGCGGGAACGCGACAGCTTCGTCAAGCAAGAGCGAGTCAAAAAGCGGCAGCAGCAGCAGCTCACGTCGGCTGAGCGAGACGCATTGCGCACAAACAATGCGCGGCCCGCCGTTATAGTACGTATAGTACTATACGTGTGGTGGTGGCGGCAGCGGGGGCCACACAGACGTCGCGGCCCGACCGCCGCTGCTGTGCTCCTTTTAACGAGAAACGACTTTAATAGAGCGGCATGCGGCCGCCCGTGATGGATGGCCGCTGTGGCGCGCTCCACTGTCGCTACATTTCTCCCTCTCTCTCGTTCACTTCTCTCTTGATTCGCCTAACAGCCGTGCGCCGCAGTCGGATTCCGACGCTCGTTGGGCGGTCCTTTTCAACGACGGCAGCACGCGACAAAGCGGCAGCGTGCAGTCGTCGTCGTCTCTTCGCTCTTTCTTTGTTTCTTGTCATCTTTCCTTTTGCCTGCCGAGAGAGTCGCCTCCCCCTTTGAAGCTGTGCGTGCGATCACTCGCGGCGCCAGCGGTGGCCTTGCTGCTCTTGCTGCTCCTTCTCTCCCCCCCTCCGCGGTTCAGCCTTTCCCGCTCTTTCCCTGTATACCCTCTCTCTCTCTCTCTCTCGCCGTCGTCTGGATGAGACCGCGCGGCGCTAGGTCCTTCGCTGCTAATTAGGGAGTACGCGCGTAGTTGCCGTCCGTGTACATACGTGGAAGTGCGATTAATGGGTCGTTACGATCATTGTCATTGCCTCGAGGTCGTCATGCGGGCTAGCGGGAGGGGCGGCGACTGCTGAGGCATAAGAGAGAGAGAGAGACCTGTGCACGCGATCTGTAGCATATGTAGTTTTACTCTATTTTTATGAGTTACTTAGTTCGGAGGGATGTTCCACCTCGGCCTTAAACGCGGAGAAAATAAATGTGGTCGTGTGCTTACTGTTTTATCGCGTACAGGAAATGCGGGTAGAGCACTTCGGTGACGTCACTTCTCAGCGGTGGGCAAAAAGCGGCTAGCATTTTCGTTGGGGATGTGACAATGGATGTGACATTCTTAGATCACGATTAATAAATGAATACATCAATGTTGACTAGCACGAATAAGATTGTAAAATGTGTGACAGCGAACGTGTGTTACTTGTGTACCTTCGAACAGGCATTTATGATATTTTGTATTGTTCTCTATTATTACACTGTTTTTCATTTTCCTGCAGTCTGGCTAACCTGTAGTGTTACTTAAATGTGAGTCGTTGTTGGGCGTTCTTCTTCTGATGCGAGCGTGATTTGTCGTCATATAGATATATCATTCCGCGGTACCTATATAGGACTGCGTCATTCTTGGTGCACGCTCACATACGTTCATCGAGCATTGCTTCTTTCAAAATCTAGCATATTGTACAACCAGGTGCACCATCACGCCGCCTATCGCACGAACGCATCGATTTGGCAGTCAAGATTTTCATGCTCGCAAAAATAGTCGCAAATAGAAAGCGAATGATCTTTTCAGGCGGTGCGCGGAAACACGAGTGCAGCATTCAAATCAAGGAGGCATACGGTTCGCTTCGTATAGAGCAGGTGAACACTATAAACCACACAACTTCCAGCTTCCCTTCTCCACCACTGCTGCACTTTGTTTTCCTTCGTCACTAAAGGTGGCCACGTGACTTCATGCACGTGCGTATACTTCGCGCGTCTATTTCGTCTTCCGTATGCCCGCGATTTTTCTTTTCGAAGATTCAGCTTCTTGAAGCGAAGGGGCGACCCAGTGGACCTAAGCGTGAGAAGAACTTTGCTTTGTAAACCGTACACATCTTCAAGAAGGGCAACGCTCTCGTCTCAATACTTTCTCACTGCATTCTCTTTCGTGTAAACCATGCAACGGCTGGCATTTTGAGTGTACTCAGCCAGACTTAGCACTACACCACGAGGATATATACAAAGGTGTTGTTCTAAGGACAACACGTACTGTGTATATACACGTCCCCAGCGTTCTGCCACGTGGCAAAGGCTCGTAATATCCCAAATATGTACGCGCGCAAGCCTGGCAGTCAAAGCACGTGCCGGCCACCCGCTCAATGCTCGCCAGCTGTTCGTGTCGGCACTGGCGCACGTTCGCACTCGATGTCTGGGAGGCGCCACTATATTACAGTGCTCCTTACGGAAACCGCGGCGCACGAGTTCATCGGTGAGCTCTTCCTGAGGAGTCCGTGGTTAAGAGGCGGAGAATATAGACAACGCATGGCAACAAATGCACGTCTCGCAGCAGCTGGGCCATCTTTTCCTATATGCATCCGCCGGAGCTGGACGACCGTCGGCTGTACAAGCTGCGAGAGTCAAGCGAATGCGTATTCCTATGTGTCCACAAGTTTTGCACTGGCGTGATGAGTATAGTACCTGCAAGTCACCGCTGTATAGCTTGCAGTGTTTATATATATAAAGTGCGCAGCGTGGTCTGCTGCCGTTGTTTCGTGTACACATGCATACTTTGTGCCTGTCTCTTCTACACTTTTCTGTCATTTTTTTTTTCACTCTCCCGTTCATTATCTCTCTTTGTGCATGGCAGCCTTGTGGAACTGTCTCTGGTTACCCTCACACTTCATTCATTCATTCATTCATTCATTCATTCATTCATTCATTCATTCATTCATTCATTCCAAAAATCGAAGAGGCCAATATAAAAATAAACAACGATTCGAGTATACATGGTGAATACGTGAGCAGGCAGTGGATGTCTGATCAACCTAAACATGTCAGACGAGTTTCCACCTCGAAATATATTAAAGGGCACACGTTAGTTCAGAGAAGTCCAGGTTTTTTGCTCTGATAAAAATGATTCGTTTGTATATTTAATAGAAAATAGGTGAGGTGACGGGATCATGCAGCGATGTACAGGGTCGTCCACTCTTAGGGTGAACACGACGCAACGTGGCTTCATTTTTGGAACTCGAGTGCTTGCGACGTGGGCACACATCGAAGCTAATAATGTGCAGGCGCACAGAGTGATCCAAGCCCCTCTACGCCTGCACTAGATTAGCGTCGATGCGCAGTCTCATCGCGAGCGCTGGCGTTCTAAAGAAGGCAGCCACGCTGCGCCGTGTTCACCCTAAGAGTGGACGACCCTGTACCTTGGTTCATTACTCTAGATGAAATATGCTTATGTATTTCCGAAGCATTTCGTGAATCGGACCGGTTCAGTGAATGTGAAGGTACAACCGCATAACATATCATGGGCTTATAACGTAACTATGACATGTGCACCATGTACGCTAAGAACTGTGTGGAAGTGTACTTAATCGTGTTATAACCGACGACGTTAAAAAAATAAATTTTAATTTAGACAAGGCATTCGCATTGTCAGACAGGACGAAAAACCACTATTACGTGTGTTTCGGATAGTGTGCGCATGTGACAAGGAATCGGTATGCGGCGGCAACGCGGCAACCGCGATGTTGTAGCTTCATCTGTTTTTTTGTTTTTTTTTACATAAAATTAAGTTTTTGTGTACAGTTTTTACAACGTGAGCTCAAGGCTTTCTTTGTACACCCACATAGGGGTAATACAAAAGAATGCAAAGCAGGCACGGTTA
Source organism: Hyalomma asiaticum (assembly GCA_013339685.2). Lineage (NCBI taxonomy): Eukaryota > Metazoa > Arthropoda > Arachnida > Ixodida > Ixodidae > Hyalomma > Hyalomma asiaticum. The sequence continues at coordinate 82,201,858 of CM023486.1, read as the reverse complement.
ACCAGAAAAGAAGCTTCCAATTTGCTACTGTATAGCAAATTGGAAGCTTTTCTTTATGTCTTCCTCGCTTTCTCTCTCTCTCTCTCTCACACACACACACACAAAGCGCGCGGGCATGACAGATAGTCTTCTACGTGGCGCTGTCAGCTATCATAACGAACTGTCTCTTACATGACACCGCGTAAGGCAAGAAAAGTTCGTAAAAGTGACACCAAGTTACAGTCGACCGTTCTACCGTGTCGAGTCGAGAGAGCGTACGTCGAGGAACTACTTGTAGCACATCCAAGTTCTAGTGAAACAAGTTTAATTAAACGGGCTTGTTGTGTTTGCATTTTACTATACTTAAGCGCAACACGAACCATCAAATAAGTTTGTTCCTTAGATGTATGTAGGTATCACGAAGTTACAACCGCGCTTAACGTGACTTGAGTTGTCTTTAGCGCCAACGAAGCAAGCTGTACCAGAAGCAACGGATGGTTGTGAACGTGTCGCATAGGCGGCAGCTGTGGATTCAGACTTTCCGCACAGCATCTGTGGTATGCGGAGGAGCCTTCGCCGGGCTCCTCATGTAACGGCTACACAAGTGGTGGGTGGTGTGTGGCGTGTTCGCGCACACACCTAATGTGGCTTCCTTTTCCTGACAGTGTCGAAATTTCTACATCTAGCTGCCTGCACAGTACCAGAGCCGTTGAACAGCGGCCGTGGCTGTTCTGATTCCCTGGTATGCAAGTGTGCGCCATCGCACTTCGGATAAGACAGCGGAAGCAGGCACACGACGCCTGCACCTGCGGCAAAAGTCACAGCTCGAGGCAGTGAATGTTGCAAGTGTCCGCCTGTTGCAACATAGCGCTACGAGCCGCGTCGCGTCTGGTTGGATACCGAGGAAACTTGTAATTGGCCCGCAAGCACGCAGAACACCGGAAGGAGGCTTCAGGGGAGAGGTTGCTTGTTTCTGAGCGCCGCTTGACTGTTCCGCAGCCTGTGGATTATCCCGGGACATGCGCAGAAGATCAGAGCGCTGCAACGACGCATAAAGAAAGAAAGAAAGAAAGAAAGAAAGAATGAAAGAAGTACAAAGGAAGAAGAAGAAATAAAGAAAGAAGTACAAAGGAAGAAGTACAAAGGAGGAAGAAGAAATAAAGAAGGAGGAAGAGTAGAAAGGAAGAAGAAAGAAAGGAAGAAGGAAACGTTGCTGGAATTTCCAATCCGATTACGAACTGTGCATTGGAATGAATAAAACGACTTGAGTGAGTGCACGAGTGCCACATCCTTACGAGGCACAGGTACTGGGACGACGCAGACGCCGCGGTGGTGTAGTATAGTTACGGTGCTCGGCTGCCACCCAAAAAACGCAGGTTCGATCTCGGCTGCGGCGGTCGCATTCTCGATGGAGGCGAAAATGCCAGAGGCCCGTGTACTGTGCGTTGTAAGTGCACGTTAAAGAACCCTATAGGTGGTCAAAATTTCCGGAGCCCTCCACTACGGCTTTTCTCTCCTCTATATCTTTCAGTTCTTTTTCCCTACCCGCACGGACGCTTAGCCGTGCTCCCTACACGGGCTGCAGAAATTAGCGTCCTTTCCTTATCGAACCACAATCATCATCATCATCGACGCAGACAGAGGTGCGATGTGCAAGGGCCTAATCGCGCATGCAGTCAAAAGTGAAGGCTTTGTATTGCAGCACATCACCACGAACGCTGACAGAACGATGCGCGAGCGCCGAGCTATTATCCTTAACGCATTCTTATTTATTCCTGACGAAGGCCAGTAGGTGTTTAGGCGATTACGCATATCTACCTTCGCACCGACGTAACACCACATAGTATATACCACCCTTCGTTATCAGATAGGCCGTTTTCAGTATATACGCCTCTACCGAACAGTTCTCTCGATAGCTCGCGTACACACAAAAGGGTCTAAGGCCGTTACGTGGGTGCGTACCACGGGCCAACAGGGGCGAGTATATGTGTATCGCCCCGTAGCTACTTTTCTCGGCTCCGCGAGCCACTCATCAACCAGCAGGCGCGGCTGTGTATACGGCTGTACATACGCTCGCAGCTAACGTGTAAGAGGGGCAGGCAGACAAATGCAGGCGATCGAGTCGGCTCGTTTTTTTTCCGCGTTCAGCAACAGCGGGAGCAGCAGCGCACGCGGGCCAAATTAATTAGGCCCGAAAGGCCAAGCCCCCCTCCTTCCTTTCGGGACGCTTCACCGCACGCCGCCTCCTACTGGCAGGGTGCGGTTTCGGTGCGCAGCTCTTGGTGCGCGCACACACGGAAAAACACACAGGTATAGATCTACGGTAGTACTCAACCTGTTGCGCCCATCCGGGCCGTACACGTCAGCTTTCGGGAAACGGATCCACCCGCGTTTTATCGTTTATAGTTGTCCTGCGTCGGTGCTGCACCGCATGTGTATGGTTCCGACGCTCTCGTCAGAACTCTCCATTGCTTCTGGCACTATGTTGGCGCCAAACCAACTTAAGGTAACCCCCTATATACAGAGGGTTACGTGAGCGTATCGCCAATACAGGAAGCGTATAATGTAACTGACATCGTCATTCATCGCCACTTACGTATTGCACAAACGTACTCTAACAGGAGCCAGCCTGTGGCGGCTGCGTTTCGATGGAGGCGAAATGTTGAGGCCCGTGTATGTACTGTGCGATGTCAGTGGACTTCAAAGGAGCCCCATGCGTTTGAAATTTCCGGAGCACTCCACTACGGCGTCTGTCATAATCTTATATCGGGGTTGTGGGACGTAGAACCACAGGAATCAATCAAATCAGTCAGACCTTACCGCGGGGCTGCATACACGTGGTTTTCGAGGTCATACGAGTCATCATTGACCACTTGCTATGACCTTGTGGCTCAGCATGACGTTCTTCTTCTGCACACGAGGCGGTCACAGGTTCGATTGCCCGTTTGTCTGTCACTTCCCGATCGAAACCAAAAGAAAATAAAAAAAAATAAAAAAAGGGGGGGGGGGGGGGGCTTGTGTACCGCGGTGGCGTCCGGTCTTCTGTGAAAAAACAAGACGTCTATCAATCAATAAAAGAAAATATAGTAAGAGGTAGGGAGAATGACAAAGAGCTCTAGGTCAAATAATACCTGGCTATATATATATATATATATATATATATATATATATATATATATATATATATATATATATATATATATATATATATATATATATATACACGTGGCAACATGGCGCGCCTCGTCTCAAAAGGGGTGACAATAAAAGTAGTAATCAATATTCCAAATATAGCAATCATAAGCAATAAAATCACGCACATACAGGGATATGTGTGCCAGAAGAAAATCCGCTGGAAATCAATTGTACTGCGTTTCTGCATCGGCATTTCTCGCAGATTTCACGCACAAATACCGATCATCGCTACAGTTACAATCGGCGTTAGCTGTTCTCTGCGTACACGCGTACAAGGCCTCTCTATACAAGCTGCGAGACACTGGCGTATCCAGCAGATAAATAAGCAAGAGCAGGTGTTGCAGCGGGTGCGCCTGCTTAGGCGTGGATTGATGCACACCGGGAGCGCGCAATACATCGTTCTTGATGGCCGAGTATCGAACACCTTTACCCGGTGGCTCCGTGTAGCGCATACGTAACGAGCGTGTTTGCTGTGCGCAGGCGTGCACATTTATCCATACGCTGTTAAGGACGCATTGCTGTAGTGCATAACTCCGGGGCCATGGAAAAAAACAAGTATAGTGGGGCCAGTTATACGATGTTTGACGCTGTCATCGTCTGTCTGATGTTCGACGGTAGCGGGAGCCTGTAACGGCATTTGTAAAGGTACAAATAACCCTTTATAGTAGAACAATTTCACTAGGCAAGTTCATTTCTTGTGTGTCGCTACGTTTTTTGACGCACCGACGGAGAGCTGCCCGTTATCAAGGTATGCTCAATCTTCAGAAACGTTAAACGGTTCCTGAATGGTCTCTTTTTACATTGCATCATTAATTAGGGTATGCGTCATTATCAAATCATTCACATTAAGCACCTTGCACCAAGGCAGCTGTGGGCTTGTGAAGTCTTCCTCCTTACCAATGCTGTTCCTGAACTCACTTAGCTGCGCTCTGACGTGTGTCTGTGCTGCAACGGGCTCGGAATCAAGGGTGTCAGAGTTCAATGGAGAGCTCGAATAGATTGATTGATTGGTTGATTTACTGATTTGTTTCTTGGGTTTTACGTCCCAAAACCACGCTATGATATTGAGGGACACCGTAAAGTGCAGGGCTCCGGAAATTTCGACCATCTGGGTTTCTTTAACGTGCAATGACGTTCGCAGCGGCGAAGGCTTTCCTTTTATTTTGCACGAGCGACTGCAGTAACAAAAGCAATTTTGGCAAGGCCCCGCAGGAGCTTGGCTGTAAACTTGCCTGACCTTGGCAATATGTGTTTGATATATTGCACAACCAAATAAAGTGAATAACAAATCACAGCGTAATTGAATCTGACGCCGCGCGAGCTGCGTGCATATATAGGGAAACACGGTAAACATATACATATACAGAGAGAGAGAACGTCTATTTGCATGAGCACACATACTATACAAATGCGGCGCTCGCGCTCTGAGGGATAATATTTTACCGGGTGCATATACGTCGTTAACGTCGTTTCCCGCTGGCACGCGTTCATTACGTGGCCTTAAGAAAAATGGAAAGCGTCCTGGGCGACGATGTGGCAGAGACCAGGGACCTGCGAGACGGGCGGGGTGCGTGCGCACCTTGTTCTTCGAGGATTGACCAAATTAAGGAGACGAGACAGGAGGTACCGCGGGCTGGACACCCGAGACGAGAAGATGCAGGCATGCAGCACCGTTCTTCTTCGGAGCAAAGTTTCTTTCTTTCTTTCTTTCTTTCTTTCTTTCTTTCTTTCTTTCTTTCTTTCTTTCTTTCTTTCTTTCTTTCTTTCTTTCTTTCTTTCTTTCTTTCTTTCTTTCTTTCTTTCTTTCTTTCTTTCTTTACCAACGCGTCTTCCTTAACAAACGGCCTCTTCTCTACATCCTCTTGCTGCTCTGGCAGAAAAGACAAGTTGACTTTACCGCCGGGGACAAGACACGTTTCTCAAGAGAACCCCAGGTTGCACCATGTTCCTTCCTTCCTCCTCCCTCCCCCCCCCCCCCCTTTCTTCTTCTTCTTCTTTCGTGTGCACGTTGCCTTTGCTCGCCGGCCATTTAAGTAAAGCATTTTGGCTACCTTACAAGCAGCTTCTGTGGTTTCCAAGATCGATCGCTATATAGGGTGAGGCTATAGGTCGCTGCACAAACTTCGGTTACTTAACTACGCTTTCGAGCCGAGGAGGGTAGTGAGAGATGCGAATCTTCACTGAAAGTGAGCTCGAAGTGCTGCCTTCCTAAGTAGTATTTTTTTTTTTTTCTTTCCCATTTACAACACCCTGAAATGTATGCGTTGTATCGTCGTTAAGATAAGGCGCTACTAGTACGCAACGCGACTCACTATATATGTATACGAAGCCAAGCTGACATGCAGGCAGAAATGCAGACGAGTGCAAAACGAACACTGCACACAATCAATGGATGCGTGGGGGTCACTATTAGAGTTCAAGACATAGTCTGCGCAGCGCTTACGAAGGGACGAAGAGGACAGATAAAGGCACCTATATTTACTCGCGTGTTTCTTCTTCATTCTCCGTCCCTCTTGTGAGTGCTGCATAAACCGCATCATGCATGCTCAAATCAACTGTACAGCTCAGTTTCTCACTGTATAATGCAGTTCGGTTTTAGAGGTTCGTAGTAAAATCTTGTGCCAGGCTTGAAGGGCGTGCCATGTACGCAGTGTAAAGCTATATAGTCCTGTGCAGAGTTTTCCATTACAGTGGAGAAGGTGCGCAGATGGGGAACTATCTTGTATCCTCTAAACGTGCACAGCGAACATGCTGCGCCTTCAGCTTTCCTTCAGGGCTTCCGTTTAAAGCTGCCTGTCGTATATGTGAACTTCTCAGTTGCCTGTGAAAAGGAGTGCCCCTTTATAGAATCTTGCTTCCCGTTTTAACTGTATACCGTCATGCTTACATTAAACGTACAGTAAAACGCGGCTTCAGCGGTTTATCGAGAATTTCGATATTGCCGGAGGGGGGGGCGGGGGGGGGGGAGGGAGGTGTAGGGGGATGTTGCGTAAATCCATAAACGCTGTCCCAGAGCTTTAGATTATACCTGGCTGCATGGTATCGTAATATACGGTTTCAACGTTACATTGTGAATAATGCGCTCTGTGATAATGCGCCTATGATATTACTGCCCTGTAGGCGTTTCCCCTCTCTCCTTCTCTTTACTTTTCTTCCCCTTTTCCCACCCTCCAGTGTAGGGTAGCAAACCGGACTCCTGACTGGTTAACATCCCTGCCTTCCCTTCCTTATTTCTCTCTCTCTCTCCCGCGCTCTGTGGAAGCACACTCCATAAAGCTGCCTCTTGCTTCATTTTTCACTGTATAAAATGCAAAGAGTGTGCATTAAGTTAGCGAACCCCCTTTTTACCCCATTATGACGGTCCGATTTCTGCTCGATTCTTTCTTTTCAGAGCACATACAGAGGGCATTACCTTCCTGCACATCCGCCATAACACCTTTTGCCTTCTTCAGTTAAAGAATATTGTGTTCTCAATCACGAGAAGTGTCCGAGACGCGCAACAGCTGTAGTGACAGCTTCCTCTGTTTACAAGCTTATTACGAAGCTGCTTTTTCCGGCGTACATAGGTTGCCAAATGTCTGATCGCACTTTACAGCGCAGGGACACGGTCTGACCTATTGATGGATTGGCCGGCAGCATTTGCGATAATAAGGGGAGCTTACCGTGTCTGTACGCGCACGTCAACATGCATATCCCATGGTTTGAACAGCTGAACGGATGTCATATAGGTCTTCGACCTGAGAAAAAGCAAGTGTCCAGGTGCCTCATCTGCCGATTCGATGTCGCCAGCAAGCACGTTTGTGATACATGCTATGCTGCATGCCTGTGTACAGCAGTGGCTTTCCTGTGTATTAGGTCACCGGTGTAGTTCTTCTAGGCTACCAAGGTTCGCATACGGGCTAAATTGAAAAAAATATATTAGCTGCACGTGTGTACCTTTCAGCTGGCCAAGTTAAACCTGTTAATCGAACGAGTGCTGCGTCTGATGTGCCTTCGGTGTATAAACTTCAACCGACGGTTCCTTGTATACGCTACTGCAATACCTCGCTCTGAAGCACGCCGCAAGCAGCATCCTGGACTGAGGACCTGGGGGTGTCTTTGTGCCATGCGTGATTTCTGTATGCTATATAGTCATAGGTCTCATCAGAGAACAATACAACGCAGTCTGTAGCGGCCGTGGACCTCTAGCTCATAACACAGCTGACTTCGCAGTGCATGCTCGCATCCTATTTTGACAGGCATCGCTCGTGTCATCAAATATAGAAGACGGGTTTATTGCTGGTTTCCTGTTCGATTATAGCCATGCACACAGTGGTCCGCAAAACGTGGACAACCGAACGTCGTTGCCTTCCGGTCGTTGCCGTCAACACTGAGCTTTGATTTGCGATCGCACCTCGCAGCTCCAGCTGCCGGATCACGTCCTTCCATAGCTTTCCAACTGGCTGTAATTAACGTGCAAATGACCGGGGCCCGTAAGTTTTTCAAAGGCGATTTTGACGCCCAAACAGACGAACATCTACCCCCTTTCCTCTCTCTCCCCCCTTCCGCCTTTCCTCTTCTCCGCCTCCCTTCGTACGCCCTTCCTGTCCTGCCGGCCAGCGAAGACCAACCCATCGTCGCTATCGCCTCGAAAGATCCCGGCCATGGTGCCTCACGCATTCCTGGAGTGTCGTCCCTAGCGGCAAGATCGACGGGCATCGCGTGCCCAGCGCCTCTTTGTCTTGCCATGACATACACTCCCGCCGAGTACAAGTTCGTGCCCCGTCCCGTCGGGAAGCACGCGACGCGTGTGTTCGCGCACACGCGTGTACACACGCGGACACGTCCGTGAACGTCCGGTGTTCACCGCCCGCGTATCTCTCTCACTCGCCCCGGCGAAGGAGACCGCCGCGTAGACCAGATGACACACGGTAGCCGCGACGACGACAGCGTGCCTTGCACCAAGCCTGAACAACAGAGCTGCCTTCTGTACGTAAGAGGCGCACTTCCTCCCTTCCTGTCCGTCCACCGGAGCCTTTCCCGGTTCGCTATAGTTTCTGCAGTGCTTTGGCGGATTCCATCTCCTCCCTCCCCTCCGGTCCTTGAGCTAGGACGTCGTGTTTCGGCCATGTGAAATGAATGGACGGTCTTCTCTTGCGTCGGGCCGCCTGTAAAAACCTCCAGCCGCGCGCTGCTTGTCTCCTCCTGGCCCTTCGTCCTTACACGCGCGCAGGGGCCGAGGAAAGCAGTGCTGCGAGGCGATTGCCTGCTAGGGCAGTATACATGAACTGCATAAGCGTGGCTCGCAAAGTCAATGGAAAACAGAAAAGAAAAGAAGTATGAAAGCGCGCGCGCGCGCGCGTGGCATTCGTTCATTCGTTGGCGGAGCGGCACCCAGAATCCATCGTCTTGTCGACCGAACCAGCGGGGGGTCCCGAAGCTGTCGTTCTCGCCGCAGGACTTCAGAAACGAACATGCGCGCAACAGGAGCTACTACTACACACAGAACGACCATAGTCTTCTGTCCAAACCTGGTCGTCTCCGCGTCTGCAGCCCTCCTGACTTCTTCCCCCACACTTCTCCTCCCTCTTCTTCTCTGGAGAGCGAGAGGAATTGCGAGCTACGAAAATTTCCGAGCTTTTCGATCGACGCAGGACATGCGGCACGTCGTCTTTCGATGTCAGCGGGGGTATATGGTAGCTGGACGGCACAGAAAGAAAGTGCGGGCGTCAGCGCAGTGCGGAGGGATGAGTGGAGGTGAAAGCTGGCACCGGGGGCGCGCGCAGCAGGGCAGGCTCACTGGACAGACCGACAGCACGCTTGGCTTGGCTTAGGACAGCTGTGGTGGAAGAATGTTGAAAGATAGACGTGCTACAAGTCCAGCCATGCACATCGTTCACGGGGGGGGGGGGGGGGGGGAGAGGATGAGAGTATATTGCTCACTGGAAGGCGAGGGAGAGGGAAGCTCCTGTAGAGCTTGTCGACATGGACATAAATGGAAAGGGAAGGGGGTGGTGTGTTGCCGAGGGTGCCTGGGAGGGGGGCTACGTGATATGAATTCACGTAGAAACTTAACAAGAACAGAGAAAAGAAAGATCTTTCCGATGCTGAGGTGTCTCCTCTTTGGTTTGCTGTAGTCGCCGCGGAGACATGGCGGCGGCGGCGGTAGCAACGCATCTTCAAGCTCGGCCCTCATAAATCTATAACAGGAACGCGACGCGCGGCGGTTTCACCTCTGACCTCGATCCCCCAGCGTTCCTTCCCCGTGGTGCAGGCGTGCGCCCCGTCGGAACGGAGAAGGGCGCGCTTTCGCTCACCGCTCGGCCGTCCGGCGGCAGCAACGACAGCGCTATGGCGCGTGTTGTTGTTTCTCGTGTACTGTTTCTCGCCGCCGCCGCCGACGACGACGTTGACCCGACGGCGCGTGAGAGATGTGCTCCCAAGGAACAAGAAATAAGTAAGAGGCGACCCCCTAGTGACGACGACGGACTCCTGTATAGCGTAGAAAAGCGCGGGGAAAGGGAGGGGGGGAGTATTTCGGGTTTCGATTCGCGAGCCTGTTGGACCTATTTGGAGGCTTTTCGTGGAAATTAGTTTCGGGGGTGCGGCGGGATTCCGGTGAATGCATCCGCGTGGCCGTTTTTGCCCCCGCACCGCGGGAAGTGGCGAGATCACACAGCAGCACATACGCCGCACTAGAGCTCTCTTGCGTGTTCGTTGTGCCGCTCTGTATATTATTTTAAATCTTGCCGAGCGATGGCGCGCGCGCCGGTGGGACAATTGATGAGCGGCGCAGATATAGGTGCGTTCTTTTTGCTCGCCTTATATTAGACGGCGTATATGTGGCCTCTTGTGACCTCTCCGGCCCGCCAGTTTCCTTTTGTATGTTTGTTCGTATTGTTTGTTTGCTTGCTTGTTTGTTGTATTTACAGCGAACGGGAAATGCGTAAGGCGGAAAGGTGCGGCGTTGAAACGGCGAAGGGCATAAAGGCCGCTTATGCAATTTCGCTGTCGCCAATAACTCAGCGCGCTGACATTGGCGGGACAAGTCGAGGCGGCGCGCTGTTCCCCCCGCTGTGCTTGTACGGTGGCTGGTTTTCGGTTTTCATGTTCGCCAACATACCACCGCAATGCAAGCGCGCGAAGCGACGTGACTGATGGCATGCTGTTGAGCAAACAGAATGAAATGTCCGAGCTCGAGAAGCAAGAACTGTGGGTAACCTTTTTAGTTAGTGCCAATTTTGTGATCGTCGTACGATTCCGGTGCTGTCTATATATAAATTACATGGTATGAGTGGTGATGTGGGCGTTTTAATTGTGTTGAGTGGTTTGCAATGAGTGCTTTCGCTAGCTTAAGTCCGAGAGGCACGGTACACGATAAATATTTTAAAAGAGAACTAAGAACACTGAGCTTCAATCTACGTCGAACGCTCTATTTGGAACAAATAACCCAACCACACAAACTGGCTTCGAGAGACGGTTTTCCTGTGAAACTATACCCTTATAAGAATCAATATAACAGCGATAACACGTTTTTTTTTTTTTTCATATGAAACTGGCTGTTCTTTTAGGGTGGCTGGCGACATTGAAGGTCCCAGCACGGGCGCCGTAAGGTGCTCCTTAAGAGGTTATGATGGCACCTCAATACGCGTGAACTATAAACATACGGCACCCTGCAGTTTTTTGCATGCAGTTATAAAGAACCATTTATTTAGGAGTTTAAAGGAAAAAAAGAAAAAAAACGTGCAAATGGCAGGAGGGTTGACCAGGCCTGAAGCCCTGTCGGGCAACGAGCTCCGAAGGGAACGAAACTGAGATGGGGGAGAAAGAGCGAGGGAGAAAGAAATAAAGATGATTTTTTCATAGTATGTGCACATCGCATTCATGCATATAGCGTGGTTTCAGCGCTGGGATCTTCAGCAGTTTGAGAAACACTCCGAACAATGCACATATCAATATGGGCATAGGCCAATAATAATGAATGTAAGGTTTAATTAAATGCACTCGCCGTAGCAGCTTAGCGGGTCGCGCAATCGAATCGGGGTCACGGCGGTCGTATTTAAAGGGGGCGAAATGGGGACGAAATGCAACGTTAAAGAACCCCAGGTGGTCAAATTACTCCTGAACCCTACGATAAGGGGCGTGTCTCATAATCATAGCTGGTTTTATTATCATTAGTTTAATTAAATGTGTGGGTTTCTTGATGCCGTTGATGACTGTACGTACTCGGCGCGGTTTGCCGCACTCTATCCATAAATAAACACCCGCCGGGGTGTACGTCAACACAAACCCGTGCTATAGTTTTTCCGCCTTGTATACCAAACGGTCAAAAAGGGTGTAAATCGCTGACGTCTCTCTCCTATATACACCATGCACACAACGAACTGCAGTATGTACAAACAAGTAAAGAAGTATATGTGAATATGTTCTTACTCCTATGCCAAGCACACATAAATGAGTCGTAGGAGCAAAATGCACACACACACACACATCGTGCATCGGAGATTCCAATCCAAGGCTAAATAGGCAAATAACTCCAACCTACGTATATCAACATACTGAGCAAGCGAAAGTTACTATAACATTTAGAACGCAACTCGCATATCACACTGCAGGAGTACATGCATGGCTTCGAACGGTATCTCATTTATTCCAATATCAGAGTTCGTCAGCAGGCGCACGTGCCTCAGACTCCTAGCTGAAAGACGGCTGTCGCCATATGTCCACCAGTCACGGTTTCAAATTCCTGTAGCGATTTCTATCCGTGCCAGCTACCTTTAAGGCTTTAATGATGGCAGAGTAAACTACTAGCATACGGGCGTAGAACGTGTGTTTGCTCGACGGAGTGTTGCACGCGCATCATTCCGTCATTAAAGCTGAACTTTTTTTTTCATATACTCGTGTTTATGACTCGTTTCATATACTCGTTCTACGTTGTCGGCCACTCCTTTTAACGGAAAATGCAAAATATTAAAGACTAGTGTCATGGAAAAAAGAAAAGAGACGTACACACCAAATGACATCCCTATTTAAATAATCTCTTGCAAATGCGTTTCCTACTCTCGAATTCTTAAGGTCAAAACTGAACTCCTTCGTGTTCTTAGAGCAGGCCGTTAGATTATTCCATTTGCATATGTATAGGTCGGCATCTATTTGCGCGACATCTACGTAAGAGCTCGCTAGAAAATCAACTAGGCATCGTCATCCTCTATCAGTGCTTTACACGGCACCTTGGAATGAACTGTAAGTGCGACCTAAACTCATTGATGGACCCGCCGTACAGAGGCGACGGGTAATAATACAAGGGCGCATGTAACAAGACACATGATAGAATAATAGAAATCAAGTCAGCTGGACCATCTACCTTTCCTGTCCCCTGCATGTCATCATCCACACTCATCGTTTCGCATACATTTATGAACCCACGAATCCGGAGCAGCAAATCAAAAAGGATGAGAGGCCGCTCGTCTTCGTAAGCGCATCTACACACAAGGGCGACACATTGTTTCGAAAGGGTTTATAAGCTCCATGCGTAACACTTGCCCACATCGTTGCGATCATAGCTGTCCGAAGTGCGCCGCGTTGTCGCCGAGACTCCGCCCTGCTGCAGGTGTCGGCGACGGCGCGCAAGCTTCCACGGTAGCGAGACCATGATGCAGCCGCGTCTTGGCTCTCATGAGTGTCAGTCCCGCGAGGTCGGCTTCGCTGCGCTGCTCCTGCTGCTCGCTACTGATGCCGTATGTGCTACACACACACACACGCACGCGCGCGACCGGCGGCTCACACAGAAAGGACGTCTATAGCTGCAGGAGCTGCGCGGCAGCCTCATGGACTAACTGCATCTGTGGGCTCGCGCCTGCGTCGCGGGGCGGCAGCTATCAGGGGTTGCATGTATGTGGGGGGAGGAAGGGAGGGAAGGAACCTATTAACCGCGCACCTGCACTCGGCTCCCTTTTGTTTCCTCTGCGTTTTAGGCCCCAAATCGGCGCTTTTCGATGCTTTTTGCTCGACTCTGATGCGCTTCTTTAATTCGTCGTCCTTCTTTCTATGTCTTTTTTTTTTGCTTTCTCACAGTTGTCTTTTAGAAGGACAGGAAGATATATATCGGACCTATATACGTGTGTGTGTGTGTGTGTGTGTGTGTGTGTGTGTGTGTGTGTGTGTGTGTGTGTGTGTGTGTGTGTGTGTGTGTGTGTGTGTGTGTGTGTGTGTTCACGGAACGCTACCGAGTGCATGTCGTTCTCGTGCGCGCAGCTTGGCTGTGTCAGCCTCCCCGTGATATGCCACCAGGTATGTAGGCCGAAAGGACGATTGCGCGAAGTTGCACAGGTGGCGCGCTGCTTGTAATATGCCTCGTGCTTGTACATCGATAAGCGTTGCACTTCGTCGTCTACACTGCGCGGTGTCTGCAGCGCGGCCTCTGACGGCTTTAGTTTAATGCCTTTTTATTTTTTTTCCTTTTTTCATCGTAGCGCTCATTTCTTTTCTCCACTTGCTGACTCTTCGCATGAACGTTTTTAAAAATTTTGTACGTCGTGTTTAGTGGTAAGCGGCAAAAAAATTTGTTCAACTGCACACTGAGCAGTAATGTTACTCTGTATACTGTATGAATAATAGTACCTGATGCCGACAAGTCTGTGCCGCTGCCTGTATACGATGTGCTCAGGCAAGAGTGCGCGCGTGTATGATAATAGTGGCCTCTCCTGTATCTCTCTCTCTCTCTTTTACCGTCTGTCTCACGACTTTATCCCTTCCCCTAGTGCAGAGTATAGCGAACAGGGCACTGTTTCTCTCCCTCTCTCTCCCTTCAGACGCGTCCAGTTAACACTGTATGACTTCCAACCAAACTCGTGCGAACGTTATATAGATATCCTACCGGGAGCTATACAGATAACTACATGCTGCTTAACATAACCCTCTCGTAGACATAAAGACCCCCCCCCCCCCCCGCCCTCCTAAATAACTCTGTGTCCATTGCTTGGCGTAATCGGGGATTATCACCTTGCACGCTTTAACGAAACTGCCACACGCGGCACTTAAAATAACACGGTTCGTAAAAAAATCGTAATCACTACTCACTCCGCCAATACATCGAGGACAATGTATACCCAGATTCGAATATTCGCCGTCAAATGCTATAGCAGGTCGTTTATTCACTCTGTGTTTAATCACCACTGCATCACGGTGCAGTACTCAATCTACGTCAGAGTATGATTACCGAAAGCAATTTGGAGCTATTATATCCATCTACTTAAAGTGATCAAGCATGAGTAATGGAAGTAAGCTTTGTAACTAATGGCAGTGTGCCACTTATAGCAATCTAGATGTGCATTACAAAAGCTGCCATGTACGCACCATACTCAGTTTTTGAGTCATCGCCATGGAGGCGTTTTCCATAAGCCAAGATATTTTCTGTGTGGCCTTGATGTTGCACACATATGGGTTTCTTGCTTCAAGTTTATCTCAAGCATTTCTCAAAAGAACATTGCCATTTTAAACATAACGTATCTTATGTGTGACCGCATTCTACTTTCTAGCACATCCATGATTTTCTTTATTTTTTGCAAAGACTAAAGGTAACACAGTGGCTTTTGAACACATATATAAACGCTTATTGCTCTTCCATCTTGAAAGAAAGAAATAGGCGAAGATGTCTTGCGCAGCCCCTTTCAATCTTTATGCGGCGCCGCAGGTAAACCGCATCGTTGACGATAAGAGGATTTGATATCGGAATCAACTTCATTATGATCGATCAGCGTATATACGTTGAGTTCGTTGCAGTCAAAATTGTCGGGCTGAATATATTCAAGTCGTACTGCGTATTATTAAACCCATTGTTTCATTTTCTTTTGAAGCAGAAAAACCCAGATTTTTCTACGAGCCTGATGTTCTATCGGTTAGTCGAAGTATTAGTTGGTTTCCCAATAGTGGACGTAGTCCTTCAGTTTCCTGTAACACATAAAGAAACAGGCGATGGAGCCCTCCAATTCTGCCTTGCAACGTTTTTGTTTTTTTCTGTGAACTGCCTCACAGTCCTTAAATGTGCTAGTGTTTACCAAAGCCAACGTTTCGACAAAGCGAACTTTCGTTAAAGTTCATGTCCTCGATAACCACCCTCAAGAACCGTTGCCACGAAATCTGTGCTTTTGTTGCAGTACTTCAAGTCTGAACTTCTCTGTCAATCTGTCAATTCCATCTGTATTGTCTGAATGTAAATATTAGAGGCACTCGCTGATCTCCTTGCGTGAACCTCAGCTTCTCGTTTCTTCGTCTAGAGCTCTTCAGAAGCAGCAGCTCTGGGCATGCTTATTGAATGTTCATAAACAAGCCCACAAAACTCTTCACGCCCGATTACGCCGATGCTGCTTAGGAGTAGGCCATAATGCTTGTTGTGTTGTCGAGAGAGAGAGAGAGAGAGAGAGAGAGAGGCCAGAGGGGAATTGGGTGGAAGGGTCGCGAGGTTGACCAGGCAGAAAAATGAATGATACCGACCCTGCGCTCAGTCATGTCTCGGAAAATATCCAGCATGTAAGCGGTGGTACTGTTACAATCATAGAAGAAAGGTTACATATAGGCGTCCCTTTGAAGAGATGGTAGCCACGACACATCTCGGAAGTGCCTGCCAAGCCGTTTGTAAACGGGACATGGCTGAAAAGCCGCTTATATGATATATATTCAAGCTGGCGCAAAAAAAAAAAAAAATGAAGACGGCACACGGGGCCTTCCTAAAATACCGCTTAGAAGTCGTATAGGCACTGGGTAATAATGCAGGGGGACATTAAATGATAGGAGAGCAAAAGAGAGAGCGAGAAAGATGAAAAGACAGCACACACACAGCATCACACTCGGCCACGATACAGCAGCGGATTACCGCTGCGCGGTGCCACTTGTACATCACAACAAACGTCAGTACAGGTTACATGTACTTCTGCGCCTGCTGTTGCAGTCTTTAAAAGCTGGCAACAATGTATTTCATCGCCCTCTACGACGCCTCGTGTGATACAGACACTCCATACATAGAGTATAGGGGTCGCTCTGATATGTCTTCGATCAAATCATTGAGTTCTGGGGTTTTACGTTTCAAAACCACGCTATGATTATGAGAGACACCGTAGTGGGGGGGCTCCGGAAATTTCGACCACCTGGGGTTCTTTAACGTGCACTGACATCGCACAGCACACGGGCCTCAACATTTCACCTCCATCGAAATGCAGCCGCCGCGGCCGGGATTCCATCCCGCGACCTTCAAATTGGCAGCCGAGTGCCATGGCCACTAGAACATCGTGGCGGGACTTAAGCAAACGAAATAGATATATAGTTGCATATATTGTCTATTCCAATACACCGAGGAGGTTTGTAGAGTGCAAATAGCTATAGCAAACGCTTCTTTTTAGTTTTTTTTTTTCTTTAGGTCTCTCGCGAGCAGCAAAAGTCCCTGTTTTTGCGGAGCAGCAGATTCTTTACAGCCACCGCATCCGTTTGAACCTTGCGAGAGCAGTAAATTTTTTTTTTTTTCGTGAGCGCGCGCGTTCTGCATCGTCATTAAAACGACAAGCATCGGTTTGTCGCTTGCTCATTTAACGGCGGCTGCAGATAACTCAATGCGCTCGCGCAACACAACCTGTGGGGGCCCCGAGCGCAGATGTTTCACCAACCGATGCGTAAGCTCCCCAATGGAAGCAGTCCCGCGAAACCGAACAGCCATGCGCGCTGCAGAGAGGATGCGACAGAAATCACTTTTCTCTTGCCTCGCTTCCCGTCCTTCCATGCAACTGCTGTGCACTGGTGGTAGTAGTATGTATAGCAGTATACAGAGAACGACGCAATAAAGAACATACCGAGGGCTCCCTCCGAACGACAGCAAATGGTGGCATCCGGCCGTATATAATATAATACGAAACGAGCGATAACTGCGTGCCTTTGACCGGCGTTCGATTGCGAGGTATGACGAACGCGTCCACTATGTAACACGGCGGGAGCGGTGCTGTTCGGATATTTTATTGGCGTTTCGAGCGTTGCGTAAGAGGAAGGTTAACAGCACGTCGCGTCACTGTCCGGCGCCATATTACGCCAGGTATATACCTGCGGGCCTCCGCTGAAGGCTGTAATATTCCGGTCAACGGCTCTCCGACGATGAGCGAAAGCGTCCGGTGAGACCGTTGCTGTTCCACGAGACGTGACACGAGACGTATGTTCTATCACACCGTGCTCGGCTGTATAGATACCATATATCAGCTGGCTCCCAACAATGTTTATCTAAACATTGGTGTGTGTGTGTGTGTGTGTGTGTGTGTGTGTGTGTGTGTGTGTGTGTGTGTGTGTGTGTGTGTGTGTGTGTGTGTGTGTGATTAGGGATGTACTGAAGCAAGGTGTGGGTTTCACTGGAAATGTACTGAAGAGGGGAGGCGTGGCTTACCGACTATGCAACGATTATTCGAGCTTTTTGAATACTTCATTCTGTGTACACGGAGGGTCTCCTTATTCCTTCCTTATATGTCGCATCTGCGCTTTCTCAACGCGAGGACGCGAACATTGAACATCTTTCTTGTAAGAAGGGCCGGTTAATATTCCATAATACTTCGACAAGTACTCCATATGCGATTCGATTCGTTTCTGTCACCCTTCGATTGGTATTCAGTTTGGTCTCAAAAATAACGATTCGCACGCTCCTAAGCGTAAGCATGCACAAAATGTTCGACATGATACCATGCCTATATACTATGTACGCCCGCATACACACAAGGCGCATAAAGTTAATTTCGTTTTCTGTTTTGATTTCCTCGCTTCTCTTGCCTCGAATCGCGCCGTGTTAATGACCTATTCGTGCGAGGTCTCACTCATGTCTCCGGGATACTTTTTCATGCACATTTCCTCCCGAAACGCGCTTTGCGGAGGCTGCTGCTCCGACAAGATATGGCTGTCGTTAAAACGGCGGCAATGAGGACGGACGGAAGTGGCGAGGAAACTAATTTACGATGCTTTATGGCCGGTGCAATAGAGATCGCTACCCTTCGGGAAATGGTTTTCATATTGGACACGTGTAACCGTTTGTATGTGCATAGATATATAAGTACATAGATATATAAGTCATATACTTATATATCTATGCTATACACAAGGTCTTCCAACCTGCACAGTCATAGAGAAACAAGTTATGCGAACCTGGAGTGTGCATAATATATATACAAAGCCATTCTTTTGCATGCTGTGGAACGGCGCTTTCAGTTCCATGCCAATCTGTGCGCATTCCGTGCGTGGTTGAGATGGTAATGTGTTCACATCAGTGTCACCGTGCACGAATGCACAATGCGGTGACGACGTGCGCAAATTTAGGTCTCGGATAGCAAAGTTTTGTGTGGCGTGTTCACGGAAGGGTTCCACGGAAATCGGGCAGTTTTAACGGCTGTCCGTCGGCTTCCTTCGAGACGTTGGGCTAATCAACTCCTGATAACGCATAACTTATAACGCCAGGGACGCGCAGGCGGAAGAACTTCCGGATTTGCATGGATAAGTGTGAGGTGGGAAAAAATAAACGCTGCTTTTTTTTTTTCTTTCTTACCGCAACCTCATCTCTTTCAGAGCCTGTCTTTATATTTGTATATTATGCCAAGCCGATAACAATCGACCGTGACCATGGCATGCACCTCAATCCTTGATTGATTTCTGGGATTTTGCGTCCCAAAACCACCATATGGTTGTGACAGACGCCGTAGTGGAGGGCTCCGGAAATATCGACCACCTGGTTATCTTTAACGTGCAGATGACATTGCACAGTACACGGGCCTCAACATTTCGCCTCCGTACAGATGCAGCCGCCGCGACCTTCGGATCAGCAGCCGACTGCCATAGGCACTAGACCACCGTGGCTGGGAGTATATTTACATATTCCGAGGCAGTTCATATATCTGTATATAGCTGCTTTCGTAGCCCCGCCACGGTGGTCTATAGTGGTTATGGCATTCGGCTGCTGATCCGAACGTCGCGAGGTCGAATCCCGGCCGCGTCGGCTGCATTTCGATGGAGGCGAAATGTTGAGGCCCGTGTGCTGTGCGATGTCAGTGCACGTTAAAGAACCCCAGGTGGTCGCAATTTCCGGAGACCTCCACTACGGCATCTCCCATAATCAGAGCTGGTTTTGGGACGTTAAACCACACAAATCAATCAATAGCTGCTTTCGTATGCTGCCTCGTGATGACTGAAACAGAGGGGTGTGATGGGTACATTCACCTCCACTTTATAATGCCGCCATGAGCATGTCGATATGACCCTAGCAATTTCTCATCTTTCACTCATGTGCCGGACTCTGTGCGCAACAGCAAGCAATCCTGAACTCTCCCTTGCCGATCGCGGCACCACGCACCAGGCTTCCTGCATGCCACACTTCGCTATGTGGCCAATCGGCGGGTAACACCAAGGCAAATAATAAGACAATGCCTATAAAGAAGAGAAAACAGATGTAGGCCTGGAAAGCGTGTCTCCAACCTGATGTATAGTTCGCTACGCGTGATGGCAAGCGGACAGGGACATTATACGATCAGCCAGTGTGTATATACACATCGTCCTGTATGCGCGGACGTGCGTTGTGTGGCACTGTATAGCGCGTTGGGCGTGACAGGAAGCTGCCATGCAACCGAATGTTTCTCATCCGTAAAGGACTCATAGTCCGAGAAGTTTACCGCACATTTAACTGCCCTTCGTTCGGTCACATATTGAGGGCTATAACGACTCCTGCCACGGGCATGCCTTTCAGTGGGGACGAAATGCATTAACATCCGTGCACTTCGATTTAGGTGCGCATTAATTCCAAATGGTTAAAACGAACCCCTCCCCCTCCCTTCAAATATGGAATGCCTCGCAATCGTGTAGTTCTCGAACGTATAAGACCCCTGCAATTATTATTACGTTTTAAAATTGCACACAGATACATACACACACATCTAAATACCAGTATAAACACGCAAACACGCAAGCATACATCCCAGCAGACACACGCAAACTTTCTATTGTGGTGGTGAAGGCATAATATCGTGTTCATCCTTATAGGAAGTGGGTTCAAAGTGTTAATTCGTCATCCAATTTACATCGACCACCTAAAAGATTTGTATGAAGGTTAGTACTGTATGGCTTGCGTCTTACGGCTAGGTGTAATCAAGGAGTAATGTATATTCCTTATTGCGCTTGTGATGTTATTTTGTCTATCTATCTATCTATCTATCTATCTATCTATCTATCTATCTATCTATCTATCTATCTATCTATCTATCTATCTATCTATCTATCTATCTATCTATCTATCTATCTATCTATCTATCTATCTATCTGTCTGTCTGTCTGTCTGTCTGTCTGTCTGTCTGTCTGTCTATCTATCTATCTATCTATCTATCTATCTATCTATCTATCTATCTATCTATCTATCTATCTATCTATCTATCTATCTATCTGTCTGTCTGTCTGTCTGTCTGTCTGTCTGTCTGTCTGTCTGAATTTTTCTCCGTTTCTTTTGAGTTGCTATACTATCCGAGACCGTCGCTCGGTTATATCCAGCGTCGCATCGGTTTTCTGTTTGTGCGGAATACTGTGAGAACGTGTAGCTGCGTTAGTAACTAACAGATTCTACTATCTGTTATGAGAAAAGGTTTGTTTAGCTGCTCACCGAATTATCGTCGGCGCGTTGGGCTCGGCGCGGTTGTAATCCTGTGGTAGCTCACACATGCTCAATAGCCTAGCTAAGGAACAGGAATTTAAAATCAACAATGAACCCTTACAATGTGTAAACGAATACGTATACCTGGGACAGTTAATAACAGGAACTCCTAACCATGAAAAAGAAATTCTCCGTAGAATAAGGATGGGGTGGAGCGCATTCGGAAGGCACTACGAAATCATGAATGGAAAGTTACCGCTCTCACTAAAGCGAAAAGTATTCAATCACTGCATTCTCCCAGTACTAACGTACGGTGCAGAAACGTGGAGGATAACGAAAAAACTAGAGATGAAACTAAGGAGCACGCAACGTGCAATGGAAAGGAAAATGATAGGGGTAACGCTAAGAGATAAAAAACGAGCGGAATGGAATCAGAGAACAGACAGGAGTAGCCGATATTATTATATCAATTAAAAGAAAGAAGTGGACCTGGGCAGGACATGTCATGAGGAGGAAAGATAACAGATGGACAGTAAGAGCGGCGGAATGGATACCAAGAGAGGGAAAACGCAACAGATGCAGGCAAAAGGTTAGATGGAGCGATGAAATTAAAAAGTTTGCGGGCATAAAGTGGAACCAACTCGCTCAGGATAGGGTGGATTGGAAATCGTTGGGAGAGGCCTTCGTCCTGCAGTGGACCTAAAAAGGCTGCTGCTGATGATGATTATTTAAAATTGCACCCGCACTACGCACGCATGTCTTGTAAGTGAAGCAAATCCATATGTTCGCGTGTAGACTTCGACATGCGAAGTTTGAGAGGATCGCGGCTGTTATAGCCTCACTTGTTCATTTCAACGCACACTTTCGTAATAGCTTGCTATATGGTGAAAGACCGCAAAGCAGCCAGCTGCAGACGCTTCTGCGTGAGTCAACGTATATGTGGGCATGCATATACGCTGCCGGTGTGTTGTAGCCTTCATTATAGCGGACCGGTATAATTAGCATTTCGCGAGTTATCAGTGCCTCATATAGAATGTACGCCAACGCAGCTGGAAGCCACAAATGTAAAAAAAAGAAGGAAAAAGTCTGGGATGACGAGAATGACAGGAAAAAACAAAGCAATAACAGACAGAGCGTATAGAACAAAAACATCCAGAAATATCGCGCTTATCTCAAAACAAATCGCCTGTTCAGAGCCGACGGTAAATTTTAGAAAAGCTGCCGTGCACCGCATAGCGCACTGTGTGGCACAGGTGTTCTGCCAACTCTGGGTCAAAGAACACAGCGACAGCCCGCCCATTGTAGGGCGAACTTTGATGCGAGTCATTTATCGTCTCTTTGCGCGTAGTTGTTTCGTGTCCTGGCGCATAGTTATTTAAATCTGGTTTTGTCACCTCTCCGTTCTATATTTCGCTCTCTCTCTTCTACGCGAATACTAACCATAAGTAGGATGACGGGGAGAGCGTTTAATTGAATTTTATTATATATGTGGAATCTACATGTGCATGGCAGAGTGGATGCGTTGTGGAGTGTGCGTGAGATATATACATATGTTATAGAGACGGTTGGTAGGTGATGCTTCACCTGTTCTCCCGACGCTACGTATCGTAACCAAGAGAGCTTAGGAAAATGCTCTGAACGGACGAAGGCTGACAGAGAAGCAAAGAACGCGATATCTGTACGTCGTGACATAGTGGGGCTGTGGTGCACGTAACTGCGTAACACTGAATTATCACATGCTGTAAAGTAACTTTCGTTATATTGTGCTGGAAAAGCCCTTGTATATACTCAGCGAATGTGTAGCTGCGTTACGCTCAGAGCGAAAGAAGAAACTAAAAAAATAAATATATATAATTGATAGAGAAACAATGCAGGCTGCGTTCACCGTTGAAATATCGAAAATGATGCGAAAATTGTGTTCTTTGTTAAGAGTTCTGGCCTTGTTACATATGCAGTCGACAAGTTCCCATACCCGGCTGCGACCGCATATATATCTCTGCAGCACATTGCAACTACGGCAACCTAGTCAGTGCTGGCTCCCTATAGGGGAGTTCGGAGACAGGTTCTTTTCTGGAAAGCAAATTAGGTTCGGAGTGCGCGGTAACTGTCTCTCGACTGAGGACCTCTTCTCCCGAAACACTCACAGGGGAGGAAGTGTGGAAGAAGAGTGTGGAAACTAGAGGCCACCTTCACGGGACTGGATATTATACCCACGACACCGGACGCCAGGTCAGGGTACATCTCTCCCTATTAGAAAAAACGGTGCGTGCCCGGCGGCAGCGGGAGTTGAACCCAGTACCTAACGCGCCGGAGGCGGACGCTCCAACCACTAGGTCACCGATACAGTTCAGGAGTTCAGAGGGTATATGGTCTCCGCAGAAAAGGACCATGAGGAGACCTGCTTATGCACACAGTGAGGTTTGCGCGCTGAAACCAGAGGCACGGGCATGCCAGAGCAGACCATGCTATAGACCCTTTTCATAAACTGCAAGCTAGCTTCCCTGCAATGCAGCTTGCCCTACTAATGGCGGCATTGGCAATCCGGCAAACAACGTGTGCAAGCGCAATTTGCTTGCGATAGGGCATGTAAAATGTCGACGCATCCCTTCTGATACAAACATCCCCAAAAACGGGTCGCAGCATGTGCAACTTGAATTTTGACAGCATTTAAATAAAGGCACCTGTCGCCATTAGTGGGGCAAGTTGCATTGCAGGGAAGCTAGCTTTACAGTTTATGAAAAGGGTCTATAGCACACAGCTGTTCATCTCTGTGTTAGCACTTTCTATAGTGCGTATGCAATCACCAGCTTTGCCTGGACAAGCTGTCCGGTATACAGATACACCGGATGTAAAGTACTAAAGTACCTAGCTAGATGCTCCACTAAAGCTGTAGTACGAAGTCCGCTGCATGGTGTTTTGTTCCGGCGCAGACTCCACTCAACTGTCCATCTCATCCTTCCTCGATCACGCACGTGTCTGTGTGGCTCAAGGTTCTTCGCTTAATTAGGAAACACACAGCACGAGCGAACGTGCCTGCTGCCGCAAACGGGAGTGCGCATGTGTGCGAGTTTTAAGCGATGTGCGGACACGCACACATTTCGTGCACGCAGGAAGCATTCCACTTGCATTCGTCGGCTGGCGCGTAAACTGATATTGCGCGTCTGCTGCCAACGTGCAGCGAGCGCATGCCATGGTGTCCTCGTCCCCAAACGGCACGTTATACAGTTTGATTTAAAGAACAAAACAACAAAAGTTTCAAAGAGGGACTGCCATCCTTCGCGCTCATCAACGTTTGATCGCGCGACGTATCGCCCAACGCGGAGGCAGCTGCTGCACGTTGAGCGACCGGCCGACGGTCGTTTATGCAGCACCGGTATGTATAGTCACTTTCAGGAGTTCTGTGCAGCACTGTGGAAGCTACAGGCCCGTTCTGCCAATCAGGAGGGTAAACACGTGTTACACGTATCCCTCCGCACCATGGCA
This sequence comes from Hyalomma asiaticum, assembly GCA_013339685.2. Taxonomy (NCBI): domain Eukaryota; kingdom Metazoa; phylum Arthropoda; class Arachnida; order Ixodida; family Ixodidae; genus Hyalomma; species Hyalomma asiaticum. Next base: position 82,177,578 of record CM023486.1, on the reverse strand, counting down.
TCTGCCAGTCGCGAACCGTGCAGCTATAGTGGCAGGAGAAGCCTCGGAAAGGCTAGGAGGAGGACGGAGTGAGACCCCTGATGGCAGGACTGGCTCGCAGGTGCGTGTTCGAACAATGACATTTCGTTTCGCCGCGGAAGAATTCGGCGCTCGATGACCTTGGCTCTACCGCACAGAACTCCTGAAACACATTATACACCGACAGGCAGGCCATGTGCATATGAAACGGTAGTTGGTCTTCATACCTATGACGTGACCCAATTAGTTTGTGCTACTTCATTTTCGCCTAATGTTTGGCTCGAAATATACTTTTATTGTTTACGTGCCATGAGTTCGCGCAGTGAATTGACGCTCGCTGCTCCCATTTTTCTTTTTTCGTTTTCTTCCTGTTTATGCTCGCGCGTAAACAAATGGAACGAGGACAAACACACGCGCATCCCACCGGAAATATTCCGCTTTGTTCTGTGACGTCCCCGCTGGCACCGACTGGACCCCGGGCTTGTTAACTGGGACATTTTCGTTCGTTTCTTAGAACCTCTCCTTGGCAAAACGAAGAACCGCCAGAGTGATGAATGCGCGTTTCGGAGCTAGGTTCCCGGAACGAATATATTGACAATCCTCACGGACCCACCGCACAAACACCCGACTATCTGGCGACGGCGTCTCTTGCTTACCGGCTGCAGCTGCCAGGCAGCGTTCGCACCCCCCACTTTATGGCCCGGGCGCGGCAGAACGCCTTTTGTTCGTCCCATCCATGCGACCGGCCAGGACGGGCATTTCGTCAAACGCGGCAGCCCCGGACTCATTAGCGCGCCCTCCGTCGATGGCCACTTGCGGCGTTCAAGGGAGAAGAAGCGGTGCCTTCTGGCGGTCAATGCAGAGGATGTAGAGTTGCAAGGTTGTGGCCCGGCCTGAACATCTGGACGCCAAGCTCCGAGAACCAGGGCGAGAGGGGGCGGCCGGAGGCTTTTCGGAAAAGCACAGCGCTCTAGTGCGTGTCCCCCCCCCTTTGAGGCGACGCGCTTTGTCTGAGCATTGACATTCTTGGTCGCCCCTGATTCATGAGCCATCGTACAGCTCGCCTGTTTCCCTCTCCAAAGTTGTAGCTTGTATGTTTTACTTGCTCTACTTTGCTTGAGAGAGAGTTTTACCACTGGTGTTGGCTGCGGGGGCGGATGCCGAAGCTGTCACAGACTGACTGACAAGAATATATGCCGCGTCAGTAATTTCAATTGGTTAAGGGTCACGGAGGGGCGGCGTCGAGGTCAGGAAAAGCACCCGCGGGACAACGGAGAAGGGAGAACAGAGAAGAGAAGAGAGATTCGGGAGAACGAACGAGAACGAGAACGGAGGAGAAGCGAGGAGACGGTGAAGAGATGTGGTGACATTCCGTCATGTTCCGGTCGAAGAAGTGCGAATCTCGCTTGCGATCTTTCTTTTTTTCGTTTGCTTCCGGTTTATGCTCGCGCGTAAACAAATGGAACGAGGACAACACCCGCGCATGCCCACCGGAAATATTCCGCTTTGTTCTTTGTGTATGTATTTATGTGAAAGAACATGTCTTATCTGTTCCGTGATTGTAAGCGTTTCGCCAATAGACAGCTACGGTGAGTGGTCACTAGCTTTAACTGGCCGCGGCAATGGGCTCGGATGTCTTACCGACCACAAAGATTTACTCTTAGTATTGGGGAATAGAGGGGCTTGCCTTAGTGGAGGTCATTTTGTATGCCAGCCTGCACTACCTTAAAAGGGTCCTGCAAGTATCATGGAGTGACAGTCAAGAAGCTTAGTGGCAGTCATGAGTGACAGTCATAGAGTGACAGTCATGGAGTGACAGTCATAGAGTGACAGTCGTAGAGTGACAGCCAAGGAGTGACAGTCAAGAAGCTTAGTGCCTCACGAGTCTCCTTCCACAAAAATTTTTGAGATCCGTAAGGTGCTAGTGGAGTTGCAGCATAAAGTCTGAGAGGAATTTTCCCGTCCGAGCTCGTTCACTCTGCTTTCATCGCGACGAGCTCGCTGGAATGGCTCGAAGCTAGACAGAGGAGGGTGAAGGAGAGATTCTTAATCACACAGGTGAATGGAACACAAAGGGGGGGGGGGGGGGGGGGGGGTGAGTGCCCTGTAACTGTCTCTCCGGAGAGGACACCTCAACAGGCCCAAGAAGCCACGCCAGCACGCGTCATGAACTTGAACATTCTCTCCTCTTTTTCTTTGAACGTATTCGCGCCTGCGCAGTGGCGACAAGCTTGTGGCCAGTCACTGCGTGGACGTGGCGCCATTCCTTGGCTTCCATGGTAACTGCCACTGGAAATCAGTCAATGGTAGTTCTTGAAATTATTTCGTAGTCCGTGGAAGTTGTGACGTGTTTCGTTGAAAGAAGAGCGGGCGCTTTACAGGTGTACTTTGGAACCAAATTGCGAAGTCCCTGCTGGATTTAGTCAGATATTCTGCTGACATGCATGTTCACAGGAACTTCAACGATGGCCGAGTTTTCTTGCTACGTTCAAAAACATGTGACTTTCGGAAAACGCATCCGATGCTCTACCAAGTGCTCTACGAAGGCGGTCGTTCCTCCGTCCTACGAGTGGCTACGAGAGCTCCATTTGTAGCCATGGAGGTGTGTGGGGAACATTCTTTTTGCCAGAAGGCGTCACGCACTATGCGATCTCAATGCGAGTTAACTGCTGACCGATAAACCCTCGCATGCTAGAGGCACTGAGTCTGCCGGAACGAGACCAAGGCTCTGAAATAAAGAAAGGGGAATGGGCTTCAATGGCTCGTTTTATTCGTTAGGCACAGCCTAATGAAGCCAACAGGCAATTCTAAAGAATATGGGGAAATTAATGGTTTTAACGTTCGTATAGCAGTTATGGAATAAATGGAAATGAATTAAATTTCGGCCACTTTAATTCCTTTCCGGTCCCCTTATTTCATAATTACTATACTACAGTTAAAGGGACCCTGAAACGGTTTTGACGATTTTGTGCAAACATGGTGATCCGGTAGAGCGGGTCACTAGGACCATTACAGGACAGATTTTAGCGCTGTGCGTAAAGTGTGTAATTTACAATAAGGTTTTGAACACGCGTATCGCAAAAGGTCGCAGCGGCTCGCCAAAAAGCGTTTTCAAACGCCCCCGCCATCGAGCGATCGAATGGGAGGTCGCTGATTGGCCCCGACCCAAGTGACGTGCGCGTAATTTTCAAAACCTAGCTGCGAACAACGTGCTTCTACAACGTACTCCTTCGTTTCAGCCAACGGTATCATCGCGGCATCTGGCGGCGTCACACGAGTCGCCGGCGCTCTATTACAGAGGGCTAGCACTGCCGAGGCGGGCGACCTCAGTGAGGATATCGGGGCGCTATGTCACTACGGGAGGCTCGGCAGAGCGGCTGACGCGGGAGGCGCTGTCGTCGCTAGCGCGCACTCCGCAGCAGATCGAGTTGAGGAGGAACAGCAGTGGTAAGGAGGAAGGCGACAGAAATAAGCCCATAGCTGCCTTAGCGCATTGTGCTTCGCTTTATTTATAGTGTGAATGATTTCGCAATTGTGTTGCCTAATCAGTGACGCAATGTCAAAAAACGTTTCAGGGACCCTTTAAAATGCGGACATACCCGGCGTGATGGCCAACACTGACAAGTGCAAAGCCGACGCGTAGTACACATGCATGTATACCCGCCGATGCTTATCTGTTCCGTGATTGTAAGCGTTCCGCCAATATACCGCTACGGTGAGTGGTCACTAGCTTTAACTGGCCGGCGGCAATGGGCTCGTATGTCTTACCGACACAAAGGTTTACTCTTAGGTATTGGGGAATAAAGGGGCTTGCTTTAGTTGAGGTCATTTTGTATAGCCAGCTGCACTACCTTAAAAGGGTCCTGCAAGTAATCATGGAGTGACAGTCAAGAAGCTTAGTGGCAGTCATGGAGTGACAGTCATAGAGTGACAGTCATGGAGTGACAGTCATAGAGTGACAGTCGTAGAGTGACAGCCAAGGAGTGACAGTCAAGAAGCTTAGTGCCTCACGAGTCTCCTTCCACAAAAATTTTTGAGATCCGTAAGGTGCTAGTGGAGTTGCAGCATAAAGTCTGAGAGGAATTTTCCGTCCGAGCTCGTTCACTCTGCTTCATCGCGACGAGCTCGCTGGAATGGCTCGAAGCTAGACAGAGGAGGGTGAAGGAGAGATTCTTAATCACACAGGGGAATGGAACACAAGGGGGGGGGGGGGGGGTGAGTGCCCTGTAACTGTCTCTCCGGAGAGGACACTCAACAGGCCCAAGAAGCCACGCCAGCACGCGTCATGAACTTGAACATTCTCTCCTCTTTTTCTTTGAACGTATTCGCGCCTGCGCAGTGGCGACAAGCTTGTGGCCAGTCACTGCGTGGACGTGGCGCCATTCCTTGGCTTCCATGGTAACTGCCACTGGAAATCAGTCAATGGTAGTTCTTGAAATTATTTCGTAGTCCGTGGAAGTTGTGACGTGTTTCGTTGAAAGAAGAGCGGGCGCTTTACAGGTGTACTTTGGAACCAAATTGCGAAGTCCCTGCTGGATTTAGTCAGATATTCTGCTGACATGCATGTTCACAGGAACTTCAACGATGGCCGAGTTTTCTTGCTACGTTCAAAAACATGTGACTTTCGGAAAACGCATCCGATGCTCTACCAAGTGCTCTACGAAGGCGGTCGTTCCTCCGTCCTACGAGTGGCTACGAGAGCTCCATTTGTAGCCATGGAGGTGTGTGGGGAACATTCTTTTTGCCAGAAGGCGTCACGCACTATGCGATCTCAATGCGAGTTAACTGCTGACCGATAAACCCTCGCATGCTAGAGGCACTGAGTCTGCCGGAACGAGACCAAGGCTCTGAAATAAAGAAAGGGGAATGGGCTTCAATGGCTCGTTTTTATTCGTTAGGCACAGCCTAATGAAGCCAACAGGCAATTCTAAAGAATATGGGGAAATTAATGGTTTTAACGTTCGTATAGCAGTTACGGAATAAATGGAAATGAATTAAATTTCGGCCACTTTAATTCCTTTCCGGTCCCCTTATTTCATAATTACTATACTACAGTTAAAGGGACCCTGAAACGGTTTTGACGATTTTGTGCAAACATGGTGATCCGGTAGAGCGGGTCACTAGGACCATTACAGGACAGATTTTAGCGCTGTGCGTAAAGTGTGTAATTTACAATAAGGTTTTGAACACGCGTATCGCAAAAGGTCGCAGCGGCTCGCCAAAAAGCGTTTTCAAACGCCCCCGCCATCGAGCGATCGAATGGGAGGTCGCTGATTGGCCCCGACCCAAGTGACGTGCGCGTAATTTTCAAAACCTAGCTGCGAACAACGTGCTTCTACAACGTACTCCTTCGTTTCAGCCAACGGTATCATCGCGGCATCTGGCGGCGTCACACGAGTCGCCGGCGCTCTATTACAGAGGGCTAGCACTGCCGAGGCGGGCGACCTCAGTGAGGATATCGGGGCGCTATGTCACTACGGGAGGCTCGGCAGAGCGGCTGACGCGGGAGGCGCTGTCGTCGCTAGCGCGCACTCCGCAGCAGATCGAGTTGAGGAGGAACAGCAGTGGTAAGGAGGAAGGCGACAGAAATAAGCCCATAGCTGCCTTAGCGCATTGTGCTTCGCTTTATTTATAGTGTGAATGATTTCGCAATTGTGTTGCCTAATCAGTGACGCAATGTCAAAAAAACGTTTCAGGGACCCTTTAAAATGCGGACATACCCGGCGTGATGGCCAACACTGACAAGTGCAAAGCCGACGCGTAGTACACATGCATGTATACCCGCCTGCTCTGCAAGTGCGCGTGCGCCCCCTGAATTCATGCGTGGCCGTTTCATGCGTGGCCACGCGCGAAAGAGGCAGTACAAGATAGGCGCGGTTCCTCGGCTCCTCGAGAAAATTGAAACGGGCGTGATTTGCCACGCGAGCGAGAGAGATGACCGCGGCGTCGGTCCATGCGTGCGCGCCGTGAAGGCACACGCCAACAGCGTGCGCGCATCACACCAGGCGGCGCCGTCGGCGGCGGCAGCAAACAGCGGCAGCAGCACGCGCATGTGTTTGCGTATGGATGCGACGCGGCGTGATGATGGCACGGTGGGCACGCATGCGCTGACGCGCGTGGCCTGAGCGCGGTGCCGTGAAGAACCGGATCTCAATCGAGCGAGGTGCGCGCTGGCCGCTGAGTCCGCCTCGCGAAGTATATTTGCAGCAGCAGCGCGGAACGCTCGAGCAGAAGCCATTGCTCTCATAAGGTTGATTAATTTTGACGTCTTTATGCCCAAATGAAGGTGGAAGCCGTACATGCACGCTTCGTGAGCCAAAATTCCGGTTTCCGCGGCGTGAACACGAATGGTATCAAAAGTCCGTGTGATCACGTCAATACAGGATGTTATCTTATGACGTCACTATTCAAACAAGCGATGACGTTGCAGTACGACGTCGCAGCAGCTGAGTTGCAGTGGTTACAATGCTCGGCTGCTAACCCCGCAAGATGCGGCCCCACGGCGGTCGCGCATATTTCAGTGGAGACTAAATGCTAGAGAACATTTATACCTAGTGTACGTTAAATAAAGCCTGACAATTCTTTAGCCGGCCATCCATTGCGGTGTGCCTCACAACCGTATCTTGACGCAATGACGTCATGTAAAAACCCAGCCTTCATTGCTTAACATGACTTCATGCTCATGTTCTAATGTAACGTGACATGAACGACGTATATATATGTGGTTAGGCCGTGCATTCGCATCCAGTGCACACAAGTAGACTCAGGTGCTTCTGTAATTCTTCTCCTTTTCTTTCATCGAGATCGATCATACGTCAACATTTCTGCCACACATCCACTGGCTGTGTAAAAATTTCGTTGATCGAGCGAACCACGCATTTTAACTGCATGCCCCTTGAAGGCTCACTCAGGAAAAATGCGACAAAATAAGCACGCTGCGTATGCAGGAGAGTGTTTCCGTGTGGCATCAAGATCGTACGCGAATCCCTCCTGACTGCTAAAGCAGTCTTTTCCCTTCATTTCTATTTATGTTCCTTTTTTTTTTTCTATTGTAAAGAGAGCAATGCCACTTCGCAGAGACGGGCGCTTCAGTTCACTGACCATCGACCAGAAGAGCACAACACATACACAACAGTTGCGTCAGTGCATCTGACAAGCGGTGCCGTCCTCTTGGGCGGGTTCCTTTCCAAATTGACTTTTAGCGAGATGAAGAGGGGGGGACTGCTGCGGTAAAAGCGGAGTGATCTCTTGCTGCCTTGAGAGTACAGAAACGGGCTCTAGTTTCGTGGGCACGCGGCACTCCGAAAGGCGCCCCGGAAGGAAGGAAGAAGAGACGCGTGGTGCGGTCGCCGCTCGCTGCCGGGCGAAAAAACGGGCTCCCTTTGTCGCCGGTCGGCCCCCCCAAATGAGCCCGCCGAGACCTCCTCGAAATTGAAACCAACGAGCGGCGGGGTGCGCTGGGGGACGGCCGCGCTGTGTCGTTTCCTTGTCCCGCTGTCATCAGTCCAGAGGCACTGGCGAAGGAAAGAGCCTGCCGAACGCAACAGACCTGCCCCCCACTCCCTCCTTTCTGACGGAGGCGACTTCGGCACCCGTACTCTCGCAGGCTGTAGCCATGAGAAAACCGGTCGCTTCTTCTTTCGTGCCTCCCTGGCCGAGTAATAAATGATGCAGGCCCCGTCGGTTACGGTCACTTGCCCGTGTAACCTTAGATCTTCAGGGACGACGCTCCTGCTGGCTCGTCGACCCACGGTCTGACTGATCGGAGGCGTAATGCCGCGCGAACTTCGCTCGGGTCCGTGTGCGCTGACGCGATGCAGCGTCCAGTTTCTCGCAATATGTGTGCGTTATATACGCTACTTTATGTTGCAAAGGGGCAGCGCGTTGTTATTGACTGTTCGAGCTATGGCCATAAGGACAGTGCGCGGGAGGCAAGTGCATTCCGCGTAAATAGTTTAGAGTGGATCAGGTTACCTTGTAATAAAAGCTGTTCTCAGCTAATTGTACCGGAACATTGCGTACGCGACAGTGGCTGGTTGACCTCGAGTTAAGAAGCGAATGTGGAAAAGAGTCGTTGATACAAGTCTAACGGTCTTTTGTCCGCTGGGCACTCGATTAGTGAGTGCTAAGTGCGTGGGGATTTTTTTTACTGCAACATTGGGTGCTTGTTATAATGGTTCAAAGATTCTTTGTCAGTGACTGTATATGCAACTTAGCCATATATAGAGCGAGCTCGCACTTGTGTTGTGGCATATAGGACAGAAACGTGCCCGGTTTGCAGGCTGTCAGAAAATGTTCTATTAATTCTTTTTTTCTTTTCTTTTTGCTCCCATAGCCGGAGTTGACGTCGGAGAGAACAGCAGTAAGCAAGCTCTTATCCGTTTGGGGGTCGAATGCTTTCGCCAAGTATAACCACGATTCTTTTATTCATATGCAAGGTCCCCAGAGTGTCTTATGTCTAAAACATATAGCCTAATTTTTTTAGAGTGACCGCAACGTGACAAAGAATACTTTCTATATGCATATGTGCATTGGCTTCTCAAGAATGATAAAAATGAAGATGCAAGAAAATAATTTTACTAATAGTGACAATGTTCGTTGGAAGAAATATTGTTACGGGGGTTACGTGTATTCATAAGTATTTGGAAATAAACAGTCACCAGTCAGGGAAAGCAGACCCGAGTCGTTTTCCACTTCGTTGTCCTCGTAAGCCCCTCTACTACGTTGCGACCATGTCGCCCCTCCTCCCCTCTTTCTCTCTTGCTCTCCCGTCGCACTCACGCCTAAGGGTTAGGCAACTTGGTTGTTGCTTTTAGCAGCTAACGACTCTACCTGAATCCTGTCATTTTCTGTGCTTCTATGGTTCCTCGGTCACAAGATATGAAAGCGACGAAGCCATGCCGCCATCTTCTATAAAGTCAAGGACGCCAAGGCCACCGGAGATCTCTTGCGTGAGACGGTGCCTCTTCGATCTTGTAGTACATATAGCTCCGATAGGCCACCAGTCCGACGCGTCGCTGTCTACATCGACCAGGTGATTTCGAGTTCCATGCAGTGAATTGAAGGCTTCAAATGTCACAGCAGCGAGTGAGAAACCCAAACTTACATGCAGTGAATTTCCTACACTCTTACTGGTATACCTGTGGAGGACCACACGCTGAACGAAAATGGCCCGGGACTCGGTCGCATATGGCGGTCGGTTATACGGACTCCACACACGCTCATTCGTGCTCGGTACGCCGTGTCGCGACATTCCTGCGTCTGGTCACGGAGTGGGCCGAGGCGCGTAGTTTGTCACTTTTACGGAGACCCGAACACGGAGGGCCTCCAACGACGTCCGTGATAGCGGCCCGTTAATGGCGCCGGTCTATCCCGCCGAGCGGCGGCGCTGATAAACGCGCGCGGCGAAATCAGTGGCGCCCCCTAGGCTTGCCCACGTCGAGTGGCCGAGCGGTGGTCCCTGCCGATGTATAGCTGCTGCAAACTGCCCCGCAGCTTATCTGTCCAGAGGGTGTATATAGATCGTGTTTGGACAGCATGTAACGACGCTGCGACACGCGATGCAATCGGTCGATGGCAATATGGTGGCTTTGCCTCTCACGAGCCAACTCGCGCGCGTGATCGTCTACCGGTCTACCTGGCCCATATTTGCGGCGGGTCTGAGCGTTTCACTGAGGGAAGAGGGGGGGTATAGCCGTCTTGCTATCTTCATCGAATGCTCGAAAGTGGACGAGCGATTTCGCAACTGCGCCAGAGAATGTAATGCCGGCACTTCCACACAGTATACATGTATATACTGCTTGGCCAGAAAGCTTGTGTTCGCGATTTATGGGCAAACGAAGAGACCCGGGTATACCATGCACAAGGTGTACACGGGAGCATCTCTAAAGCAGAGACAAAAATTCCGCTCCTAGTTTTAGGACTATACACCATCTCTTCCCATAAGAAACATGTTCGAACGTGACCTCCAAGTATATCTGTGATTATGTATACTTCTAAATTTCTTCGTACGCTTCATTTGACATATTTATTTAGCATCCCTTACTGTAGGCTCCCGATATCCTATAATGTATATAGACGTATAGTGACCGCGTCGTATACACACCGGATTACACTTTGTACTTTTGCTACTTGTCTTTCTCCCATAAAAATGCGGCCACGGCACACATACAACCGCAGACATTCTCTACACAGAAGCCAAGCTCCTATTTAAACATGTGTATACATCGGCGCGATAGAAGGGATGGTAATAAATGCAGCGCCGGCTAATTCCTTGACTCTTGATTATGTTCGCAATATATAGAAATACATGAATTTGTGCTACCACGTAAACGTGAAGAGAACACTACGGCATCGTATACGAAGGACATGGACAGAGACGCTCGGGCGGAGCAATTGCCGGCCAGGTCTGCCAGGCTAACACCGCCTGTAGCCACAACACCACTACTACTACTACTACTACTACTACCACTACGAAGGAACTGTCAAAGTAATAATCAGAACAGAAGCACATTGAAGTAATACTAAAAAAAATGTACAAAAATATCGCGTAGTACAGTTTATAGATACATCCGATGCTAAACTGTGCATACCAAAATATGCTTTGTTCTCAGGCCTTTATTGAATGTGAACTTTCGCTGTGCACCATTACAAGAAATTTCGGCCTTTTATTTAGCGCAGTACACAGCACAAGTACAGCTTGGTATTGCGAAGAGGAAACTCTCCTTGTGTTGTGTCCTATAATGCGGGAAATGGGAAGCCAGTGTGCCCAAATTTGTGTATACTTCAAGCTAGATTATGATGGTAAGAATCGGGGCGCCTTCTACTTTTGCATTCAGGGCCTTTCCGCGGAGATCTGTATAGTCTCTCGTTTGTCGCACTCTATATTACAGTATGACAAGTGAGCGAGTTCGACTCGTCATACTATATAGCACGACAAGCCAAAGTATGCACAAGTATGCTCATATATATATGTGCCGCTCATATATCGCTCACATCTCATATATATGACATATGAGATGGTTATTGCATTTCAGCGATGATTGTGGTGACACAGCATCGAAAATTCAAATCTGTCTCAGAGAAATACGTATAGATTCCAGGAATGCAGGCATAGCAGCTTAATTGGTGCCAGATGTACAGATTCGCCTACTGCATCGCGGGAGGAGAATTGTAAATGTCTTATGTTCGCTTTTAAAGGAGTACTGACACAAATTTTCGGTATTCCTTTATTGTGGCTGTAAATAAAAGCACTGGCGTGGAGAACCCCAAAAAGAGTGTTGTGTTGCCTCGCAATGAAATGAATATAATTTGAATACGGCTCTCTTGAAAGCCCACTTTCGGTTTCGATTTCGAGGGGGGAGGTTTCCTAGTGACGTGTCGACACAGTTGGACGTACACCTAAGTCGCGTATGGGGCAGCAATTCATGATAGCGTCGCTGCAACTCTGTCGGCTATGGTCAATTACACGTAGGACACGCAAACAACAATGATTTCATGGTCGTCCAGCGACTCTGACAGCGATTTCGGCTATTATTAATAGACTGTGTCAATACGTCATCATAGTGTCCATTGCGCTGGGGCTGGCTTGAGATTCTGGGCGATGAAAACTTTGAAATCAAACTAAAATACTTTGTACGTCTTTCCTGACTTCGGTGGGTGGACAGCGTAAACAATGCATGGCTAGAAGACGAAAAATGCATATTTTGCGCCGCCGCAAAATCATGTCAGCACTCCTTTAATCGATGTCTTAAATATTTGCGTGCAAGAATGTTCAGAACCTCTGGCTGTTGTTGTCAAATCAAATGTTGTCCAAATTTGACTATAGAGTGAAATATGTTAGAGAAAAAAAAAACTATTTTGCTCCACACACACAGCACGTATATATATACGTATCGGTTCCTTTTCTTCTGCGCAAGCAACGCGCCGTTTTGTTTATACTTTTGTTACTTATATTTCGTGCATGTAGGACTGTATGTTCTCTTTTTGGTTTTTATTTAACAGTTGATTGTTCTGCATCAACAGCACACACACACACACACACACACACACACACACACACACACACACACACATATATATATATATATATATATATATATATATATATATATATATATATATATATATATATATATAAGAAATCACGTAATGAGGGAAGTATGACATTGAACACCTTCACATCCAAACGAAAGCTCGTTCGTCATACGAAGCCGCGCATCCCCTCACGCTGCGTTTCGTTCACTTACTCGTTGCACAATGCTGGTATACCACGTCTTTATGCCATCATATATTTCGCGCGGCCTTCAAAACGAGCGCCGCATCGAAACAGCACTATTTTATATCAGACGCACGCGCGAAAGTCGGTATCCTTTTGCCCAATCTCTCCACGGCGCTCGTAAACTCTAGTCAATTAACCGCAAAGCTGTTTGCGTCTATGTTATGTGTAGGCGAATCGAAATCTCGCTGCTTGTGTAAGCTTTCGCGTGCACTTTGTTCACGTTTCGAGTGAGAGATGTTACTCCGCAACCGCATTCAATCTTCTTTTGCAGCTTTTCTTTTTTTCTTTGCCTGCAAACGATTTAGAAAGTCATATCTACAGAGGTATATATGGTTAAGTTTTCTATACGTGTGCACTTTTTGCCTTTATTGCCTGCTTTTTTGTTCATTTTTCTTTCTTTTATTCCCCCTTTCAGGCGTATCTGATTGCTCACGTATATAGAACAGCGGATAGAAGCATGTGGTTTTTGCCGACTACTAAAAAAAAAAAAAAAAAAAAAACCCACATGTTCCTTCCGATGTTTCCCGGGATCAGGTGAAGACAATGGGGCGGTTATGACTTTCAGCTTTTCCATTGAAGATGCGCCGTTATGTATATGGTGGCCCTATAGAAAAATGCGAGACAATAACATCTGCCTTCCTCGCTATAACAGGCATGCACAAACAGCCGTATAGTTGGCGTTGGTGTCCTATATACGTTTTGTGTAGTCGGGCTCTTTGATATGTATATAATGTCGTCATTTTTATTATCCCTCATCTTTTACGAGCTCTATATATCCCTATATTCGACGCAATGTGATGGGACCCCTTTTGTTCGCCGCCTTTGCAGAACGTTGCGCATTTCTTGCGCCGTGATACACTTTTTAGGGTATAATCGGTACAGTTTTAATTACTTTGTAAAGCCAGAAGTCCAACGAGGTTGAACCTCCTGTAGCCCTTGTATGGTGATACTCCAATCCATATTCAAACAGGCAAGATTCCAAGCCTGCGCTTGTTTAGGGATATCTATACTCTAGTCTGTGCATAATCCTTAACTATATATGTTGAGCCACAAGGGTCATATAAATTGTGCTCGCTGAGTGCCAAGAAAAAAGAAAGCGACAAAAGAAGCGCATGGCAGCTGACCATGGCTTGCACCGGTTAGCGCACGACTGTGGGAGGGAAGCTAGGACTCGTAAATATTAAACAGAATCAAGCCTCATTTGCGTACATATACAGATAGAAACAGCGTATACTTGACAGAACACACACAAAGACCAAGAGAAAACACGGATCTTGCATGTTCAGTGCGACACGCGTGCACGTGCCTGTTATCTCTTGTTTTGGTGTGGCATACCTGCCACGCCAACTTGCCCAGTACTCAACCGTATAGCGCACTGGCAACGTCAGTGTCGTTTGTGTACGATGAGTCCTTGTCTGTGACTTTATATGTAAGCTTTATGTCGCCGAATCGTATACAAGAAGGCGCAGCGGTGTTGTTAGACAGTCTGCAGTCCGTTTACGTTCGATACTTCACTGAATACTGCTACAAGGAGAAGCCGAATTCCGCAGCTCTCCCCTTTTGAAGCAACGCATCCCGCTGCGGATGGTGCATGCGCATTCCACGACTACCACGACATATAGCTTCACATGTAGCTATGTACGGCGGAGGTCTGCGGGACAACATGCCCTTCCTTTGCGGGTGCGCTGTATACGGGCACCCTCACCATGTCATGGGTGGTCCGCCACCACCCCTGCTGCGCAGACGAAGTCTCCTCGCCGTTCCCCAGGGGTCGCGTGGACGTCGGTGACCCGACGCGCGGGAGACGAGACGTCTCACCGACAAGAGGGGCCTGTCCCCGGCCTTCTGGCACTTGGTCCCGAAGAATGGGTCTCCTTTCACGTAAATTAATTAGCACGGAGGGAAGCGACCCAGCAGGCTTCGTCCCCTCTGACGTGACGGCACGACCACCCTTCGACGAGCTTACTGAGCGGCACATTTGGGTCTATACTGTATACTGTCTCTGCCCTTGCCTTCATCCCAGAGATGTATGTAGCACAAGCGATCTTGCCTGTAGCGGGTCCAACGAGTGCCTTGGTGTATCTAGTATACTGCGTGACGTGGGGTGTGGTTTCGAGGGGGGTGGGTTGCAAGCGGAGAAATGTCAAGACTGTGAAGAACACGCGTCAAAGGCGCCCGAGCGTTTACGATCGGGAAGTCGAGGGAGCTGCACAGTTTTGAGCCGTTTGGTGAGGGGCAAACAAAGATATCGCTTTGTGTTCAGGACTGGTGCCCCTGTCCGCGGCATCTTTCGCAGATACGGCATATGGCCCTGTGCTTTGTTATCTCCATCGTCGTCTCGGGGCCTGCATAGATGTTGCGTCTGCCTCACAAGGGTTGCGTATAGCGAAACCTCGTTGATACGAGCCCTCGCTTATTACGTTTTTTCGGGATAATGCGTTTTCTTTTTCCCCGCCCAACGCCCCATAAGGCGTTCTGGACGATTTTAGGACGATAAATTTTATTTTTCGGTTCCACTGAAGGTTATATATCAACGATATTCCGCTGTGTGCTCACTGTACTGCAGTCTTATGGAGATAATGACAATCGCCACGGGAACGCTGTAGCGCTCTGACGATCTGATGTTTTCGACGTTTCCGTCGCGTGCGGGCGCCCTAACGACGTACGACGTTCGGGTTGGATGGAGTTCGCCTTCGGTTGGCAATCTCGCCGTGGACATATAATAGTTTCCTGTTGCCGGTATACGGTAATCGTTCTGTTTTGCTCAGCCAAAAACGTGGCATCCGTGTGCTTCGTGTAGTAAACAAGAAGAAAAAAAAAAACGTTAGTTAAACGTTATTCGTTACACTGACCGACGTGTGCATAAGCTTAGGAGGTTAATCGGAGAAGAAAGAAGAGCAAGCAACAGAGATGAGGAAAATGAGGAGAAGGAAAGTACATTGAGAAGTATTTAGCAAGTCCGACCTGCTGTTCAATATGAAGTTGCACAAATAGAGAAAATGTATTTGCTCCTATTTTCTTTGATGGATGTCTTGTAGTTTGTGGCCCGTGCCAAAGGCAACGAAGGCTGGTGTCGTTTACAAGAATTTCGATCCGCCGTAGTATAACGCAGCGTCTGGGGTGTTGGTTTGATAAGCTCGAGGTCGGGGAGCTGGATTCGCCATTATCGCTCGCCATTATCGATGGGTGCGCGCACAATTCATCATTCAATACGAAGCGTCCAGCTGAAAGAAAGAAAGAAAGAAAGAAAGAAAGAAAGAAAGAAAGAAAGAAAGAAAGAAAGAAAGAAAGAAAGAAAGAAAGAAAGAAAGAAAGAAAGCCACTGCGCCGCACCCGCACGTAAAAGGCGCGGAGAGATGAGAGACACCACACACGGCAGCGGAAACGGGGGGGGTTTCCGTTGTTTCAGAACTGGCCGCCCCGGCGACCGGACGCGCGGATTATACGGGCGCGAGATTTGCATGTGCGCGCTGGGGGATTATGAGAGCTCGAGGAGCATGGCTATGTGGCCTCTCGCCACGGGAGCACTGCGAGCCGCCGGGAGCATATAGCGTGCGTCCGCGTGTAAGAAGGAACGCCTGGGCGTAGCGCGAGATTTGCTTCGCTCACCGGACATCGCCGGCCTCCGCTTGCAACAGACCCGGTCTGCCCTTCACCAGAACCCTTACCTCTACACGTCCTTATACACAGAAGCCGAGAGAAGGTATATGGAAGAAGACTGTCGGCCTTTGCTCGCATCGTCCCCCCCGTCACACGACCATCCACTTAGCGAGGACGGCGGGCGGCATATAGTCGCACCCAAGGAGGGGGGAGCGCCAAAATGCATGCAACGCGGTCGAGGCTATGTGCACCGAGATGCTGCGACCGGACAGCGGAAGCTCTGTTGCGCCGCGTTTACGGGGCGTTTCGACGCGTGCGCTTTTTTACACGTGCGACTCGCGCTGTACCTTGTCCATCTTTAGTTCGGTGCAGCGGGACACATACGTGCTGCAGGTTAGTGCGCGACCAGGATGTAACGTAACACTCAGTGGAGGAAGACAGTGCCCTGACCTGACCGGCACATGTCAAAGGAGGAAATAACATAGATGAAGCTAATATGCATATCAAGAAGTGTAGAGAGATAAGCGTGTTGAGAAAGAGATGAAACAAAAATTTGCAGTCCTCGTGTCACTTTTCCGATTGCCTCAGATTACCTCGTTGACAGGCTGGGAACGCCAGCATGGCGGACTTCGACGGCATGACGGAATTAGACAGTCTACAGTGTCCGGCAGTGTCCACCAACGTATATGTCTTCAGCACATCCACTGTCTTCAACTCACGAATGGTGCAGCAACTGGTGTCCAAATTGAAGCGCTCGGAGCGCTATATACGTGATTATACGGCGCTCCAAACGCTGCCGATATTGAGCCAGCTACATCCGATATACAGCGCTGGCCCTACGTTGGCCATATATTGGTATTGCTGGCCGTATCATCCGATGCAATCCTCAATTGTGCGGCCAGCTATATGGCCAGTAAATGTCGTCGTGCCAAGGAGAAGGCGTGTGTCCCACACTTTCCGTCGTGCTGCACGGAAGCGGACGACGCAGCGTGCGCAGTGAACGCCGCTCTTCCAGACGCGCGCATCATCAAAAACAATGTCCATCGTCGGCGGGCCGGCAGTGTTTAACGCTTCAAGGGTGCTGGGCAAGCGCGTGCGAGGGGCCGTTCTGCGGTGCGTGAAGCAACATTCGTGTGCGCGGTCGCGGTTATTATACACACTCGCTCCGCTCGGGGGGACCTTTCGGGGGCATTCATTCAGACCAGCTCGTCTCTCTCTCCCCTCGCTATCATCGTGCGAAGGCTGAACGAAGGCTTGCCGGAGGCGATATCTCGCGGAGCATGGGCGTGGCATTGGCCTTTCGCCGTCCGTGAAGTGTATAAACACGCCTCGAGAATGGGAGCTTAGTAACGCCACACTAATCAATGAACGCGTCGAACAGTCGCGGCTGCTGAGCATAGACAGCTGGGAGTGTCGACTGCTTTGTTTTCTCGTCAGTGAATGTTGCCTTCTATACAAACATGTCAGAGAGAACACCAGTGCAAGAGTAAGGATAGATAGGCCGGAGGAGAGCTTTTGTGTCTGACCTGCTCTGCTCCGAGTAGGTATAAGACGTAGGACAAAGGAGGAAAATGGAGATGATGATGATGATAACGATGAGTGATATTTCACACCGAATTATACACACTTAATTAATTAACGTGTCATTGCTCCGCGTCTCCACTCAATCACTTTCGGAGACTATGTTCTTGATTTTTGCAAATGAACATCCCAGCAATATTAGATCCAATATCCGTCTGTGTGCCGCCGACTGCGTGATTTTACCGGGTTGTTACTTCTCCCAGTGATTCACACATATAGGTTTCCTTCGGGCAGTTTTGTACACGGTGCTCGGACTGACGGATGCGTATACAGCTTCAAGAAACCTTAGTATTGACATTTACAAAGCACCATTCTCCATCGCAGCAACTGTACTCTTCCAACAACATAACATTTGCCTGGACACTAACGTATAAGTACCTTGGAATTGTGTTCGCGCGTAACATGCAGTGGTCACACCATGTACATTACGTTACATCTAAATCGACAAAACAGTTACGTTATGTAATACGAACGACCTCTAAACCACCAAAATGCACTAAATTGCTAATGTAGAAAGTACTCATTCGCCCTATATATATACCATATAGAGTACGGTTCACGCGCATGGAATCCATATAATCCGCGCGACATGACCAAAATTGAGTCTGTCCAAAGGAAGGCTGTCCGTTTCATTTACCATCGCTGTGATCTTTCGCCCTTATTGGCAATGGCCTCTTCGACGTCAACCCACTTCAGACGTGATAATAATTCTTTGAAATGTTTACATTCATTATTTTACTCGTCTTGTCGAATATATATCCAATGATAGCAACATCGCGTGTGCTAGTGCTCATCCAACTAGATGTCATAACGTGCTGAAGCCCGCCCTCCCCCATCTTTCTTTTATTTTTCGCGCACTAACATGTTCACATAGCTTCTTCCATGGTAGTTATTGAATGTTAGAATGGTTTGCCCAATCATGTTCGCCAGATGGCACGATGTATGACACTTGTATGACATGTTTAATGTTCTTTTGTTGTTTCTGTGCATTCAACTTTTGTAAAAGCCCTGCGTTGGGCTTTTACAAAATAAATAAATAAATAAATAAATAAATAAATAAATAAATAAATAAATAAATAAATAAATGCTCTGCTATGTCATGCCCACAGCGATCTATCTCAAGGGGCTTCACCTGTCATCTTAAAATTATTGCTTTGGCGAAAACTTTGTTCGGGCATCGTTGGAGCTGTGATTCACGTACCATGATATATATTGTAGCGTCGTGCGTGGGCCGTTCGTGTCGGTGATCAAGTTTGGCTTACTGATGGAGGCACGACTCCGAGTAGTTGAAAATGAAAACTTAACATTTATTTACATTTCAACTATCGGCACAGCGAACTCGGGCACTGAGACCCTGGCTGTCCGATCTCCGTCTCTCGTCTCTCTCTCCTTTCATCCGTCGCAGCCTTCTACTCCATCTCCCAGGGCCATTCCAAGACAGGAGGGGCGGCCGGACGGAGGCGAGGCTCCCTCGGAGCCGCAGCACAGCAGGGGTCGAAGCGTGCGTGCCAGGTTGTCCTCCCCCAAGTCGACAACAGGTATCTTTTCGGTGGGCCAGAAAGTCGACTCGTCCTCGTTACGCGCCGTCTCCTAACGACACCAAGGTGGTTTCGGGCTGGGTGGTCGCGACCTTGGGCGAGAAAGGAACACGTGCTCCCCATAAGGTCATCTCGCAGCCCCGATGCCCGCGGCTATGGCGCGCTTCACCGACGCCCTATCTTGAAACGCAACAAACTCCTCCGCCGCCGGGAGATCCGACCTAAGGGTGGCCAGCTGTCTGGTCGCCCGAAGCGTCGAGGTGCTTTCTTGGTGCGATGAATGAGAACACTGCAGCTGGAAGCTGTCTCAGCACAAAACACAAGCACAACACATTCACCGCGGTAGGTGTGCCCAAGCGACACGTCCGCCGGACACTAAATTTCCTACAAGGCTTTACACAATTCTACCTCTTTCTCTGCTACTTTTCTTATCTCTGTCGTGGCCAGCTCTCGCAAGGTTGGAAAACAAATACCAGGTGACGCTTTCCTGGAAAGCGGACCAAATAGAACAAGGTTTCTTAAAGCAGCAAGAAAAAAAGTGGAAACCTCTGTTCGGTTACTGAAACCCCCGACTAAGTCCGTCGGCGTTTTTATTCTGGCTCCCTTTTCGATACTTCACCTCAAATTTATATTCCTGCAAAATGAGGCTCCATCTTAGAAGCCTCCCGTTTTTGCTCGACATTCGGTTCAGCCATGAAAGAGGGCAATGGTCACTCTCGACCGTGAATTTCGTGCCTTGAATATAACATCCTAATTTTTGGATTGCCCAAACTATACACAAACACTCCTTTTCAGATGTGCTGAAGGCTTCTTCCCGTGTTGTCAGTTTCCTGCTGAGATAGAGCACGGGATGCTCTTCACCACTCTCGTCTATTTGGGCCAGAACTACACCAAGACCACGGTTGCTAGCGTCGCACTGGAGGATAAATTCTCTCCCATAGTCTGGCGCGACAAGCACCGGCCGGGAAGACAAAGCCTGCTTCAGTTTATGGAAGGCCTCTTCCCTGTCGGGGCTCCAAGTAACCACTTCTGGTTCATGCTTTCGGAGGCTGTCAGTCAGCGGACTAGCAATCTCCGAGTAATTTGGGATATAGCGCTGATAATACCCGGTCATTCCCAGAAATGACCTCACATCCCTTTTCTTTACGGGTCGGGGGAAGTTAGATATTGCGGCTACTTTGGCTTGCATCGGTTCGCGCTTTCCGTGTCCGATTTCGTGCCCTAAATATGTGACACGCGCCTGGCCGAACTGACACTTCTCGGCTTTGATAGTCAAGCCCGCGCTTCTAATTCTCTCCAGTACCGTCCGCATGTGTTCCAAATGCGACTCCCAATCATTCGAAAACACGGCCACATCGTCCAAATAGGGGACCGCAAACTCTTCTAAGCCCTCCGGAACCCGATCCATCAGCCTTGAAAAACAGAACGGCGCGTTCTTCAAGCCAAAGCTCATGGTAACTGGCTGATAAACCCCGAAAGGTGTTACAAACGCCGCGTAGCGACTAGCTCGTTCGGTTAATGGCACTTGCCAATACCCTCTCACTAAGTCTAGGGTTGAAATGAAGGTAGCCTTGCTTACCAGTTCAACCCTCTCCTCTATATTAGGCAAGGGGTACACTTGGTCCTTCGTTATGGCATTTAGTTTTCGATAGTCCACGCACGGCCGTGGATCTTTCCCGGGCACTTCAACTAGCATTAAAGGGGAGCAATACTCACTATATCCTTCCTTAATTACCCCCAGGCGAAGCATCCTTTTAACTTCTGCCTTCATAATGTCTAGCTGCCTTGGTGACATGCGGTACGCTTTTGAACTAAAAGGAACCTCCGTCGTCAGCTCGATGTCATGTTGTATCAAATGAGTCCTTCCGAGCTTCTCCCCAAAACAATCGAGATACTCTTGAATAAGGCTCCTCAGATCTTCCACTTTTTCATTCCCTAGTTCCTCCGTGTTAACCGCATGCTTCATTACCTCGTCCACGCTCGGTCCCGTCCTGTTCCGAAAACACGGTAACTCTAGGGGAACTTCATCGGGCACATTCATGGCTATGCTCACAATAGCTGCTCGCTCGAAAAACGGCTTCATTAAGTTTACGTGGTAGACTCTGTCCTCCCGTTTACGTCCTGGCAGCCTTACTGTGTAATTCACCTCTGAAATACGATTAATTACCTCGGCGGGTCCATGCCAGTGAACTTCCAGTTTATTTTGGCGATTTGGCCGCAAGATCATTACCTTGTCTCCCTTGTCAAATGATCTCGTCCTCGCATTTCTGTCATAATATCTCTTTGAAGCGTCTTGCGCTGCTTCCAGGTTACATTTAACGAGTTCGCGAGACTTGTGTAACCTTTGCATGAGGTCTAGCACATACTCTACCACACTCTTAGGCACCCGTGCGTCCTCCCATAGTTCGCGAACTAGCCTCAGGGGACCTCGAAGATTTCGGCCATAGACCAGCTCCGCTGGCGCAAATCCTGTCCCTTCATGCGGCACGGTGCGTAACGCAAACAGTGTGCCAGGTAGACAGCTGTCCCAGTCACACTTCCTTTCGTGGCAAACCGCTCTCAAAACTTTCTTGAGTGCGGCGTGCCACCTCTCCACGCTGTTACTTTGAGGGTGATATACTGAGCTATGCAAAATCCTGACCCCGCACTTCTCGAGAAACGTTGTCGTGAGTGCGCTCGTGAACACCGTTCCTTGATCGGATTGCATTTCTGCTGGGAAACCAAGGCGCGAAAAAATGGAAAGCAGTGCATCGACTACCTCTACCGAAGTTGCCTCCTTCAATGGTACCGCCTCAGGAAACTTGGTCGCCGGACACAACAACGTTAGAATGTATCTGTTTCCCGCCGTTGTTTTCGGCAGCGGTCCCACCAAATCCACAACCACTCTGCGAAAGGGCTCGGAAATAATTGGCACTTTTACCATCGGTGCTTTCCATCGGTCGTTAGACTTGCCTGCTCTCTGACAAGTATCACAAGTGCGCACGAAATTCTCCACCTCTCTGAAGCACCCTGGCCAATAAAATTCCTGCAGCAGCCTTTTCTTCGTTTTATTTGTACCTAGGTGTCCTGCCCACGTGTGATCATGACAAAGGCTCAGTATGTCACTGCGATACGGTGCCGGAACCACCAATTGATCGTAAGATCGCCCTCGCCTGTCTCGGTACTTACGGTACAGGACGCCCTTTCTCACTTCGAAAGAAATGTTTTTCGACGACACCCCTTCACTGCTTCCGCTGTTCAGAACTCCTAACGTCGGGTCGTTCTTTTGTGCCTCTCGTAGCGTTTCTCGATCAACACCCAGCAAGCGCTCGTAGCTAGGCGCAGTCGGTGCTAACACCGTTCCCTGAAAACTGTTATCTTTTCCTTTAGATTTCCTTTTCTTTTTCTCAACTGGTCGCTCCTTATCGTGAGAATCCTCCAGATTTTCGGGGTTCTCCTCCTCCGGCGCAACTACGTTTTCGGAGCTGGCTACTTCATCTTTCGATTGGACGCTTTCACTATCGTCGTAACGCAGCTGTTGAGCGAGTGCGCGCGCTTTTGACCTTGTCAAAGCCATAACCTGAGCTTCAGCAAATGTGCATCCCCTTTTATTTAGCAGCGACTCTGAGTTGTTCGAGAAAAGGTAAGGGTAGCCCTCGGGTAGCCCTTTGGACACTGCTGCCACTGTCTCGATAGCTCCGAAAGGTCCCTCAATCTGTACCTTTGCCATAGGTAAGCACACTGAGTCTTCGCTGACGGCCTGCCTTATCCACGCGCATTCGGATAAGTAGTCGTCAGTATTTACATGGCTCGGATGAACGACATCCATGGTCGCCGCGGAGTCCCTCAGCACTTTACATTCTTTCCCATTTACCATGAGGTCTGTCATGTATGGCTTCAGTAGATCAGTGTTACTTGGATGATTGCTTACGCAAGCGAATACGGGCCTTTTCTTTGAGCAGTTTCGAGCGAAATGACCTGTTTCCTTGCAGTTAAAACACGTCACCTGAACTCTGGCTTCGAGCTCTTCCGAGTGATTTGCGGGTTTATTACTACCCCTTTCAGGTGCTTTCACTATGCCCTCAGAGCGAGCTGAACTCTGATTAGCGTCGTCTCGTTTAGCTGCTGTTTGCTGTCCTCGAGGGTACGCTTGTGGCCGTGGGGAAGACTTTTGATAATTGTGCGCGCTATTGACCTGAGTCCTAAGGCCTCGACTTACGACATACTCATCAGCAAGCTGTGCGGCACGCTTTACAGACACACCTTCCTGTCGATCCCTAACCCAAAGGCGCACGTTATCGGGCAAAGTCTCATAGAACTGCTCTAAGCAGATTAAATCTCCCAATTTAGTGAAGTTATCCGCCCCTGTTCCTTTCACCCACTCCGAAAAATTGTCCCTCAGGCTACACGCAAACTCCACAAAACTCTCGTTAGACTTTTTCCTTTCCTGGCGAAATCTCCTCCGAAATTCCTCTGTTGAAAGCCTGTATTTTGCGAGCAAGCTCGATTTCACTGAGCTGTATTCGCCTGCCTCGGCTGCGCTAAGTCGGGCCACGACTTGCGAGGCTTCTCCCGGCAACAACGCAAGCAACCGCTCTGGCCATGTGTCTCGGTGAAATGAATACTTCTCACAAATCCGTTCAAAATTAACCAGGTAGAGACCGATGTCATCGCCTGTCTTGTACGGCTGAAGCAAGTTTGTCATTTTCACACTTTCCGCTGGAGGCGGTGGCGCCGTATCGGCACTGCGCGCCAATCTCGCCTGCTCTAGCTTTATTCTTTCGAGCTCAATTTCTGCCTGCCTTTGTTCCCTCTTTTCCTGCTTCTCTTTCTCTTCCGCCCTTTCATTCCGCTCGCGACATATCTTTTCCCAAGCATCTGTGAGCTCGTCCTCCTCGAAACCCACTTCTTCGATTGCAGCGCGAATTTCGGGCTTCCTCAACCTACTGTTTATATCCATTCCGAGCTCTGCTGCCAACAGCAGAAGCTCTTCCTTTCTTAACACGGTGATATCCATGCCTTCGAGAGCCGGCTACGAGTTTCCCTGAATTAACCACGCACCCAGTGGCGGTTAGTCAGACCTAATTGCCCGATACAGAACCCTGTCCTTATCGTCCAGCAAAACGTAGTCGCTCAAGCACTCACCGAACTGCGAGCTTGCAAAGGTCGTGTCTCCCGGAGCCACGTTGCCAGGTCCGCCGATCCCAGATCGTGTGGACTGCGCCTTCTGCTGCTCTTCCTCCGAGTCGTTCCAGCCTCCACGCTGTTACTGCGACGGTTGTGTCTCCCAGAGCCACGAAGAGGAGCTCTGCTGATCCCTGATCCACAGATGTCACTCTTCCGTCGACAGTTTTCCGCCAGCCTCTTCTTGATCTCGCCGCTGCCTACCAGTTTGTAGCGTCGTGCGTGGGCCGTTCGTGTCGGTGATCAAGTTTGGCTTACTGATGGAGGCACGACTCCGAGTAGTTGAAAATGAAAACTTAACATTTATTTACATTTCAACTATCGGCACAGCGAACTCGGGCACTGAGACCCTGGCTGTCCGATCTCCGTCTCTCGTCTCTCTCTCCTTTCATCCGTCGCAGCCTTCTACTCCATCTCCCAGGGCCATTCCAAGACAGGAGGGGCGGCCGGGCGGAGGCGAGGCTCCCTCGGAGCCGCAGCACAGCAGGGGTCGAAGCGTGCGTGCCAGGTTGTCCTCCCCCAAGTCGACAACAGGTATCTTTTCGGTGGGCCAGAAAGTCGACTCGTCCTCGTTACGCGCCGTCTCCTAACGACACCAAGGTGGTTTCGGGCTGGGTGGTCGCGACCTTGGGCGAGAAAGGAACACGTGCTCCCCATAAGGTCATCTCGCAGCCCCGATGCCCGCGGCTATGGCGCGCTTCACCGACGCCCTATCTTGAAACGCAACAATATACTATACAGAAGCCAGGAAGCTTGGCTTATTTCTTAGCGGTATGTAATTTTTGAGCTTAGTGCTTCTTTCTTGTGTGGGATGCGCTTTGAATATTTTCTGTGACGGTGCTCTGTGATGACCATGGACATCGGCAGGTCACTCGATGAGAAGGCTAGACCACCGATAGACAGTTAGAACGACGGAATGGATACCAAGAGAGGGTAAGCGCAGCCGAGGACGACAGAGAGTAAGATTGAGTGACGAAATTAAGAAATTCGCAGGCATCAAATGGAATCAGCTCGCACAGGACAGGAAATGATGGAGAGGATTGGGAGAGGCCTTCGCCCTGCAGTGGACATTAGATGGGATGATGATGATGATGGTGATGAATTGATGATTATGCGCGTTCAATGTTTTCTGTGACGATGCTCTACAATGACGCTCTATGATGCCTAAGTCGAAGAGCTCACACTATAAGACAAGACATCCCACCACACATAAATGGTATGTATGCCCATTGCAGAGTGGCAGGTAACCCGCCTTTACCTCGCGTGCTGTTGTATATCATAAAGTTTGCTATGTCTCTCACGCGGATATTCCAGTTCGAAACTATACTTGAAGAAAGACAACGTGCCAGACACGTTTCTTTAATAAACTTTGTGCGATCAGCGACGCCTGCCAATACAATGGCTCACTCCGTTTGTGCAATATACTATGCAGCCATGGCTGGTTGCCAGAATCGTTAAAGGAATCCCTCAGCAGAAAAGAATAGACGATGAAAGGCGAGCCACTCTTGAGGGCGTCGATGTCTCAAGCATATCCCTCTCGTTGCAAAAACATGTCTCTATAGTTCACCGCGGCTCTGTATGCGTCGGTAATGGACGAGCATACGCATCTGGCAGCTTCATGGGCGCGAACACGATAATTATCCTTTGAATACTGGCGTCGATCCAAAATGTGGCCGTCCTATAGAAGCAGTGCGTCGAGGAGAAGCCGCCGATGAAGTTAGACGGATCGATTACCTTTTCTTTTTTTCTTTTTTTGCCAGAAGCGCGTTTGGAAACGTGCAGTCGATTAGATGCGAGAAAACGCAAAGCGAGGGACTGCTGCTGTTTTTCAACGTTCTTTAGCGTTTTACGGAGTTTTCGCATATAAAAGAGAAGCAATCGGCGATAGACAACGTATATAGGAGTAAATGGAAGTCGATGGAAGATGCATTCTTCGCGCAGTAGATTTTATAGGACGATTATGCTGATTGTTATGATGATACACTGCGAGAGCTAGAATGGAAAGGATCTGCTGTATATACATACACTTGATGCGAGATGCCACGGCAACAATAATGCTTGAACTGACTTTTCCCTGAGCTTCGCCTAACTTTTCGCAATGTTTCCTTCAGACTTCAGTGCGTTATTATCAAATTGGTGGAAGAGGATGTTTGTCACTTATCTGAAACTTTGCACTGCGAATGTTCACCGACGCAATAACTCGTGTTTGTAGCTGCATGCTTTCCTCCCCCTTATGTTGAGCTGAACATAGCATGGTGCATGGCTGCTTTGCGTTTGTGTGTTTGTGTTCCATAAATATATGGGCACTGCGTACGTGTGACCATTCCGTGATCTCGTTTAATAATCTCGAACACAAGATATAGGTGTCCCTCCGTCTTGCCTGCATATTTTCGCCATATATTTAGGGACTGTTAGGAAGAAGAAATGGGCGTGGGCTGGCCATGCATAATGCGAAGACAAAACAACCGTTGGTCATTAAGGGTAACAGAGTGGATTCCTAGAGAAGGCAAGCATGGCAGGGGGCGGCAGTAAGTTAGGTGGGCAGATGAGATCAGAAAGTTTGCGGGGATAAATTGGGACCAGTTAGCACAGGATAGGGATAATTTGAAATCCTTGGGAGAGGCCTTTGCCCGGCAGTGGGCGTAGACAGGCTGATGATGATGATGATGATTTCACTGTTTAGTACAACATTTTGTGCCGTGCCATGGTGTCCAGACCTTCATTAGGTCGCATTATGGCTTTTCGTCTACGCCCAACATCAAGATCAAATGATGCTTTCACATAGACAACATCCTCAGCATGGTTCTGCGCCCCGCCACGGTGGTCTATAGTGGTTGTGGCACTCGGCTGCTGATCCGGAGGTCGCGGGATCGAATCCCGGCCGCGGCCGGGCTGCATTTAGATGGAGGCGAAATGTTGAGGCCCCTGTACTGTGCGATGTCAGTGCACGTTATAAAGAACCCCAGGTGGTCGAAATTTCCGGAGCCCTCCACTACAGCGTCTCTCACAATCATAGCATGGTTTTGAGACGTTAAACACCACAAAGCTACAAAACAACAATGGTGTCCAGACCCTCATTAGGTCGCATTTGGCTTGTCGTCCACGCCCGACATGAAGATCTAATGATGCTTACGCACTATATCATATAGATGACATCCTGAGCTGGTTCTGCCTGAATTAATTTGTGTGTGTGTGTGTGTGTTTGAGCTGGTTCTGCCTGAATTAATTTGTGTGTGTGTGTGTGTTAGCGAAACCACCAGGGCGCTTGCGTGTGTGCGTACGTCTGTACGCGCATGCGCACCTAACGGGACGATCCCGTCTCGAGTAAAGGTGATACATAGATGTGCCGTTCCAGACTCCTCCAGCAGCACTACCACCACCAGCAGCAGCAAGTCGGGGCGGCGACTTCTCCCGACAGTTGCTATTTTTTGCGACGGCTGCCTCTCGCTCTGCACGCTTGCCGACGACGTTTGGGTTTCAGCGCGACGTGTTTGCGTGGGCGCTGCTCCGCGGCATCGCCTCCGCCCTTCGACGGCGTTGCAGCCGAAGCTGAACGTAGTCGACGCCGCCGCCGCTCGGCTAGCGGGGATTATCAATCGTCGCTGATCGGTCGTGCCGGGCGAGCGCGTGGTTTACGCCACCCTGACACCGCCCGAGCAGTGGCGCCTCGACTCTCGGTGGCGGTGACTTTCGAGCAGATGTGTGTGTGGCGCTTGCACGTATAGTACGTCTATGTGTGTGAACGCCTGTGCGCTTACACGGTTTGTGTTAGTTGTGAAAGCTTTTCGTGTACGGGTCAGGGAAAAGTGTCATGTGGTGAGAGAGAGAGAGAGAGAGAGAGAGAGAGAGAGAGAAGGGGTGGGGGCTTGCATTTATAATTGGAACGCTCCCCCTGTACGACTTGGCAAAGAATCGGTCCCTTTTGTTTCCGCACGTATATAACTTGTTTCTTTTTTCCTTTATCTTTCTATTTTATTTCACTTTTGTTTTTCCTTGTCATTGAGGTCTCTGCCTTTCTCACTCGCCATCTTTTGGCAAGGATGTGCCAACTATGAGAGGCAGGAGAATTCTACAGCTCGTTGAAATAGGAGCTGCCTTTCTGTCGCGCTGCTCCTGGCTGTCATATATTTTGTACTTGTTAATTCTTTCCTTTTGCTTTTTTTTTGTCTTTTCACCTCCCCGCCTCCCTTGTTATTCGGCTTCTTGCTCTCCCACCCAGTCTTGCGTTGAACGCAGCTCCCAAGAAGGACATTAATCACCGCCCGTTTGAAAGATTTTCTTCTGGAAAATGGCTTTTCTTGCGGCCGACTACATAGGCTTTGCGGCTCTGTGTGTGTGCGTACGTGCACTCGCTTGGGAAACCCGATACGTGGGCGACTGATTTGCGCGCAGCCGGCGATGTGTTTGCTCTTTTTTGGTCTCTAAATCACGTAGACTGGAGAAAACGGAGCTCCACTCCGCGTCGCCCCGCCACGGTTGCGCGAGGACGCGTCGGGGAACGATGTGTTACGCGAAGACAGGCAAAACGTTGTTTCAAGTGTCGTGGCTATACACACACTACCGCATTTCATATGTCACTTTTCTCGATTATACGTTATCTCGGTATAATGGGCTGAAGTGCTTAAAATTTTAAGTTGACGAATGTGTTTTGGCCTCGCACCGGTGATCACCTTTATGTAAGCACTGAAAGACCGCGGTTTATTTTTTTGTTACTGCAGTTGGAGTTTTCGCTCCTACATGTCGAGCACAGAACACGTGCTTCCTTCGACTGCGCTGTTTTCTGAATTTTTGCTTGCACGCCCATTCAATTTAGCGTGTTCCTAGAATTAAGAGACAAATATCATTGTTGTGATGTATGAAGGTTACAGCTGATCGGTTGAGATGTAGCGTGTCCAAAGTCAGGAAAAGAGATTTTAAGCCGTGGTTGTCAAGAAGACTTGGAGCAAGATCATACATTGTACCTGTTGAAATCGCTCTCATATATTTGCCTTTCTCTTTTCCCAAGGACCCTTGGACCCTCCTTTCTCTCTCATCTTTTTATTCTCCTACTCATTCCTCCAGCGTAGGGTAGCTAACTGGATGCCTTTCTAGTAAACCTCCCTGCCTTTATTTTTTTTTCCTCTTTTCCTTCCCCACACTAAAGTGATGCTGTCATTGGTGACACTGTAATATCTTCATTACTCGACATCATGAAAACGTCACGCGATATCGACGACGACATATGGTTCATTGTTACACTAAGACACAGCATGCCTTCGCATGAAATGCGAATGTGACACAGTTGCCCTCAGCAACTTTTTCAATGAAGAGCTCTCTTTAACAGTGCTCAAAGCTTGCGAAGACGCTTGCATTAAAACAACCTGTACATTTGCGCCTATATGTCAGATGCGAAGTAGATTGCCTCATTTCGTACTATAATAATTCAAAGCATACGAACAGGCGACCGAGAACTTACTCTTGGAAGCCGTCACACAGTGTCGTAACCATAACTTGCCGGCGCCAGCATTGTGTACCGCGGTTATCTACGGAGAAGTGCTGCACGCGCTAGCTTAGCTATAGGACCTGGAGAACGTGCCGGTGATGCATTTCCCAGCTTACGAGTTGAGAGTGGCCTCAAAAGCAGGCCACTCTCGAAGGCACGACCAACTAGCTGGCGATTGCCGAAACCACAGAAACTTTCCTGGTTTCCGCGCTGCATCCAGTGAGGAGAACGTAACTTGAGCAGATGACCCTTGATTAAGACAGTGCAAAGATTAATCCTTTTTATTCGTAGTGCAGACAGAGCGGAGGAAAGGCAGGAGGGTAATTAGGAGTGCGTTAGTCCAGTCGGCTGCCTTACACTTCGAAGAATTAAAGACGATGAAAAACAAATACTCATAATGTTCACTCACTCTCGACAGATCAGAAACAGGATGCGCGGAAGTAGTCGCAGTTCGGAGAGATATATAATAGAGGCAACGAAACGATGTGATCGTTACTGAGCCTGAACAGCTGACTATTGTAGCGAAACGTCGGGGCCGTGTATGTTAGACGCATCGGAAGGTCAGGAAGACGAAGAGGCGTGGGAGCCACTCCGTGCAGGCAAGGGATGAGGAGTCGACACGGTGAATTGGGAGAGCACTCATTGGGGGGGGTTTATTTAGCTAAGACATCTTGAAGTTGTAAAACACACAGGGCAAAAATTATACAACAGAGAAAATGGTATCATACCCCGTCGGCCTGCCGGACTGGCCCCCGGTGGTCACGAGCGTCATGGTCCCCGAGTTCGCTCTCTCAAAAAAGGCCAGTGTCGCCGCTTAAATAATGCTTTTTCAGCACCCACGGCAACAGGAACGTCTCCGAGCACCACAGCCTTCCACCAATAGGAAACCGGCTTACACGGACAAGTCAGGCAGGTCGACGGTAACGACGTTCTACGAGCTTTTGTGATCGCGTGCATCCGGCCTCGCCACAAAACCAACACAAACAACGCTTTCCAGAAACTGGCCGCGGCGCGCACAAATGCCCCTCATCCTCGGCGTCCCGTCTCCCGGAATGCTCCCTGCGGTGTGCGGGCTCGTTTAGTAGAGCACCCTTGTACAAAAGTAGCCGGAAAAGAAGAAAATAACAAGAAAACATTGTACGCGACGCGGTTCTCGCGACACCTCCCCCCTACGAAAAAGAGTGACCCACTCGTTTTACTTGCAACCCACGAAAAAAGAAGTACGGAAAAAAAAAAACAATTTTACATACAACAGTTATGGGAGGTACTCGTTTCAGAAAAGTTATACATCTAAAAGGTGGAAAACTTAAAACAACAAATGGAGAATCGCGAGACTGAAAATCACTAAAGTTCACTCGCTGGCACTGTAATACAAGTCAGTATCAGTGTCGTAAGCGGCGGCATTTCGTTGTCCGTTGTTGCCGCTTGAAAAGGTCTTCCAGTCGCTGTAAAGTTCAGTTTCAGAGTCTGAGCTTTCGCGCTGTCTCACTTTATCACTGGTCCCTGATTCGCACACACCATGACGCAAACGAAGTTCTCGGTCCGCTCGCGAACCACACTCGCGCACATCACCATTGACGTCGCACTCGCGCACAACACTGGGGTGTAATTCGTGGACATCACTCCCGGCACTGCGCTCGCGCACTTCACCTTGATGGAATTCGCGGTCATCACTGCACTCGCGCACATCACCACTTGGATCTCGCACCTCGTGATCGGCACCGGACTCATCGTCCGCGTCGTCGGCATCGTAGCTGCGCTTGTTCCTTTCTTGCTGGCGCTTTTCCCGTTCCTTCACTAATTTTCGAGCCTGCCGCAGCCGGCGAGCCACTTTCATCGCATCCAGGGTGTAGTCGAATCCAGGCTGTGCGCCTGACCCGACATTAACCGGTAGCGTTTGCTGAAACGGTCGACCTACAGGCGGGATTGGTTGGAGGAAACCGGCCGGTTTCCCCGGCGGTTGCTTTCTCGTCTGGCAGTCAGGGCAGGAAAGAACGTACTTGCTGACGTATGAGAACATATTTGGCCAGAAATATCGGTAACGCAACTTCTCCCATGTACGCTTGACACCCAAGTGGCCTGCCGTACAGTCGTCATGGCAGTGCCTTAATATCTCAGACCTCAAGCACTTGGGGACAACGAGAGCCGCGCGATCTTTCTCAAAGCCTTTCGCCCTCCGATACAGTACACCGTCGATTAACCGAAAACTCCGTGCCGTTCTTTTGGTATTCCTGACAACGGGCGCACTCGGTTCTTCGAGGTGCTGTACAACAGCTCTAATCCATGGGTCTGCCCTCTGCTTCTTTCCAACATCCGCCTGACCCAAAACCAGCAACGGTAAAAGGGTTTCTTCGCTTACTGGTACGCGGTCGTGAGGAAGGCGGAAAAGCGTGTCGGCATTTCCATTCTTAAGGTCAGGGCGGTGTCGCAACGTTATTGTACCATTGGCTCGTGTGGGGACTGCGTGAAGCTGGCTTTCCGACAATGTGCCGATGGGACGGCCGGGCTGGCCCCTTAGGCCCGGCCGTTCTCGTTTCCCGAAGGGTTACGCTGGCTATCGTGATTGCCAAGAGACTCCGCATGATCATTTCTGTCGTCCCGGAAGCGCTGACAGCACTGTCGTGCTTCGTGGCCGATGCGGCTGCAAATCTGGCATCGGGGACGCCCGTCGTTGGCACGGGATGTTCTCGGTGGCCAAGGCACTGGGGGGCGACGCATCTCGTCTTCAATGTTTCTTAGCCGGTCCGATAACAAGGCGATGGAGTCTGCAATCGCCTTTAAGTCTCCCTCGCGGTCGCAGCCTGCCGCGGGCAACGCAGTTCTGCTGCGGCGCAGGTGGCGACACACGTAGGAGTAGGCTGTACTGCCGCGGCGGCGGATGCCATCCCTACCGGAGGCGCGATGTTTTTCATCCACGACTGCAATCCATTAGGATAGTGGGTGTCGATCGGCCGTGACCAAGAAGCAGGGCTCATCAAAGCTGCGTAATTTATGCGCTGTAAAATTTGGAGGAATGCGGCGCAGGTTTCCGGGTTTGCGATGATCATTTTTTCCTGCACATCCGGACGCAAACCGCGCATAAGGTGCCGCAACCGATCATCTTCTGCCATAGACGGGTTGACCCTTGCGCAAAGCTGCACGATGTCATAGTAGTACTGCTCCGGGCTTTCGGACGGCAGCTGAGTTCTGTTTTGTAGTCGCAAATGGGCGATCTCGACTGAGTGACGACTCGTAAATGACGTTTTCAATAAGGTCGCCCATTGTTCCCATGAATTAGGGGCACCCGTAAGAATCTGAGTAGTGTGCCACTTCTTTGCATCGCCGTCTAAGCCAATATAAAAATTTAACTTTCGTGGCTTGGTCCCAGTTGTTCAGCGACGCGACATGTTCGTAGCAAAGTAGCCACTCGGAAACAGATTCCTCTGGCGCGCCTCTGAAGACTGGCGGTCCGACGAAAGGTTTTGCTTGGGGGGTAGCCATAGCAGAGAGAAAGGAAGGGGGTTCCGTCATAGTGGAGCAGTCCGAAGTAGTTTCCTGATGCTTATTGACTCGGGGCATAATTTCAGAGCGGGAATATCGCTACCGAGCAACCTCCACCACTTTGTAGCGAAACGTCGGGGCCGTGTATGTTAGACGCATCGGAAGGTCAGGAAGACGAAGAGGCGTGGGAGCCACTCCGTGCAGGCAAGGGATGAGGAGTCGACACGGTGAATTGGGAGAGCACTCATTGGGGGGGTTTATTTAGCTAAGACATCTTGAAGTTGTAAAACACACAGGGCAAAAATTATACAACACAGAAAATGGTATCATACCCCGTCGGCCTGCCGGACTGGCTCCCTGGTGGTCACGAGCGTCATGGTCCCCGAGTTCGCTCTCTCCAAAAAGGCCAGTGTCGCCGCTTAAATAATGCTTTTTCAGCACCCACGGCAACAGGAACGTCTCCGAGCACCACAGCCTTCCACCAATAGGAAACCGGCTTACACGGACAAGTCAGGCAGGTCGACGGTAACGACGTTCTACGAGCTTTTGTGATCACGTGCATCCGGCCTCGCCACAAAACCAACACAAACAACGCTTTCCAGAAACTGGCCGCGGCGCGCACAAATGCCCCTCATCCTCGGCGTCCCGTCTCCCGGAATGCTCCCTGCGGTGTGCGGGCTCGTTTAGTAGAGCACCCTTGTACAAAAGTAGCCGGAAAAGAAGAAAATAACAAGAAAACATTGTACGCGACGCGGTTCTCGCGACACCTCCCCCCTACGAAAAAGAGTGACCCACTCGTTTTACTTGCAACCCACGAAAAAAGAAGTACGAAAAAAAAAAACAATTTTACATACAACAGTTATGGGAGGTACTCGTTTCAGAAAAGTTATACATCTAAAAGGTGGAAAACTTAAAACAACAAATGGAGAATCGCGAGACTGAAAATCACTAAAGTTCACTCGCTGGCACTGTAATACAAGTCAGTATCAGTGTCGTAAGCGGCGGCATTTCGTTGTCCGTTGTTGCCGCTTGAAAGGTCTTCCAGTCGCTGTAAAGTTCAGTTTCAGAGTCTGAGCTTTCGCGCTGTCTCACTTTATCACTGGTCCCTGATTCGCACACACCATGACGCAAACGAAGTTCTCGGTCCGCTCGCGAACCACACTCGCGCACATCACCATTGACGTCGCACTCGCGCACAACACTGGGGTGTAATTCGTGGACATCACTCCCGGCACTGCGCTCGCGCACTTCACCTTGATGGAATTCGCGGTCATCACTGCACTCGCGCACATCACCACCTTGGATCTCGCACCTCGTGATCGGCACCGGACTCATCGTCCGCGTCGTCGGCATCGTAGCTGCGCTTGTTCCTTTCTTGCTGGCGCTTTTCCCGTTCCTTCACTAATTTTCGAGCCTGCCGCAGCCGGCGAGCCACTTTCATCGCATCCAGGGTGTAGTCGAATCCAGGCTGTGCGCCTGACCCGACATTAACCGGTAGCGTTTGCTGAAACGGTCGACCTACAGGCGGGATTGGTTGGAGGAAACCGGCCGGTTTCCCCGGCGGTTGCTTTCTCGTCTGGCAGTCAGGGCAGGAAAGAACGTACTTGCTGACGTATGAGAACATATTTGGCCAGAAATATCGGTAACGCAACTTCTCCCATGTACGCTTGACACCCAAGTGGCCTGCCGTACAGTCGTCATGGCAGTGCCTTAATATCTCAGACCTCAAGCACTTGGGGACAACGAGAGCCGCGCGATCTTTCTCAAAGCCCTTTCGCCCTCCGATACAGTACACCGTCGACTTAACCGAAAACTCCGTGCCGTTCTTTTGGATATTCCTGACAACGGGCGCACTCGGTTCTTCGAGGTGCTGTACAACAGCTCTAATCCATGGGTCTGCCCTCTGCTTCTTTCCAACATCCGCCTGACCCAAAACCAGCAACGGTAAAAGGGTTTCTTCGCTTACTGGTACGCGGTCGTGAGGAAGGCGGAAAAGCGTGTCGGCATTTCCATTCTTAAGGTCAGGGCGGTGTCGCAACGTTATTGTACCATTGGCTCGTGTGGGGACTGCGTGAAGCTGGCTTTCCGACAATGTGCCGATGGGACGGCCGGGCTGGCCCCTTAGGCCCGGCCGTTCTCGTTTCCCGAAGGGTTACGCTGGCTATCGTGATTGCCAAGAGACTCCGCATGATCATTTCTGTCGTCCCGGAAGCGCTGACAGCACTGTCGTGCTTCGTGGCCGATGCGGCTGCAAATCTGGCATCGGGGACGCCCGTCGTTGGCACGGGATGTTCTCGGTGGCCAAGGCACTGGGGGGCGACGCATCTCGTCTTCAATGTTTCTTAGCCGGTCCGATAACAAGGCGATGGAGTCTGCAATCGCCTTTAAGTCTCCCTCGCGGTCGGCAGCCTGCCGCGGGCAACGCAGTTCTGCTGCGGCGCAGGTGGCGACACACGTAGGAGTAGGCTGTACTGCCGCGGCGGCGGATGCCATCCCTACCGGAGGCGCGATGTTTTTCATCCACGACTGCAATCCATTAGGATAGTGGGTGTCGATCGGCCGTGACCAAGAAGCAGGGCTCATCAAAGCTGCGTAATTTATGCGCTGTAAAATTTGGAGGAATGCGGCGCAGGTTTCCGGGTTTGCGATGATCATTTTTTCCTGCACATCCGGACGCAAACCGCGCATAAGGTGCCGCAACCGATCATCTTCTGCCATAGACGGGTTGACCCTTGCGCAAAGCTGCACGATGTCATAGTAGTACTGCTCCGGGCTTTCGGACGGCAGCTGAGTTCTGTTTTGTAGTCGCAAATGGGCGATCTCGACTGAGTGACGACTCGTAAATGACGTTTTCAATAAGGTCGCCCATTGTTCCCATGAATTAGGGGCACCCGTAAGAATCTGAGTAGTGTGCCACTTCTTTGCATCGCCGTCTAAAGCCAAATATAAAAATTTAACTTTCGTGGCTTGGTCCCAGTTGTTCAGCGACGCGACATGTTCGTAGCAAAGTAGCCACTCGGAAACAGATTCCTCTGGCGCGCCTCTGAAGACTGGCGGTCCGACGAAAGGTTTTGCTTGGGGGGTAGCCATAGCAGAGAGAAAGGAAGGGGGTTCCGTCATAGTGGAGCAGTCCGAAGTAGTTTCCTGATGCTTATTGACTCGGGGCATAATTTCAGAGCGGGAATATCGCTACCGAGCAACCTCCACCACTTTGTAGCGAAACGTCGGGGCCGTGTATGTTAGACGCATCGGAAGGTCAGGAAGACGAAGAGGCGTGGGAGCCACTCCGTGCAGGCAAGGGATGAGGAGTCGACACGGTGAATTGGGAGAGCACTCATTGGGGGGGGTTTATTTAGCTAAGACATCTTGAAGTTGTAAAACACACAGGGCAAAAATTATACAACAGAGAAAATGGTATCATACCCCGTCGGCCTGCCGGACTGGCCCCCGGTGGTCACGAGCGTCATGGTCCCCGAGTTCGCTCTCTCAAAAAAGGCCAGTGTCGCCGCTTAAATAATGCTTTTTCAGCACCCACGGCAACAGGAACGTCTCCGAGCACCACAGCCTTCCACCAATAGGAAACCGGCTTACACGGACAAGTCAGGCAGGTCGACGGTAACGACGTTCTACGAGCTTTTGTGATCGCGTGCATCCGGCCTCGCCACAAAACCAACACAAACAACGCTTTCCAGAAACTGGCCGCGGCGCGCACAAATGCCCCTCATCCTCGGCGTCCCGTCTCCCGGAATGCTCCCTGCGGTGTGCGGGCTCGTTTAGTAGAGCACCCTTGTACAAAAGTAGCCGGAAAAGAAGAAAATAACAAGAAAACATTGTACGCGACGCGGTTCTCGCGACACTATATTGCAGTGGAAAAGCTGGAGGAAAGAGAAGTGGACAGAGCTCGGATATCACGCTGGACTTGAGTGAAAGGAATTGTTCTTTGCTGCTTCAGAGACGCTCGCTAAGTCAGCCTCCTATGTAATCTGCGTTCTTGATTGTTCTTGTTCGCTTAACATATGCGAACAACCGGAACGTTATAAATCTCCTGCCTATGGACACGTCTAACCTGCTTCTTCCAGTCTGCATGCACTCTCTCCAATTCCAGTTCGCACTGTCTGCAGCGGCAGACAGTGCAAATCACTGGCAAACCATCACCAAGTCGTTTCCGAGGGTAAACTGCCGTCATGTACCATACACAGGCACCGAAATGTCGCACGAACATGGCAAACGAAAGATATGAAATATAGGCAAGAGTCATGCATATAATACAATGCAATGGCAGGACTTCCAGGACAGCCTCGGCTGGACGTTAACAGTTGTAGTTAATTACATACGGAGTCTCTCCCACGCTCTATCCGTATCATCAGTGCGCACCCGAAGACAGACAATGAAAAAAAAAAAAAAAAAGAGCACGGCCTCGTTCCATGATGAATGCGCGCTTTACGCAGACAGGCCCCGCGGCCGAAAGAGACGGATCGGGTGCGTCGACGTCCTGATACCGTTAGCACGGCATGCGCCCACCAAATGTAGCTGCCGTTTGCAACATGTGGCTGAAAGATCGAGTTAACAACCGCGCGCCTCGTCTCGGTCTGGTCCTGTATCTATCGCTGATGCAGCGGCCGCTGCAAGCTGATGATCCGCGACTATCGCGCTTGCCACCGCTGCAAAGCAATGAATCATTTTCCCTGATATTCGCAGGGTGCTACGTGTCGCGAGACGACCAGGAGGGGGTGCGAGCATCAAGTCCTGATGAGGCTTGCCCGCTATCTAATCGCGGAGACGAGGCCGATGCGGCCGAGTGACTCGTGTCAGCTAGCGCCGCTACCGTGCCCGGAGAAGAGACCTCTAGCAAGAAACTTGATTTTTTTTTTTTTGTTCGCTTGTCCTCAAGAGAGTGTGACGTGCGTGCATTATCGATTGCTCGCCGTTGCGCCCCGTTATCGCGACGGGCGCCTGCTAGAGCTCTTCTCTTGGAATGAGCTTAATCAGTCAGCGGGGCGTTGCTTTCTGGGCTAACGGTCACGCGCTTGCTTGCGTCGTGAAAAAAACGTTTTGCTGACGGATACGTCTGCGGTGTCGCGGCTATATATGGCCTCCGGTCGCAGATATCTGAGTCGAGCTTGTTATCTTGTACGCTTTCTTTTATGAGCGCATGGGACAGGCATCTCGGAGGACCCCGCCTTTAGACTTTCTGTGAAACTCGGTTCCCACCATCCCTTATATAGTTCAGGACGTTATGGGGTCGCGATAACCTCAGACACTTCAGCGAAATGTACGCATATACTTTCCCTTGAGTAGTGATTTCTGAATCGCGGTTCACGATGGCGTGGTTCTACTGCCACCGATTTCACTGGCGATGATACCGAACCTCAGTGCTTGATCTCAGAGTTGCTCCCAAATTGCACAAATGCGGCACCTCTTGACAGTAAGTGATTGGTCCAGAAGCAAGAGAGCTGGACGTCGCACACTATATAAACATAGTGTGTGTGCAGTTTTGTTGCTTGGGTTACACGTTATAGTTTCTTCGACCATCATACATATATCCTATATAGCCAGGCGTAAGATTCGAAGACAGAGGAGAGGAAGGACACGTATAGTGGTGTATGCACTCATGCACAACAGATCGTCCAACTTGTCATTTTGTGGTATTATAGATACTCCGCCTCAAATTACATTACTTCCTTGCTATGTCATTCCTCTTTAATCATGAAACCCGGAACAACGTGCACATACATCTGTTCATCTAATAACAAACAGCGCCCCGTCGTAATTAAACTAACCAGTGCAGTCGTATAACACAGGTTACGTAAGATGCTATATAGCTACATATTTTATACTGTCAGCAGAGTTCACCACGTTATCTAACACGCTCGCGCACTCACACCACTCGCGCTCTCATCTTGCCTCAGATTCATGGTTCAGCGGTCATGACACCCGGTATACCATAAACGATTTAAACCAGCCGACTAACCAGCGCTAGCCGGGCCCTTATGCAGAGACACACTGAGCAAGATGTTTTATTGCCATCGAGCGATGTCATCAGACGAAGAGCCCAGCTCCTCTTCATCTCAGTATACAGATGCATGGCTCTCTCTTCATTCCCGAAACGGAGTCGAAGGCACAAATGCCGTGGCCTGGTCTGGACATCGCCTGCGCTGCATTGGAGCGTGTCGGCGTCGCACCGCGACTCCGCGTTACATTTATAGTCTGGCCTCTGTGTAGCGAAAAGCGCGTCGTCTCGCCTGTACACATACAATGGAGATCCCCACAAGAAAAAGAAAGGGCCGGCGGATACATGAGCATCGCAGAGAGCAGCAGCGGCAGACTGCATGTCACCCGCGCAGTCGCGAATGTCAAGTACCACTCGGCGTTTTGTCGCGTCCCGTAAGCTACACTTGCCGCGTCGGCGGCATCGAGCACTGTCGGCACAGTGCGGAGGGGGGCGCCGCGCTGTCTTCTGTCAACATGCGAGAAGGAAGAAGGGAAAAAGCCGGCCATATCGGGTGTGAACACGGTCGCGAGGTTCTTTGGCCCTCCTTCGCTGCATGTAGCGGTATAGCGTCGTGCGTGGAGGAGTCGTGTATAGTGCGCAGGGCGTCACATCCGCCGGAGGTGAACTCGCCGCCGTCGCCGCGGCGTCATGCGCCTGTATTACCGCATACCCTCGTGCATAAGAGACTTCTGTACAGGCGTAGTACATCCGTCGACGCATGTAATTGTCATACCAGCTATCTCCTCCTCGAGATGGTGGTACCTGTGTGGCAAATGTACATTGAAGCTGAGAATTATGACAAGTTGAATTAATCCACGTATGTTATTGACTTCTGGGTCCGCAGTCAAGCGCCATAACCACTAGACCTCCGCAACGGAGTATAGTTAGTTGGTGGGTGTTCATGGTTGTACTACGCTTATAGTATTGCCATAGTTCGCGTTATTGCACCGAGGGAACAAAGATAGACCCAACCTATCTATCAAAATCTATCAAATACGTATAATTCTTGAACTATACGTATCTATCAAATACGTATAGTTCTTGTTCTTTTATGTTGGTTCTTTTCTTGCTGTGTCAATGCAATCAGGGGTTTATCCCCTTCGATTATTAAGGGGGTGGAGGGGGGTTACTCATGGTATTACCAGAACGCGGTGGCGTGTGGATGCGGAGTTATAGATTACCTGCAAGACTTTTGGGAGGGTGAGGGGAATCCACTTGGAGAGGTGTTAGAAAGACGCGGGGTGGGGGTAGGGGAGGGCTATTGTATACATCCCTGAATGCAATGCCAAGCACGAGCAAGCCCGTCTAATGCTCAGAGCAAGTGTGGTCGTTATAGCCGAGTGCACACGGTATAAGCAAAATAGAGGGGAGGGTGTAAGGGAAGGGAAGGAAGGACGGCAAGTTGTGCCCTCTAGGTGGCGTTGGCGCGAGGCCTGGCGGTCGCCTTTCATCTCTTGTCCATATCCCTCCCGGAAGCTGCGTACACGTCAAACGCCCACGCTCCGCGGTCGCGGCTCCCTCGGAAACCGCATGCACCATGCCCACTGTCAGTGCCACTGTGATGACGATCGTCAATAGCGGCAATGGCCGAGGTGGGATGAAATGGGCCGTTTCTGCGCCGTTTGCCGACGCTCTCCGTATCAGAGTGGGCGCGGATAAGCGAGACCGTAAAGATTAAAAGCACCGCCGCTATCTGCGCACGAGTGGGAATATAGTGCTTCGGGTGCGTTAGAAGACACCGCGTGGCCAGCGGGGAAGGAGTCTAATCGCGCACGATTCGCATTGCCTGTAGTGCAGTCGCGCATTATTAGACAGGTATTTAATAATAATCATTTATGGCGTTTTACGTCCCAAAACCACGATGATTGAGAGATGCCGCAGTGGACGCCTCCGCAAATTTCGACCACCTGGGGTTCTTTAACGCCCACTGACATTGCACAGTACACGGGCCTCAACATTTCGTCTCCATCGAAATGCAGCCGCCGCGGCCGGTATTCGATCCTGCGACCTTCGGATCAGCAGCCGAGTGCCATAACCACTAGACCACCGTGGCGGAGCGCGCGCGCGCGCGCGTGTGTGTGTGTCTATTCTGACGCCGTGCT
Organism: Hyalomma asiaticum; assembly: GCA_013339685.2. Lineage (NCBI taxonomy): Eukaryota > Metazoa > Arthropoda > Arachnida > Ixodida > Ixodidae > Hyalomma > Hyalomma asiaticum. The sequence continues at coordinate 82,136,342 of CM023486.1, read as the reverse complement.
TCTATTTTGACGCTTTCTGGTTGACCAGGCAATCTCTGGAAGCATCTTTTCTAATAGGCTTGCGTCATTTACTAAACGGCAACCACATGACTTCTATGGATTAAAAATAGCTGCGAAGACTCCTCACCTGACAATACTTGCATTATCAGTACGAGTATATTTGCTTCTGAGCCCAAATTTCTTTATGCTAATGCTAAATATGTATACATAGCGCGATACCGCCTCCGAACATGTGTTGACTTCTCATTCAGGAGCATTCGGTCGCTCTCCCGATCTGTGCGGCGGATGCACGATGGAAGTTGACTGCGAACGTCTCGGGGTACCGCCCTAAGAATGGCGTGCCAGAGCATGAACGAAAACGACGATCTTTTCAAATCCAATGTCTCCAGGCTTCGGACTGGTGACAAGTATAGTACATGGTCGTAAAGTTGTCGGAGAGATCGTGCGTCACCAGATGAACAAACAGGAGTCAACTGACGTATAACCTGCGAAGTATTTCTGCTCCTGGAGTGTCTTGTCCCCAAAGCGCTTCTGCAGCATGTCTATGGCCTCCTTATATCATCCTTCAGTCGTTGAAGACCCGCCACCGCTGAAGCAGCGTCTCCTTTGAGAAAAAGACGCAGATAGTGAAATTTCTCGATGGGTGGTCATAGGCTCGCACTGGTATGAACAATCTGGACAAATTGCTCCCAGAACTCCGTCCACTTAGATACATTTCCAGAGACGAGAGTGTTAGTGAGTGTTGGTAGCTTGGCCCCCGTTCTTTCCGATGGCGGAGCAATCGCATGGGCAGCTGACGTCGAAGCCTCCTTTGCGTGCGCAGTTGTTCTTGAAATGCGCTCCCGATTGCTCATATAAACTCAGCAAGGATACGCGTCGCATTGTCCTCGCATAACAATACTGTTTCATACTCGTCTTGCAAGTCCTCGTTCGTGATCAGGCTCTCTCGTTCTACGTTTATCTTGCTTAGCTCGTCATTATTCGTCTTCAACCTCGCATGGATGCAGTCGAGCTGATCGTGCGTGCGTACCGGAGTCGTTACGAAGGGTATACTCGCCTCATTGATGGTCCGACTGTTCAAAGATCGCCGTGAAGTCCGCTTCGCCTTGAGCTTGTCCATTTTCATGCAGGCCATTCGATCATCGCCGCCGGTTGGTCTTTCCCGGGTTTCGGCACCAAAATGCTGTGGAACAAGGCATGTCGAAGTAGCAGAATAAGTCGACGCCGTCGATATCACAGAAGAGTGGGCATCACGGCCCAAGTCAGAAAACAGACTTGGGCCGTGACAGCCTTACAGCCTAGATGTCCCCGTTCTTCTCTTGTGCTCGCTGACGCTTCTTCTCTTATAGTCCACCGGTGCTTACAATAAAATAAAAGCATCTCATGTCTTCAATGTTTTTGCAATTACATACGCTTTCAAGGGCCGCACAATATATGGAACCGGACACAGTGTCCCACTTGATGCCAGAGACCGTGCGTAGACGATGGTACAGCAGATGTTGTGTGGACATGCATTACACTGTACGCCGCAGATGTCAGACACCGAACTGCCTTCGCATGGACTGCCTCATCGGATTACGACGGTAACACGTCGACCTCTTGCCACACTGCATGCTTCTTTCTGAGACAAAGCATCTGCGAATTCTGCCTACCTCATTATTTTGTTCTTTTTCCAGTTTACAAACCAGACGCGTACTGTCGCGGTAGCGTGTGTCGCGACAAACGAGCTCGCTTCTTCTCGGGACCTCGCGTTATCTACACTTCACTTTGTCTTCGCGCCTTATATAAATTTCTAAATCTTCCTAGAACGACACGTCCCGTGAAGAAGACACCCCTGCCGCGAGAATTTGCATCTGGAAGTGTGTGCGTTCCTATGCGCGCGTAGATATGCAAATGGCCGTCCAAAACAGTGCATCTTTCCAGTTTACAAAGCTTTGCGTGGGCACGGGACAACAGTTCACTGTACAAACGCCCAGACACGTCTAAATACAGTTTGCGCACGCACTCTTGGCTGCAGAGGATCACTGCAGAGAAGCCTGCCTGCCTACGCTCCTTCTTATTATTGTTTTATTTTTCTGATCGACAAGCACGCGCACCGCTCGCCATGTTTGCTCTGAGAGACTGTTATCACCTGCCGACCTCTCTACGGTCGTTTGTCTCACGACAGCCAAAAATAAAAAAAGAAGTGAAAGGAAAAGAGTGCCGCCGCGGACACCAAACGCGACGCTGACTCCCGCTGTGCTGGACACGCGGTAGGAAGCGATCTCCGTGGAAACTTACGCTCTATACGACACACCGGCAGCCGAGTTCGCTTTATATAGTTCACTTGTTTCCTTGGTTTCGCTTTTGTCGGCATGCGCGATGCGTGTTCTTAAGGGTGATAAGACTGGTCGTATACAACGTCCTTACAGTGGCCTCATCAAATGCGCGCGACCGGGGGGCCTTTGAAGAAGGAGAAACCGCCCGCTCCTGACTCATGTGCTGCGTGCTCGCAAGTGTATTAGTCCTATGTAGCCCTAGTGATGCTGTCATATATATATGCGCACACGTACTACATCCGCGCGGATGTGTACACGTTCGCTTATGGCAAGGGCCAGCGTGGTGCTTCATCCGACCGGGTTTGCACTTTCTCACTTGAGCTGACGCGCGTTTGACTCGCTTTCTATCAAGTTCACGTCTTATTGATCAACATCACTAGCTAGGTGAAAGTCATTATAGACTGTCTGCAAGAGCAGGCCTTAGTGAGACGAGAGGAAAGGTAGCCACGCCGGGTCATGTATACTTTGTGCGGGGAAATATATTAAGCATACTTCTCAAAAGTTGCAATTTCACGAGTTGCAAGCCACCGCTTTGTAAGCAACAAATCATCGCTCCCCCATGGTAAAGTACGAACATGCACTATAAAAGTCGTTCGTGTTCGTTCCAGACACAACAGTACAGCGTACTTTCCGCGCTCCTTAGGTGGAACTTCGAATATCGCCCCGTGGACATCTTTTGACAACGAGCCAGTGAGAGTACATATAAATGATGCTCCATCTTTGTTTCATTGGTGGACATTACCATGAGGTTTTGTGGCGGTATATATACCGCGTCGGAGTACAGCTCAGGTGTATGTATGTATGTATGTATGTATGTATGTATGTATGTATGTATGTATGTATGTATGTATGTATGTATGTATGTATGTATGTATGTATGTATGTATGTATGTATGTATGTATGTATGTATGTATGTATGTATGTATGTATGTATGTATGTGCTTATACATAGAGAGAGATAAGCAATATACCTTGTCATGTGGGTGTATATATGAGGCAGTAATTTTGGACTCGCTAAGGGTGTCGAGCTGTTCGTCAAAGCCGCGTGTGTGAGCGTTGGAGAGCGCGGGGGCGAGAGGGGTGGGTGGGGGGGGGGGGTACGCGAGAGGAAGTGCACGAGCGGTCGATTGCGAGAGCGAGCTACAGAAATAAAGTGCATCACCTTCATCATTCACCATTCATCATTGCGAGTTGCCGCATTTAGGCGCGCACATCTTTTTCTATTTTTCATTTTTCGCCAAACTCTTCGGGCACTGGTTCGAGATAACCAGCCTTGAGATCCCGGGAACTCGCGGCGGCGCAGCTGGGGCGCGTCAACCACCACGCCAACCACGTACGGCGTGACGCCGAGGTCAGACTGAATATAACCCCGACGAAACACCTGTATACAGACGCGCTCGCGCGCGGCGCATACCGTCGTCGGCGCGCTTCACGTCGCGTTGAGCGTGCTCCGCGTGCTCACACTGTACTCGACGTCGACGACGACGCGCGTCGAAGCGTTGTTTCCGGCCATCCATATTCGTAGCGGAGCGAGACAGCGATGACAGGGCGCACGCTCCATCTGCGAGTCCTATAGGCCGTGCATACGTTATAGTGCATCGGTTATCCTTCCTTTTTACTCATATTTTCCAGCGATTTTAGGCGCGCCTCTTCGCATGTACCAGTGTGTGCCATGATTGAGCAAGAAGAGCAGCGCCGCGCGTGTATCAGACTTGCAGCGTGCATGCAGAATTGACTGTCTTATTCGCATGAATGCGGCGGCTCAGAGGTAAAAGAATCAAACCGTATCACCGATGGAAGAGAGTGCATGAATCTCAAAACTGGAAAACATGCGGAGTAAATGTGTATCTGGAAAGAAACGATGAAGTAGAGGTGTTGGAGAAACGCAATCAGTAACTGAAAGCAAAAACAGCAAGGTGAAACGGGAGCGTTCTATGAGAGAACCAGTAACAGCACCATAGAGATGGATGCGGAGCGCGTGGCAGTGAACGAGAGTCGAGGAGAAGGGGGTTCATTTTTGGACGTGGGCGTGAAACACGGTCCGCATCCGTTCCGCGGTGTCACGCGTGCACCGCCGAACGAGAGACAAAGCGACAGCTTAACTCTTACAAACGGCGCCCATTGGTCAGCCGGAGAAAGAGGCGCATATCCGGAACGGTATATACACACGCTATGTATAGGGGGGGGACCAACCCCTGGCGGCACGCGGAGGCGAACAGCGGGCGCACAGCGGTCCGATGGCCCGCGCGGCAGGCGCAACCGGATACGGTGCTCGTTCAAGAAAAGGCCGGTCAGCGCGCTGCGGCGTTCAATACGGCGCTGGGCGAGCGCTCCCGCGAGGCATTCATCTCGGCTTCGCTGTTGCGGCCGTTGTATCTTGCGCGCGTTTCCTTTCTTTCTCATGAGGGGCATCTCGAAAGTTGGGGCGCAGGGTGTGTGTGTGTGTGTGTGTGTGTGTGTGTGTGTGTGTGTGTGTGTGTGTGTGTGTGTGTGTGTGTGTGTGCGCGCACGGATGGGCGAGGTGCAATCCCTGCATTTCGCTGTACACTATGAGCTTTTGGAACTGACACGCGCATCGCTATCAGAGCGTCCTCGGTAATAACTGTTGTCAGTGTTACTATATTCTTCAACGCGGGTATGCAAATCAGAGAACAGAAGTTTTCAAGTGAACCTCTCCCCCTCTGTCTTTCTTTAGAAACACGGGTATAGAGATCGGCTTGCATCATAAGGCAGAAGGGGAGGGGGAAGGGGATTTCCGCTGTAGACGCACCCGTGGACATCAAATCAGACTATAAAACGCCACTTTGTCTATAGTGCAGAGGTAAGGTGATACGCTGAAGTGTCGGTAGTCTAATTGATATCGCTTCAGATTAGACGAAACGACAGAAGATGGCAGACGTGGGCACAGATTAAATGAATAATAATAATAATAATAATAATAATAATAATAATAATAATAATAATAATAATAATAAAGCATGGAGGTCGGCCGCACCTACCCTGTTCTATAGCGATCATGCACATAAAGAGAAGAAATAGAAACAAATTTCGAATATAGATAGAAAACAGGAAAATTTCGTATAAGGCATATCTATGTTGTCACAGCTGCTTTGAATTTCGTTGGTTTCTGTGAGAGCTGGATAATAAGGCTCTTAAAAATCTAACATGACCAACAGCAGGGCTTCACGTAAAGCAAGTGGGCACGAATGAAACAATTGGCTGAATGACCTAACTGACATCGTGATAGCAATAAAGTCTGTTGAGAATCCACTTGTGAACATACTCGCTTATCGCGCGTCATAATCTCCTCGCCCTTATCTTCGGCTACGTGATCCTGACCAGAAAGGACGAACGAAAAATAGGATCGAGCCTTTTCTCGACCGAAGAGCGTCGTTAAGGAATAAAGAAATGGACGAAATTTTGACTGCAAACACTACGCGCCGGCAGGGTCCATTTGGCTGAGAGCTATCTCTTCGAACAGCCGCGAAGGTCCACCGCGTACGAGGCGGTACGCTTTCGGTCTCCAGCCGGGCACGTCCTGTCATATATGGACGCCACACCGCGGACACACCCTGTATGTGGAGCGCGGCCGGACCGACGCGCCGCGGTGTGCCCGCGGGAGGGGGTTACGCTGGCGTGGGGGGTCAGAGGTCAGCCGGGGCTTATGCGCGAGCGCCAATGAGGTCGACCCCAAAAGGGCGCTTCACTGTTCGAACATGAACGACTTCTCTCCCTTGCCGTGCCGCAGCCGTACGAGAGACGGTGCGCGTGCGCGTGCTGGGGGCTTCTTCTTCGCCGATCGCCGGAGTTTCGTAAGCCGCACTATACATATTGAAGCGGCCGCGCCTTTTTATATGTACATGGGCAGGCCTGGCACGGTTGTTCGAATTCGGCTGTGCCGAGGAACGATCACTTGAACCGAAATGCACGGTCGGTCGACTTGCGCAGGCTTTCTCCTCCACTGTATATATACGTACTGCGAGGCCGGATTGCAGTCACGATGAGCGCCTGGGCGGTGCTCGGCTTCCTCTCGGGGGGTGCCAGATTGCGACCGGCTTCACTTATATATACTGCGCGGTTCGGGGTGAAGAACCGCGCGTGGCGTATTCTTTTTCGTGCGTAGTGTATACGTACGGGCCGCCGGCCACTCCTCGGCTGTCGGAATGCGTGATGCCCTTTGCTCGACCTCTTAGCCCTCGTCTGATGCTTTCATACACGAGGGATCGGCGCCGCCGACTGAACGGGTGAGTGGGCGATCGAGTATACGTGTATGTAGGGTTTCGGCGGAAGTGAAAGAAAAAGAAAAAAAAAATGTCACGCTGAACGACTGTCGATGTACGCCATATCGGAGCTCTGAAGAAAGAAAGAAAAAAAAAAAAACCTGGGGGACGACTGTGGTTTGTAACCCAACCATCAGTGAAACCACATTAAAGAAAAAAAATTCTCCTTTATCGCGGAATGTACCGCGCGCGCGCGTTTGTGTGTGTGGTGTGTGTGGTGTGTGGTTGACCCCCGTTTGGCATGCGCGCGGTATGCGCATGTGTTGATGTTCTTTTTTTTTTCAGTATTTCACTTGCCAGTGCAGCGCTGTTTGTGTTCATCGTAGTCCTGTCCTCGCTTACGTGCGCAGTGTATTTCAAGAAACGAACCCACATCAACTCGCCCAGCTTGCCATTTGAGTTTTAAAAAGAAGCAAGTCTTATCGACCTTTCGCGTAGTGCTGAGGATGCAGCCTCAGCTGCGGACTGTCACGTATACACGTACGTTCCTTGTGCATTACAGCATCCGGTTTGGTCGTCACGTAAGGCTTCTACAGATCTCAGTAATTAACTGTTATCACTACGTAGATTCAGATGAAGCCGCACTCTGTATGTTTTTCTTATAATCCCTCTACGCAGTTCCGCATGTGTAGAGTAGCAAACCGGAGGTGCGTCTGGTTGACCTGCTTCGTCTTCTCTTTCCTCGTCTCTCTCTCTCTCGCGCGCGCGCAGAAAAAAAAAAAAAAAAAACAAAGTTGGACGCGGTGTCACGCGATTCTATAGCCTCGGCAAGTCAGCTTTTCCTGACGCCTAGAGCGACTCCTTGGCAGGATTATGTTTGGGTAGATGGCTGCCGGACCTCGGTTGTTTCATACGCGGTGACTTTCAATGGCGCCTGACTTTATACAAGAATCTATCCCTTGTTTATCATGTGACCGGCGCCTATTTCTCGAATTGTCGAAATGCGTTTATACGAAACATGAACGCTAAAGGGCTTGTATTCAAGAAGCACTTGTTTTTGGGCCTGATGACTTAACTTACTAAACATGTTCAGGCGCAAAAAGAAACGAGGCAAAGGAAAGGTACAGACGAGCTCCAACTACCAACTATTTATTGACCTTCAGGTTACATAGCTAGGTGAGTTTTTCCGACATGCGCAGCAAAGCAACCAATACGACCATCAAACATGTTATCGTGGAATGCGTCTATCTAAAAAGCGTGTTTCAGTGGTGTACAGCGATATTAAGGTGTCACTGACACAAGAAGGCCCTTTCTTTCATGCCTCAAGGAGTTCCCTTGCGGTCTGATCCTTGCTTTTCCCAATGATTTTTGCGAGCGTGAGTTTCGGCACACATGAGCAAGCTTTTACGTGCGCAGGAAGATGTGCACCATCACTTTTCCGTCTGTACCTTTCCTTTGGTCTACTCTCTTCCCCGTTTCTTTTTGCGCCTGAACATGTTTAGTAAGGGCTTGTATTGTGTGATCGTGTGTATATTTCCGAACTTGCCTGATATAGCGAACGTGAACGCTTTTCATGATGCTTTCGTTATTTGCGGGTATATAAGGACTTGTTTTATCCTCTAGGCTCTAAAGAAACATAAAAAGCAAGGAACAAATTCTCTAATGTAGCATACATTAATGTAGCATACAGTGCTATCGCCCTTGTCAACCTCATCGCCGTCGCCACCTGCTGCCGTCACGAGTTTGAGCGCCCATCCTCCGTTGCCCCTGCTTCTTTGTCTGTCGTTTTTTAGCACTCTTTTTCTTTCTTTTTTTCATTTGAAGCACGAAACAATTCGACCAAAGACAAGTTCTACTAATGTTCCCGCCGTGTTGAAACACTCAACCCATGCCTCACGCGTGCGTCTCATGCTGGGCTCCACAGAGGTGGTCGGGAGTCGGGACACTGCATGCCCATACCCATGGTGCACGTGTGTTGCTTGAATTGCAATTCTTTGCGACCGTATAACAACGCCCCAAGTAATGTAACCGACTGACTTGACTTGTTCTTTATTAACGGGAAGCTCTTACAGTCGTGTTTGTTAAACTATTCGTTTGTTGCTCACTATATATAGATCAGCACTTATGAGTAAAACAGCGTTTTCCGAAACGAGGGTACGTATGTGCCATTTCTACGATTGCGAAACTGTATGCATGGGTCCGATCGCGCACATCCCTCCTTTTCATGTTAGCAGCGGTACCTCTCCCTTCAACCGTACATTTCTCTCAATCAGTGACCTGCCTGTCCGGCTTTTTACGATAGTCGTCGTGAGTTAGTTAAGTACCATGTTATGCTATACCCCTCTTATACGACACGCATGTTGCCTCTAACCGTGCGACGGAGCTGTCCGAATTAATGGCATGGGTGCGGTGCTGTAATCTTAAGCAAACACTGCCATTGGGACAACGGTGTCACGTGAGTGCAGGCGCCACGGTGTCGTGCGACATAAATTGGCCGAATTACGGCCCATGAGCCAGCTGAAGGGCTTGTGCTCAAACTTATACTTCCTTGTGGTACACCGTTGCAGCGTACACATTTTGCGTTCGGGCGTTGAATCAGTGTGTCGTGCAAAAAAAAGTTAAAAGTGCAAACTCGCCTTGTAAGCGTCACTTCCATAACCTCCCGTCACTCTTTCCCTCTCTCGCTATATGTGTGACGTAAGAAAAAGGGGTGGGGGGCCAATAAAGCTATCACTGCGGGCATAACGCCTTGTAACGACAGCCTGCGCTCACTCGTCCAGGCCAAAAATTACCGCGTTGAACTAGAACACCCATTTACGCTCTGCGGGACCACGAGATGGCACCACGGGAATAGGGCAGCTCTCGCCTCGGCCGTCACGCTGCTCGCACGACGCCATAAATGCGGTTATCGCTTCGCTTAATGGCCACGCGCTTGATTTCGTTGCGTACGCGCTCCTCCTTTTCTTTTTCTTTTATCTTTCTTATCTTTTCTTTACGTGCCATCTACGCGTTCTCCACTCTCGGTGGTGATGTCGCAGCGTCGGTTCTCCGAAAATGTTTATCTTCAGCCATATAGCCGGGGCATCTGTCGGTCGCTAATTAATTGTCCGTGACCCTCACCGCGTGCCGCAGCCGCTGATTAACTTCTCTTTCGTTTTCTTCGTCCACGTTGTCCTCGCGTCTACAAAAAAAAAAAAGAAAGAAAAAGAAACGCGCGCGCACGCGCGTGCTTCTGAGCGTGTGCCCTGTGTCATGACCGCTAAGAGCGCGCCAAAATAAGGCAGCAGCGAGGTTATGCACACAATTATATCCTTGGAACGAAATTTGCTTTTCCTGCACATATAGATTATGTTGTTCTTGTGTTATACCTTACTTTCTCACGTCGTCAATGATTAAAAGTCATCGTGCGAGTTTGGATGCCTCCTCTCGCTTGGTCTCGCGTGATTTTCAACGGTGAGCTCATACAACGCGTGTTATACGTAATAGTGAGTTTCAATGCTGCGCTTAGGCAGATTCCCGCGAGAACTGATTAATTATAGCAATCGCGCCTGGTCTCTACGTGAAACTTCTCGACAACCTCGCCAGCGATCTCGCTAACGACACCCCACCTCCTCCACTTCTCTTTCCTTTAGGTGCATTTGTATAACCCTGACGATGAAGGTTGGTGCTTTGCTGTTGTAAGCTTCTGTGTACACATTTGGCTGAGCCTCTCGCTGAGCTAAGAATCATTTGGCTGTATTTCTGCGGTGATTATGTATGAAGTAGCGCTTACCTCATAGCAGTATGGCGCTACTTTTATACATAGAAGAAAGTTTCATTTCGTACAAATACACGCACTGGCAGACACAGTCAAAGAGCAATGTTGAGGAGAGATATTGTCACGGATCAAATAAGAGGCAGCCTGAAGTCCACGTCTTTTCTGGAGTTCGACTAACTATACGTTCTCTTCTTCCACACAAAACACGTGCCAGCGACGGCGGTTCGTGCATGAAGGTATGTGCCTCGATCAGTTTGACTGGTCGACTTCGTTGACTGGTCGATCAGTTCGACTGGTTGACGATTACTTTTGACTGGTCGCAACTAACTGTTCGAAAAGTTCAGCATTTATCCAACTCTTATTCGGCTGGAAGTTATAGATTGCTAAAGGGGGGAAGGTGAATGTTAGGATATCGCCCTTTTGAGTTTGCTCTCTGTATAGCTGCAGGGGAAGCTGCGGAGTGGGGCATCGCGAGAAAATTCCTAGCGCGCAACATTTGTGCTTGGAGTATAATTTCCTTTCACGATCTAATAATGTTTTTCTGAAAACGGCATTGACACATGTAGCCGGTTTATAATATATTTACTCAACAAAAATTGCGCGCCATTCCACTTTGCGAAGGCGTATGACCAGCGGAGCTGTTTACCGCACGACGCAGAGTATTCAGAGGTGGCATGACGGAGGTCAGTTTGGTATCAATATCAAAGGCCAGGTTGTGAACGTGCCCATCAAGGTTCATCAAACCATTGTGCAGTCTACCGCGGCACATCGGCGACGATACCGCCAACGACGCGCACATTAATCTAGGTTTGCTTGCCAAGCCCATTTACAAACCACGTTTCCCGCTTCGCTCTCTCTCTCTCTTTTCTCTCAACTTTCAATGTCCCCCGTCCCCTTTCCCTCGTGCAGGGTAGCATACCGGTTGTCCCACACTGGTTAACATCCCTGCCTTTCCCTCTCTGTTATTTCATTTCTTCCATCCTTTCCCGTTTCGCTAATGCGTGGACTTTCTTTTTGCGAATAGACTTCACCGCAACCCGCAATGTACGAAAACCATGCTTACAAAGCACGAACTAACACCGATTCCGTAAAGTCGGCTTCAGATCTAAACGTGACGGCATTGCTTGGAAGACATTTTTCTAGGGGCAACATAAGCCTCCTTATATCAATATATGATAGCCCCTGGACATTTTATTTTATTTTACTAAGTTTTTGTTGTTGTTACCACGATACACGCGCTCATGTCAGAGAAAGAGCGTGGACGGCTACCGCCATCTCGGGGAGCCTGAGGAGACTTGAATTTTTTGTGCCCGGACGCCAAAAAAACCCAGGGGTTTAGCCATACCCCCATTGAAACGTTCCGTATCACCATTACACTATTTCCACATGCCTTCGTAAGGCGCATATATGGCAAGGTATCGCAAATATACGACCAACATATGGAACTTTTATGGATTCCGTGCAGACGCATGAAATAATTGGAATACTGAACGGGGGGGGGGGGGGGGGGATGGGGTAGAGCTTCGCTCTAAAAGACGAGCGTTCTGTTTTCTTTTGCTTTTTTTTTTTGCGTCTGGCGACCAAATGTAGTGCGCCGTCCACGCATAGTCGAAAAGTCTTATCATCATTCTGTGGTCTTGAATAAGCTTTAATTATTCTCACTGGTAAAGCACAAGCTATATATCCACGATCGAAACGAACAAGCATGAAGCCGCAGGAGAAATTCCTATGACTGACATCGCTTACGTATATACAGTGACCTCTCTACCACGAGTTCAGATGACTGAATATCTATTCACTCTTGTTTCTGCTGAGGAATATTAAACCGACTGTTAGCTCATCGCCCAACCTGGAATACAATGTGTATCAGGTTTGTGTAAGGGGAATTAACGACAATAACAGGGCTGAGTCTTGTTACATGATCATGCAGGCCCTCATACTCCATCACGCAGAAAGGCGCGCTCTTTCTGCGCAGTTTTTTTGTTTTAACTGTACTGTTGTGACTCGAAGCTCTACACGTGCGTGATCTGACGGTCTTGTTATGACAAGCAACGCGACGTTAACTGGGACACGCTCATGCTTTATAACTACGAAACGCGCCGTCGCGTATTCAGGTCATCCGATGAAGTGAGCTTGTCCACTATTTATTTCATCTAACGCAACTGTCCGTAAGTCGTCAGGAGAACGCTGTCAAATCAAAGGGACTCTAAAGTGAAACAGTGAAAAATAGTTTATACTGAAAGGAAGTTCTTTAGCAGTTCTGTTGTCGTTGGTTTCCGTGGGATGAATAACACAAGAGAATATTAAAGACCGTTTCATTTCTTGACCTGTGCGCTGAAACCTCTGCACCTCAACGAAAGCATGACGTCACAGGATTTCAAAGTAAATTTTTTTTCGTAGTTTGGCCACACTGGGCTCAATGGAATTTTATGAAACTCAGTATACGTTAAGTCTCTGGCGCCACCAAAGAACGTAGTGAAATTGCCTTTTACCGGCGAATGATGTGGGCTCTGAGAAGGCACACTCAGGACGTATGTAGTCACAGCGAGTTGGTGCGGGAAATTCACGATGGCGTTGCCACCATATGTTCTTTTTTTTTTTTTTTTTGCACGTTAGCTGGCTTACTGAACGCCTTCTTGTGGCAAGAGCACAGCCTTGCACAGGATCCCGCATAGGAGGGGGCCAATTTTCATCAGAGCCACCTCCCCCCCCCACCTCCCGCTCTTCCCCGCATTGCGCAAATACATGCAATGCCTAATAATGATGGCCCATATAATCATTAAACTTAAGAATTCATAATTATAGCTGTGTGGTTGCGTTTTCTTTTGAAAATGGGGCGTACGAGTGGTGTTTAATGATTTGCACTACGTGGCAGCATTCGAAGTGTCAGAGATTGGTTCTTTAGAGGGACACCGGATGTTTAGAGAGCGGGTTTCTCAGACAGGACCGCGCTAAACAGTGTCACCCCGCAGGAAGCTGCAGTAAGTGACATAACTAAGTGTATTTTTCAATTTCTGTAAATGGCATCAGAAATTTTGCGTCCCTCCCTAGCAGTCAGGGGTGTCCATGACCCCCTTGCCCTCGGTCGATCCACTCCTTATATGTGCACGCCTATGGGCAAGAGTGGTGTTTTGGTATCGTGAAAGAGCGGTCTACTGACGCGAGAAAAATAGTTTTGCTCATTAGTGTCGCTTTCAGTGTACACAAGAAGCATGCGGTATATATGCATGTATAAGTCACGGGAGACAAACCACCGTCATTATATAAGAACGCGGAATGTTCTACTATAGCATCAGGATTCCCCGTATATAATAACGTTGAGCAAGCGACTCTGTAACTCAGCTAACCGTGTAAGCTAAACTCGCTACCCTCTGTTCCTTTTCTTTCTTTTGTTATCCTTTTCTTTTTAAATTAATTTTCTCATTTAAAGTGTGTCGCACAGCAATACACGTGCGCTTTCCTGGTCTGTCTTTCAACTTTGACGCCAAATCGCGCGGTGGGAGTCCATAAAAACAACGTCAAGGCCTTGTGCCCCGTGCCCCAGTTTCCGCATCTGTATAGGCAGCGCGCAAATTGCGTTTTCAATCTTTGCGCATGCGACCAACACGCGCGCCGCGTGTCACCCCGTGTCGTTATAACTACCGGCAGGGGAGCCTTCTTTTTCTTTTTTTATTTTTCTTTACATCTTTGCTTTGTACAGCTTGTATTCGTTCCGTTTTGAACGGCAGCCTCAATTATAAAGCGCGGTGCGTTATCAGCAGTTATATGCCGCGGGCGCGTCCATTTCCGTATATAAGCTGTCACCTCTGTCGCGATGGCCGCGTTCGGATAGTGCTGCACTGTTGCGACCCGACGTCGACGTTGTTTTCGTTTAAATGCCTGCGCATTTCGCGCTGTAATTGGTACAGAGAAGCGAATCGTATCGAAAGTTAGATTGTATCAAAAGCGAATTTTATCAAAATGCACATCAAAAAGTAATGTAGAAAGAATGGAGAATGCTTATTGATGGTGACGTGAGAGGTCACCGAAGCGGCATGTCTCGTTTTCCGTGTTGATAACGACGCTAGATGATATTTTGTCGGGATGTTTGTGAGGGCATGCGCTTTCCCGGTGAGGAATGCGAACATGAACGACTGTTGTTATATGAGCTTTTAGAAGCGGTTAAATGGGAGATAGAGCTTTGTTTCAGAAAAGGGTGGAAAGAAGAAAACAGCTGACAAAAATTTAGGGCTGAATAGATAAATGCAGCGAAATACATGCATTATCAGGTATTTCAAGCATGCCGGCTGTCAAAAGAAAGCGAGTGTAATATATGGTTTGCGTTGATACTTCAATATATTTAGGAAGGCACGACAGTGTGTGCATGCATGCCTGATACGTATGTCTTCAATCAATATAAGAAAAAGAAAAGAAGGAAAACACACACACACACACACACACACACACACACACACACACACACACACACACACACACACACACACACACACACACACACACACACACACACACGCAGGCTTTGAACTTCGAAGACGACTGTTAGGAACAGGAAGCAGGCATTACACTGTCTATGCACTGACCACCACTACTTCTTAATACGTCCTCTAAATGTGAAATAGCGTGCACAGAAAAGAAAAACGTAGTTTGTTGTTGATAGACAGCGTTGAGGTTGGTGGGCTCCCTTTAAGGAACAGCGCTAAATTTTTCTCTTGATAACGTCACGACTGCCGTGTACTTGAATTTTATAAAGCATTCTCGCGTCTGGAAAGCATAAGCGAAGCCACGTGCCAGCATGAACATGCTTCTGGGCCGCACACCAGGCGTATACGCAGTATAGTTTTCAAGAGATTTCGAAACTACCTCGCGCGTGATAGGGCCATGTACTGATGGACTGCCACTGGAAGATTTTACGGGACCTTTTCTAGTTGCAAAACAGGCTGACGTTCTCCACAGTCTCTTGGCCACTGGAACACCACGCATTTTGGCAAATTCGACGGACGCTCGCGATTATAGGTGCTCACACATCTCATTCGCGAGGTCCCTTTGAATATAGCCAAAGTACTACTGCGTAGAAGAGAATGCAGCGCGTAACGCCATACGTACGCAAAGGGGGAAGGTGAGGAGCGGTCTGTACTTTCACAGGTGTGCGCACAGCGGGGTTCCCCCCCCTCTCCCCCTCCCTAATCACTTGAGAGGGGAGGGGGGGGGGGGTGTCGCCAAATCTGTCCCATGCCATTACATTGCAGGCGTTTTGGCCGAAATGGCCTTAGTGGGAGAAGGTTAAGGTTGGGACTCCTGATGGAGGACCATGTAGGACCCTGATGGAGGACCCTGATGGAGGACCCTCCCGATGAAAGACACGGCCGCTAGCGGCCGTGTCTTTGCGCGCGACTGTGTGTACTATATTGCAGAATCTGCTGTCCATCTTGGCGAGCGGGCACACATGTAACCGTGTGCTATATAGGAGCTACCGCAACCACTCACCCATGTCCAGCGATGCTCGGAATCCATGGGCCGGCTGTGCGGGCGCGTCAAAGGGAGGCATAGGCTATCGTCCGGCTTCTGCCGGCTGCTGCAGCTCCGGCGGCGCCTGCTGCTGTTTCTGCTGCTGATGCCTCCCCCGTGTTAAGAGGACGCCGCCGAGTAGCCGCAGCTGCCGTCCTCGCCTCGGTCGGCGCTCTGCGCACATTCGGCGGAACAAAGCATCAGCACGTGATGACGACGAGATAATTGATTATGTGAGCGCATATATGCTCCAAGTGACAAATCTTAATGCATTCTTAAGCACCAACACCAGGCCCGTAGCCAGGAATTTCTTTCGAAGGAAGGGGAAGGGGGGGGGGGGGGGGCGCCTTGACTATTTGCGAAAGAGTATTCATTTTCATCATTTATTTTCGGTATAAGCACCGCAGTATGTACATTAAGTGGTGGCTTTTGAAATTAACATTATTAATACGCTTAACCTTTATGTTATTAGCGCTATCCACTGCGTTATTACCACTACCCCCAACCAAAATTTCTGGAGGGGCCCGGGCCCCTGGCAGGGTCCCCCCCCCCCCCCCCGCTACGGGCCTGGCTAGCCCGTTAGAGAGACGGAATTAACGACAAGAACGTCTGTACGTGTATCAAAGACAGCAAATTTGCTTTTAAGAAGTTGGCAAATTGCATTAGTAGTACAGTTTCTGGAATTATTGAAGATGTAATTAAGTTACATTACAAATTACAGCTGCCTGAAAGTATATAATGACATTGCATTGCTATTACTTTTGAAAAGTAATGAAGTTACGATAACAAAAGTTCATATGCATCATGCATGTGCTAATTGGTGTACACCTTATATTGCAGCACATTTACATTTAAATAAAGCAGATGAATTGAAATGAGCAGCACGAAACTTCTTGTTCCGATCACGCGTCTCTCTAAACTGTCCCAAAGCTGATTTGGGCTTGCTTGACTTATCAATAATATTTCAGCAGCGGGGGGACCCGGAACCACGGAACCTATCGTCGTTTTGCCTAAAGGAAAGCCGTCGCCTCTGGGGTGGGGGACAGGGTATATAACATGCTGAAACCTCTGCATCCTGTTCCTGAGCTGTGCAAAGCGAATGGCGCCGTCGTGGACCGAACCCTCCTGTCTGGAGCTTCGAGACCTTCCAGCAATACGGTGCAACTACCCGAAGATTATATATATATATATATATATATATATATATATATATATATATATAATGTGTGTATGTGTGCGTGTGTGTGTGCAACTTGTGTTTTCTTCAGTGCACGTGCGCGGGAGAGGAAACTCCGTATCACTCTGGCACAATCCATTGCTTCTTCTTTTTTTCATTTCTCACCCCTCTTCATTCGAACTCTCGTGCCAACCCTCGCGATATCACGTTCCCGCGAAATCACGTCCCCTCGTCCTCACGACAGAACAGATTACGCACGGCGCGACACCATACATCCTGTATTTTCCCGCGGAAAGGACATGTCGTAAGAGCCGACTGTGCATGATAGACTCTGTGCATACTCGCACAACCGTGCCGACACACACATGCATTCTCAAACGACCCCGCGCGCTCGCG
Organism: Hyalomma asiaticum; assembly: GCA_013339685.2. NCBI lineage: Eukaryota > Metazoa > Arthropoda > Arachnida > Ixodida > Ixodidae > Hyalomma > Hyalomma asiaticum. The sequence continues at coordinate 82,118,968 of CM023486.1, read as the reverse complement.
GGACTCTTAGCGAGGCGCCATTTTCGTTCACATCCATGAACCGAGCGCACAAGCATGCGGGGTGTTTTGTACACTGCACTACACAAGTACACCACAACGGCCGCTCCGCGCCGACACCCGGTGATGCATGCGCTCGCTTAATTCGGCTCAGCGAGCGGCCGATATCGCCGATAGCATCGAACGGGAGCGGCGAAAGCGTCTCTCGATCGCCGCGCGTACATTCGCCGCCGCATGGCATGCTTGCTGGGAACGAACGGCTTGCCACCGCGTGCCGTACTGACCTATCGGAATGTGGCGCCGGTCTAACGCCCTGATTCATGTTCATGGCGGCCGTCTCTGTCTCGCTACTGCAGTGTGGCGGTGGCTCGCGCAGGGAATATAGTGCATGCTATCGCCACTGAAAATTGTTCAGTACCGACTTCCTGGCGTTCTTATACGTAATTAGCAAACACTGTATTGGCTTCTTTCAGACCACGTGCCCGCCGCGGAGGTCCAATAGTTACGGTGCTCGGCCCCGCATCGAAACTACAAAAGGTGCAGGTTCGATATAGTAGCCGCGGCGGTCGTATTTCGGTGGAGGCGACGTGATGTAGGGTCCGCGTACGTGACGTCAGCGCTCTTTGAATAATAGATATAACTTATTTGGCTTTACGTATCAGAAGCATGATATGATGATGAGGCACGCTGTACAGTGGAGGGCTACGTAAATATTCACCACCTGGAGTTTTCTTCAACGTGCACCGAAAACACGCATACACAGGTCTTAAACATTTTCGCCTCCTTGATAAGGTTACCGCCTCAGCCGGCACGATCGAATTAATGCGCGTCGATCGGGTAGCAGCAACGTACCAGTGTGGCGGACAGAAATTATGGTGAGGCTCGCGAAAAGTAATTAAAAATAAAGTGCCTCTGCCTGCGCCACCTGAGTATAACAGGCTGAGTGTGGCGGACAGTGAGAGAAACATGTGCGTGGTATAGTTCGGATGATGACAGGTGTGTACATATGTGCCTGTAATTCAATCAAGCGTGTTTGCCCCGCCACGGTGGTCTAGCGGTTATGGAACTCGGCTGCTGATCCGAAGGTCGCAGGATCGAATCCCGGCCGCGGCGGTTGCATTTCATTGGAGGCGAAGTGTGTGCTGTGCGATGTCAGTGCACGTTAAAGAACTTCAGGTGGCCGAAATTTCCGGAGCCCTCCACTACGGCGTCTCTCATAATCAATGGTGGTTTTGGGACGTATAACACCAGAAATCAATCAATTAAAACACCGTATACCTATCATGGCAGGCTGTATTTAGAGTTGCATAAAGCAATGCAGTGCGCTGCACTTCACTGCACTGTAGCTTTAAGCATTGGAATTTTTGTTGCATTGTATATCGCCGCTGAGATGAGGTGCACGAACCTATATTATGCATGAAACTGTATCTCCTATACGCGCTTGCTGAATTAAATTTACTGCAGTTTAAGTATAAAACGTCTAATTAGATCAGCGTTTTTAAGCCGATTTTCCATTGTTTCCTTTTTGAGAAACGTATACAACGCAGACAGTTCAACACTTCCTCGCTTGATACGCACATCTTAACCTCACGCCCCTTTCCCTCTTCCTTCATTTCCATCTATCCTATAAACGTATCCCGGTATATATTCGCTAACTTGTGCACGGCAGACAGAAACGCCTTCGCCGGGACAAGCATCTCATTCCCCGAAAAACGCGGTGAGAAAACACTCCTATCACGCAAAAGAAATTCAGACGCGCGTGTGCGCGACCTCCTGCACACACATCCGCGCGAGAGACCGTTATAACGTATACACATACACAGACATGCTTATTGGTTCGCGAGTTATCTCACCTCAGGCCACACCCACCGCGACGACCTGACCTCGACCTTCTCCGTATCTCGCACTGACGTATTCGCATATAACACATATCACGTGTAGCGTATATGCAAAAGAAGCCACTCGGTGGGTGGGATGGCATGCACACATGAGGCGGGCGCCCGTTATGGGGCCGGCCGGCCGGCCGGCCAAGCATGACTTCGAGTTCGGCCTCCCAGACCGAACTCTCCGCCCGTCCCGTTCGTGTCCGGGAATGTCTATACACACTTGTTTATCCTCGCTCCTCTTCCAATAACATATCGTAGCGTCGGGTGCGTTAACCTTTAACCACCGTGGCGGCATATGTGTTGACGCTGCAGACTTGCAAGGGTTTTCGCGCGGACTCCGCCACAGGCGGTCTCGTTCGAAGGCGCCTGTGTATATGTATACGTCACAAAGTTGCAGAGCTATGGAGCGAGCAGTGCAGACGGGAAATAGGTGTACACTGTGTTAACACGTGTCGTAGGAGCGATGACGTCAGCATGCACACGCTCGCCCCATTACGGTGGCCTAGTGGTCATGGTAATCGGCTGCTGACCCGAAGGTCGCGGGATCGAATCCCGGCGGCGGCTGCTGCATTTCGATGGAGGCGAAATGTTGAGGCCCGTGTGCTGTGCGATGTCAGCGCACGTTAAAGAACCCCAGATGGTCGAAATTTCCGGAGCCCTCCACTACGGCTTCTCTCATAATTGCAGCTAGTTTTGGGACGTAAAACCCTACAAATCAAATGCACACGCTCAACCAATCTGGAAAGAGTTACAGGGGTTATGATTACTATATATAGTCCCGTGTCGAGCGCTATGTGGAAAATCTGCAATGAGAACACGTCTGAACGTTGTGTGTCTGCAACCGTGACACACAGACTTCTGTCATGCTGAAGAGAAAAATTTCTGTCTCCATTTCTACTTCTCCCCCTCTTCTTGCTCATCTATTATTCCTGCTTTCTTTTCTTCATCGTCGTCTTATTAGTCAAAAGGTGTAAGATCTCGAGCAAACACGGACGAGAGAGACAAAACAAAATGACCGCTAACTTTCAACTCGTCTCGCTCGTCCTGTAAGGTCTCTTATGCTCGAACCAACTAGCTCAAAAAGCGACATTTTCTTATTAGTCTAGTCCTTCAAATTCGTCGTTGTCCTCTCTGCTCCATTTTTTTTTGCAACCATCTCTTCCTTTTCTTGTTTTTCTTCTTCTTCACTGCCGTCGTCATCATCCTCCTCTGCATGCTTCCTGCTCTTGCTCGTCGTTGTCGTCTTCTTCCTCATGTTCATCATTGCGATCTCTTTCCTCCTCTTCTCTTCTCGTTTTCGATGAAACCGCATCCTACGACTGATAACATGTAATGTCCTGGAAGAGCACTCTACACATATTAGAGCTGGGTTCAAATCTGCGTATAGGTATGGAGACCTTTTTATTATTATAGCTGATAGTGGGTACGGACACCGGCGGCGGCGGACACCACCACCACCAATCTGGGCCATTGTAACGTACCAATATAAGAGCTTGCGCTGCAAAAACCATGTGCAAAGTTGCTGTGCTAAATAAGCAGTGATCGTGTGAAGTATAGCGCACATACATAGTAATTTCCGTGACACCCACGCAGCCATCGAACTGAATTGGCCGTTCTGCAAACACAGCACATATGGCTCTCTCTATGTATATACAATACGTGTGTATATGCGGCCTCTTCGCAACAGATTTCATGCCGAAATCGGGTCGCATTTAGCATTTTGCTGACGTTCTCGCGATGCATTTACACTGGTAGCAAGGTAGCTTATGGCTTTCCCTGCATGTGCTCATGCTGGTTCAAAACAGCCACTGCACATAACTGCAGGCGCTGTGCTCTTCCAGCGCGCTTATGTTGCGCGTGACAGTTGTGTCAGGGCACGTAATTTGTCGCGTGAGGCTGCAGAACGTATACCTGGAAATGCGGTGTATGTGCTTATACGTGCGCACCTGCCACCATTCACGGGCGCGACAAACGACCCTCGCAAGCGAGAGCTTCGAGCCCGCGAGTGCAGTATACTGTCCTAAATTACTTCGTAATATTACGAATCGCGAGCAAATACTGCAGCTCTTTGTGAAATGGCTTGTCATATAGCACACTGCGAAAAGTAACATTTAATTTAATCAATGTAGGCTCGCAGAAACACGCTGTAGGTGGATCCGCCAATCATTGAGTTCGACATGAATCTCGCAATCCTGGCAAATATATAAAGTTGCTGCAGTGGTGCCGTTTCTCAGTGTGCCATTCACACCTAATTCCTCCTTGACAGCCAACCAACGCTGGCCAAAATTTGTGCATTAAGTTTTATTACGTTTGGAGTGCACGTGTGTGGGTTTCACGTGTTTGCGAAACGAGTTGGGAGATATATATATATATATTGTAATGTGTAATAACCAACAGCCCGCTGTGTCTAGGCCGCTCGCGCTAGGCGCGCAGGGAAACGACGAGGCGAAGCAGAGAAAGAGGAAGTCAGAATAGAACAGCCGGCCTGCACCTAAGGCGCTGTGTCTACGTCTCTTCCTTTATTACAATATATATATATATATATATATATATATATATATATATATATATATATATATATGGAGAGAGAGAGAGAGAGGGGGGTGTTTTTATATGCATATGACGGATCAAGTGCGCCGTATATGGCATGCTACTTTCTTTTTCTTAATTGTATGAACGCGATGCTCCGTATACTGCCTGGAAAATTGCCACTGCAATTTCTGTGGAAAGAAGACTTTAGTAGCAATGCGGGGGAAATGCAGGCGATTCGTGGTACCGACGCTTGAATTAATGTAGTGAATCCGCGTCGACAAATTAACTGATGTTGCGAATTTCATTGCCTGGAGCTGGTACATTCAACCTTTTATTTAGCTTTTCGCGCGAGCGGTTCAATGAATTGCTTTATCGAAACTTCACCTCCTGCATGTGTTTGGTGAGAAGGATAGTTGATGTTAGAAATCCATGTATATGTTCGTGAAGTTCCTGGTGATCGAAGCCGCGGGGCTATGGTTTCATCAAGGAACGTATCGGTTTTCATGGTTTTCGTTATATCCTTGCGTTCTTTCTCTCTCTATCTCTCCCTGCCATTTTTATGATAAAGTCAACCAAGCTACGACAACGCAAAGCCGTAAATTTTTATGGTTGTTCTCTGCGGTATACTGACCACTGAACCGTATTTATATATGCTCGTAATTCTTTCAAAGTTATGCCCCGGTACTTGCATAAATGGGCGTAAATAAATACTGGGAACTGAAGTACATGCCATATACGGGCACTGACGTCACACGGATATTACGTCACAACAGGACCGCGAGGACATTAACACGCGAAAGTTGCTCATAAAGACAACATATTTTTATTTCTGTCAAGCTTTGACGCAACTGGAAAGTGGCTTAAACCATATGTCATGACAGATGTCAAATATATTTACTGTGAGCCCGACATATCCAATTACCAGCTGAAATTAGCATCGGAATTAAGCGGCGAACGACCATAAACTGAAAGGTTGACGAACAACATCAGAGGAAACTTTTTCTTCCCGTTTCTCTCTCTCTCTCTCTCTCTCTCTCTCTCTCTCTCCCCCTTCCCGCGATTAACATATACAGTGGATAACTTTCAAGGGTTATAGAAAAAAAGGAGGGGAGGCTTCGAGAGAATTTGCTGTAGGGTATTTGTGGATTCCTAGAGAAGGCAAGCGTGGCAGGGGGCGGCAGAAAGTTAGGTGGGCAGATGAGATCAGGAAGTTTGCAGGGATAAATTGGGTCCAGTTAGCACAGGACAGGGATAATTGGAGGTCTATAGGAGAGGCCTTTGCTCTGCAGTGGGCGTATACAGGCTGATGATGATGATCGTTAAGCCTCTATTGGTATATTGCAAAATAGAAATGTTAGCAAACCCTGGATTTACATGCATGATGCATAACTATAACAAGCCGTTGGAGGATGTTGCACAACTGACACCGCCGCACAAACAGGGTCGTCATGTTTTCCATTCTAATTTGAGCATCCAGCGCCGGATGCTGCATGCATGGAAATGCGAACTCCATGCAGATGTGTGCCGTCATATTTCTCAGCGGCTTCCATATATATCGCAGTGAATTATGGACAGTATACGGGGTACACGGTGCGCCAATGTACTAACGAAATAATTATAAAATAAAAATTGTACTCACAAATTAAAGCACTGGAGAGGTGGGGAAGGGAGCTGACATGCAAACAACATGATCTGGAGGCCCGCAGTGGTGGATTGTTCTGACCATAACGTCCAATCGAATACAAGTATACAACGCAACATCATTATCAAAAGCTGTTGTTGGGCCAATTAGTGCGTGGTTCAAGAATGTAACGAAGGTAACCAGTGGTGGTAAAATTCTAAATATCAAAATAAATTACATTATTATACCTTTCTGAAATTTCCTGAAGTATACTAGAATTACATTAGAAAACAGTTGGCGGGAGGTATAATGACGTTGAGTTAATATTACTTTTAGACAGTAATGGAGTTACTTTCAAGTTACCTTAACAGAAGTTCGTCCTCCGTGCAGTGACTGATGTACACTTTATCCGCGGCACATATAGGCTGTAAAGTTAGCCGTAAATTTCGCGGCGACAACTTGTCCCTGTGCTACTAGAGAATTTTAGTTCCCCTATAGACTTCTTCACGTTTACGGATACCGGTCTACCGGAGGAGTTTGCGGCAGAAACAGAACTGCTAGCGGCATCTAGCGGCGGTTTGTTTAACTACAATGCATTCCATTATCCTTTTCAGTCGCGTGAGCGTTTTCGTTAAAAAGAACAGTGAGACTGCTGTGAGCTAATTATTATCGCACGACATTTAGGCTAGCTGCCCAGGAAAACGCGGCAGCCAGGGTAATAACAGTTTTCTCTGTCTCTGGTGAGGCTTCGCATGATCAGGTGTCGCTACCAGCGCTGCTGGTCGCGTACACTTTTACGGTAAGCCGGTATCCGTAAACGTGAAGATGTCTATGGCCAAAATAAAATTCCTAATGATGCGTCTCTCTAACGTGGCTAGATGCTTGCCTGACTTCGCTTGACTAAAGGGTATAGTTCGGTGGCAGGGGGACCTGGGACCACAGAGCCTATACCGTAGTTTTCTCTCTTTATGGGGCGCGGTTACGCGTTTCAAATCTCTGATGTTGCTGAGCTGTACGCAAGAGTCAGTATTTCTGTATTTTTGTATCGAGGTACAAAATGAAAAATGTATTTGTATCAAAGTAGTGCAATACCTTTACGATGTAACGATTGCATCACAATACTGCGCCGGAAACAGGTAACTAATTAATTTCTTTGTCGGAAATGAGATGACTTATTTGAAAGGGGAAAGGAACTTCTTTTTTTTTTTGTTAATTAAGGCATGAACATGTGCGCCGCCTGTCTTTATATAGGAGTTTGAAGGTGGAGACGCTTCGGCTTTTTGAATGGTCAGAACAGACCCACATAAGAGTGGAAGTGTCTCGGCACTATATACAGATGGCCACAGAAGAGGCGTCGCCATACTGCGGGACGTTCACGTCATTAAGGTGATATTTATCCCTCATGACACGAACTTGTGCTCATCTGCATGCGGTCGTACAAAAGCTTTTCTGGTTCGCGAACCTTGTGCTGAGGTCTAATCAGCTCAACATAGAAGATTTGATCAGCTGCAGTTTTGTACTCACCAATCAACAGCCTCCTCAGCAAAGGAGATCTTCTTTGTCGACGATGCACATTTGTTCTTAATTCCCTGATGATCGTTAGCGGCTGAATCGCGATATTTGCCTTGCGAATGCCAATACGTTCCCACATTATCTATAACATTATGCTGCACATTAATAAACGTTTTTACGGAGCATGAGCACTCCCGAAACGAAAAGGAAAATATTCCATGCAGTACTTGTATTCCTTTATCTGTATTCCGGGATGCTTTTATCGTCTTTTTGCGAAAGTATATCTCCGAGACGTGCCGTTACGGTCAAAGACAAATGTACCTCGATCAGTATCTGCATTTGAAGCTTCGAACACGTGTATTTAGATGTCTGTACTCCGGAATACCTTTCTTAAATTTCCAAGTATCTCTGTCCAGTGATGGCACGCTTGGGGTTCGGATGTTACGCGTATCATCTGAACTCTTGGGCAAATTGGGCAAAGGCAGCCAATTACGGACACGTGCCATATATAGCCAGATATGCATATGCGGCCATATATACATATCTGGCTATGCGTTGCGTATATGTATATGGTTCCTTTACGGGGCCGTATTTGCGCAATATATCAGAGTCTTAGCATGGCATTTCTCGTGTTGGTCTTTCATTGCCATATATATGTTTGCATCACGATTCGGGCAAATACGGCCACGTACGGGCACGCGTTCCATATATATAGCCACATATGCCCAATTCCTGATATCGCCATATATGGCATTTTTGTAAGGGATAGGTTGTTTAACGTGCACTGACATTGCACAGTGCACGGGCCTTTAAAGCATTTCGCCTCCATCGAAATGCCGACGCCGTGGACTCGAGCACGTATACATATTCGATATATTTTAAGGTTTGTATCTGTGTAATGTTCTGTCGAATATTCTCATTTATTTCTGTTGGTCTCCGCATCACAATTCAAACGCACACTATACTCCGAGGTTTTATAATGCATCGACCATATATGTAGACGTGACAGCCTACTTTATTTCAACTGTGATTCACTGGAACTTTGAGATGAGGCTATAACGCAAATTTGTACTCTACTACCGCAGAACCAAGGATATAAGAAAGAACAAAAAAAAAACACTGTAAAGAGCGAAAGTATCTATTAGTAAGAAACACAGCCAGTGCAGTATACAAAGAGCTCGTTCAGCGCACTGCCTGCGTTCCTTGTATTTATTCCTATTTCGTGATTGCGCAGTACAATGCAAATTCGACACGAACCAACCATATCTATAGCCTGCAAGAAGGTCTTGCGCTAACACAACGTTTATCGCAATTAAGCCTTCCAGCTTCGTTTTCCTTCCTTCTTTAAGAAAACTTGCCTTTCATCATCGTATATATCTCGGGAATAATGGATGTGGGTCCTCTTATATAGGAAACGTATAAATGTCTTACTCTTGCAGCTCAATGAACGGCTCCATCAGAACAGCACGAGGTGTACCACCTGTTTCATCGCCCTGTTAGACGGCCGTATGCAGTATTATATGGCGGTGACATCATTTCTGCTTCCTCTCGCGAATCCTTCCCTCCTGCGTGCCGTGGCAGCGAAACACACCAGGAAGGAAGCCCACGCACCGCTCGGGGGCGCTGTCGGCAAGATTTACGCATGGACAACTGGGTTTGAACTCGGCTACACCCAGCGGTCATTGAGCGCGGACGACGACCGCGTATACGGGGAAAAGTGTCTGGCTTCAATCACGGTGCGCCTTTGTCGAAGCCGGGCGCTTCTGCTGTCGTTCTTTTTTTTTTTTTTTCCTTGTGATTGGGATGGGTCTTACGCAAGGAATATTGTATTCAAACTCTAAACATTACATAATCATATAATTGTAATTGATGTTGTGAGAGTCCGAACACATGCGTTCTTATATAATATACGCCGTTAACAGCTCAAACTCAACGTCGCAGGAGGCAGATTTGTCTCGCATGCCTATGCATATCTTTGGGTTTCTTGGGCGCATTGGTGTCGAAGGAACATTGAGAGGCGTTGAGGCGGGGGGGGGGGGGGGGTAAGATAGAGGAATGTGGGGGCAAAGCTTATGTGTTAGCTTATCTTATAGGCATTTTTTTTTCTTAAAAGAAAGCACCAATTTCTTAATAACGTAAACTTGAAATATCTATATATATACATTTGTACAAACGACAAATGTGGGATTAGACGTACCAAAGTGAAACACACATGTTGTAGTTTTTCTGCACGTCTCATTTTTCGCTAGAAGAGGTATATAGACAGGAACGCCACCTAAGTTTATGTACACTGCGGGTAGCACACGTTTGTTCATTTCTGAATTGTAACCGTATAGAGTGTGCGGAATAGTTTCCGTTGACACTTTTCTTGTGAGTTGTCTTTCGGACACATATATATATAAATCAGGCGCCGTGATTATACATAAATCGCGTCGCTTTGCTCTGCGTCTGTCCTATGGTGTGTGTCTATATTTTTTCTCACACGTCGAACGCTGCTGCAACTATACGTGCGTACAAGAGGGGAAAACAGCTGTGTCTGCGGCACACGAAAACAGGAAGGAAGAAACGACGTCAGTACATATATCACGTGTGTGTGTGTAACAAGGCACGGTAGTCCACGGCGTTGGTGCACCCAGAATATATATGCTTATATGTGCGCAACCGGCGGATGAACTGCATGCAGCTCCACCGCATGTATACAGCAGCAGCTGTGCATCTCTTTCGTTTCTTTGTTTGAGCCTGTCCGTATACGCACGCAGTCTTTGATGCACGAACACACAAAGCGAGGAGCCTTCGAGTGATATGTTTGCGCCTCGTGCCAGCCACGTGGTTAGGGTATCAGGTTATACCGCAGTGTATATACGTTGTGTTAGGAGGAAATAACAACTCAGTGGCCTGCCTGTCCACAGACGGTTACTGCTCAGCTCTGAGTAGAGCTTCAGGTTTCTTCTCCTAAGCGCTTGGAGGAAACAGCGACGGACTTTTAACCAATGCGCGTTGTTAGGCTCTCGCAGTTACGGCCAAGGTGAGGCTGCTATATAAGCTCAAATACGCGGATTCGATCCCCCGAAGCGCGGTCGCATTCCGATATGGGGCGAAGTATATATATGCAACAAAAAATCAGCCCCGCCACGGTGGTCTAGTGGATATATATACTCGGCTGCTGATCGGAGGGTCGCGGGATCGAATCCCGGCCGCGGCGGCTGCATTTCGATGGAATCGAAATGTTGAGGCCCGTGTGCTGTGCGATGTCAGTGCACGTTAAAGAACCCCAGGTGGTCGAAATTTCCGGAGCGCTCCACTACGGCGTCAACCACAATCAGATCGTGGTTTTGGGACGTTAAACCCCAGTGATCAATCAACAAAAAAAATCAACCATCTATACTTTCATTTAGCTGCATGCTAAAGAACTCTAGCTGGTCAAATTTTGTGGTGTCGCCCCCATTCATCCACCCACCGCCATGTTTAACATGTTTCATAGATTTTGGCACGCAGAATGCCAGAATTATATATTTCTTTAATTACTCATTTCGAGGACACCAGAGAAGTGCACCCGATCCACATCTACGCCTACCTTTTGCAATGGCGGTGGAACGATATTTCTTAACCGAACCGAACTAACGCGAATTGCTGCGCTATTTAAACATTCTCGAATAAGTGCGCGAATCTAAAAATGTTGCGTTCACATTGTCTTTAATTTTTATTTTTTAAAGTGCCGGGATGCGTGTAGGAAGCTGAAAACGTTCTTGTACCCGCAGAATAACGGTTGAAAAGGGCTGTTACTCTCAGGGTGGCGAAGGTACTCAGTTTGAAGCTTCGGCGCCTAGATGGCGCCACCGGGTGCAGCGCAGGTTGGTTTGTACGGCTGATTCGTGCGAAGCTTGTTCCCGACGTTGATATAACTAGTTTTCTCATTACGGTGTGACCTTATATGCGCTCAATAATAAAAGTTGTCAAGTCTTCTTTCTTTCTTTTTTTTTTTATTCTAATAAACAGTCTGTATTTACGAACACATCGTGCAGGCACACGCGATCACTTGCGGCGACAGACGTATGCAGTGAGGCCATTTTGGGCCATCGTGCACGATAACTGTCGTATTGTTATCTCTTGTTATTCGAAGTGCATTTTCTAAGTGTCAGCTCTGAATATCGAATCTATTATCATTTTGAACTAGTTGTGCGTTACCTATAATAGATAGATATATGTATGAAATGTATATGCATACAAAAAGAGTTTCTTCCTTTTTTTTCACACGTATAGGCGCCTACGTACACTTACGTTATATATGAGTACATAGCAGATGCCTTTTCAAACGTTCTCTCTCTCTCTCTCTCTCTGTGTGTGTGTGTGTGTGTGTGTGTGTGTGTGTGTGTGTGTACGTGCGCGCGTTGACTTTCGTTAGGCGCGTTATAACATTCTAATAGAACATTCTGTATATCTTTCTAAATAGAACATTCAAGATAGAACATTCTATATAACTTTCCATTGCGCTCGTTCACGCGCTACGGTGAAGTCGTTACCAACGTGTATAGCACACTGGGTGGTTTCAATTTGCTTTTTACGGTCTGCTCCATAAAGGATAAGATATCGGACACCTCGCGTATACTGCACAAGAAAACGCGAAGAGGGGAGGGGGCGGATTGGTGGGACGTGAGGACGAACAAATTCAGCGGCTCCTAAACGGCGTATCTTTCGAACTTTTTAAGTGGTCAGCGTGGTGGTCCCTCCAGGTCTTTCGCGTGGCAGGGCACCTCCCTCCGAGCGCAGTCGTCGCACAGGTGCGCTAGACGACCACCAGCGAGCAAGAAACCGCAGTCTGGTTTTTATACACCCGAAAAAAGAAAGAAAAAAAGAAAGTAAGTTAGGCAGGCAGCAGGCAGGGCAGAGAAGACGGCGTTGCCGCTGACTATGACGACCGGCCACCACCGCAGGCTCAGTGGCCGCAGTCACTACCCGTGGGGGCCGCCGCACTCCTGAGGATTTACAACACAGAGCCCACCGTTGTGTGTGGCGCACGCGCCAGCCTCCCGTGCCACCAAAAAATCTCTCTCGCCTTGCCTCCGAGGAGCGAAAGAGACAAGGGGTGCTCGTAAAAACGGCAGGCCTCCGCTGCTGCAGCGTTTGCATCCGTTTCCTTCTTCCAAGGCGGCCGTCATGTCCCACTAAATCCCTGCAGTGCAGCCGAAGCTGCTGCTAGCTCTAATTCAGCTGCTATTGCCACTCACTGCACGGAACTCAGCGTTCTCGCGAGTGACCCGAGTCGCTCGGCTGTCACGCGTCACTGCACCTGCACGTAGTTAGTGACTGTGCAGTGGGCGTCGACCAATGGCGTGAAACCGCGCTTTGCACCGTGTGCGACAAATTCGCGCAATCTCCGTGATTACGGATCACGCTTGCCTATGTGTAGGTTCTGTAACGCTGCACGAATGTTAGTGCAGAGAAGCATATGACGCTGCAACGCTCTTTGTTGTTGTTGCTGCTGCTGCTGGTTGTGTTGTGCCAGGCAGTAGAGGCACACACTGCAGGGTGAGCTGCAGTTGCTGGTCGCAGCAGAGCACCGACCTCTTCTTCCTCTGCCCACGGTGTTTGCATTGTGGAGGGCTGTGTAGCTTTGTGGTCGAGAAAAGGCGTTGCGTTCTCTTACTTTCTTTACGTCTCTCGATGCCCCTTTCGCCTCCTTCCACCAGCGTGACCGTTGCGTTGTATGAGTGAGGGGACGTCTTTTATGTGCGCCTGCAGTGCAACGGTACGCTTTCCGTGTTTCCTTGTGTTGCGGGGGAAAAAAAAAAGGAGGCATTTCGCAAAGTTAACGCATCATTCAGGGGTCGTCGAACAGTGCGCTGCAAAATGAGCGCCACTTGATCGGTACATACCATGACACATTGCTTCAGTGACACGTAATATGATCTGCGGCTCGATTGACGCTTGACATATGCCCAGGACAAAGAATGAACATTTAACGTGATGTCGATGACAAGATACACAACCGTTATTCAAAGTTACTGTATAAGCATATTAATCTTATACAGCTCCTTTATACTGAAGAGGTCGGCGGTGCCACTGACGTGGCGTTCAAAGCCGGATTAAAGGGACGCTGTATAAGTGAACAACCCTTTCAGGTTAGCAAAGGCATAGAAAATGCGCAAAAAGAAAACGCAAGCAGGCGACGCCGCTGGGAGGTTCTCGCACTAATACGCGTGCGGTAATACTTGTGAGGCCGCGTCCACTAAGGCCAGCATAACTATTTATGAGTAAAAAAGCTTTACATTGTGTTCTAAGGACGCCAGAGGCTTAATATGGCGTGTTTCAGACAATTTGACTGATCCAATGTGGCGAGAATACGAAAAGAAGGAATGGGGTTCGTGACGTCATCTTCGCAAAGTTTTGGCGCGGAATTCAAAGGTGAAACTTCGGTTTCGATTTTCCCTTCTATAATATTGAAGATCAAATGACAAAGTGGGCGACGATGGAGTTCCCGAAGAATAATACATCAGCCTTACCATGTCACTGTTTCACCTCAGTGTCTCTTTAAGTCGCTGTATAGCTCGCCAAGCCTGCAGCGCGGGGGCGGCATTCAAACAAATCTCCATACTGAAGCCGCGGCTCCTATATGTATACGTTGTTTCCTTCCTTAGCATCGTTAACTAAGTTTTACGTGTCCCATCACATGCACCGTGTACATCAAAAGGACGAGTTATTTTCTTGAACTCGTTCAATTTGATCACCCACTTCGCATGTCCGATTGCATTAAATTTTGCGCTGTGCCGAAGCCAAACTTGTTCACCCAGAGTCAGAGTTTCGAATCGATAAGTATAGTAAGTGTGGGAAAGCCGCAAAGCCATTTCACGAGAACATCGGAGACATGCACACATCTTCCGTGAAGAGCAACGCACCCTCTCCTTGCACGAGCGCTTGGCCTTTCACTGCACTTCTCCCAAGCTTTTTGGCAATGCCATAGATTCGAAGTGGGGTATATTTTTTACAGCGAATGGCCTCTACCAGCCAAATAAATTTTCGTGGCGTAGTCAGCAGAAAACGCCATGGCTTTAAAAAGAAGGCTATCCAGCATGTAGCGCGCCGGAGAGGAGGAGAGGCGCACGGCGAGGGGAGCATGGCGTCCTTTTATTTTTATCCCGACGAGACGTCCTGAATCAACAAAACGCTTCTAACTCACTATATATACAGAAACTTATGAACGTATATTCACACGTGATGTTGCCACGGCTGTCGTCTGATACACATTTACGCTGATATACGCTTGTGGGCATGTATATCTATAAAACCTTAACTTGTCTCGCTATCGGTGTGTTTTTATAACATTTATTGTCACGTTACGTGTATGTCCTGCCTATCATCGTCACACGCAGCACGACGCTGAATGTCAGGACGGGCGTCGAATGACGAAAGAGAAACGAAGTTTCAGCAAATCAGCTATAGAGCAATGAATGGAGGAAACACTCGTTAAGATTGCACAGTTGCCCTCAATAAGCAGGGACATTTATGCGCATGTCACACAAGCTTTCAGTGTATAAGCGTCATGGTGGCTTTGAATACTGCGCATACGCGCGTGTGCGATATTATCTTCGATTTACGAGTCCTATATGTGGACTTTGCATCTGGTTTATAGTCCAGTTACTTGACTATACACCTTGTGATGTACACGTGTATCGTGATGTTTGTAACGTATCTCGTGTGGCCTGTGTTATTTGACTGGCCTTCGCGTAACTTTTCTTGAAGTGCATCACTCATTACGAGATGACAGGATGTATGACTTTGGTGCTTTTTTTCACTTCTGCGCACGTTATATGGAATTTTCCATCGAAAGAAGTATATATATAGCGGGAGCGATCTATTTTTCAAATGTGCTCAGACCGTTTAGCGTCTCCTCCCCTATACTGCACCGAATAAGATATGCGGCAAGACGTATAACACCCGGCCTGCATGCTCCAATCGATACCAACCTCTTTGTTCTAATCTTGAGCAAGTTAGGCCGGGCTATAGCCTTAACAGGTTGAGGCCCTTACGCTCTGCTTAAGTGGTTAACAATTCTCGTATTTCCTGTCGGAGAAAGATAAGAAGACGACTTTGAGACGAGCAAAGAAGAAAGCAGAAAGAAAAGAGGACAGATGAAGAAAACTTAACAAGCAGCGACAGAGAAGTGACTACTTAATAAGGAAGCGTTTCACGGACCGCGGCACGTGCATGCCAGGAGGTCCGTACAGAGCTGGCATGGCTGCACAACCATGTGTGGTCCCGACTCCCTCGGTTTGATGCTTTTAAATACCACGCCGCCCCCACCGCTAACGCGACGTATATCGTTCCTCGTGCATCTTTCGAACGCCTCACTCTCCTTCACCCGCCTTATACACTTCGCAAGCTAAGCCCCCCTCCTCCCCCTCTGCACATTTCTTACCGTCTCTCCAGAAACAGAAGAAGACGTCAAGGTCGGAGCCTGATTTCCAGTCGGGACCACCGCCCGCGACCACCAAATCGGCATACGTGCTGATAAAAGCGGGCGATTTGGGAGTCCCCCACGCTCCATGACTGATAAGAACGCCGCCGGCGCCACGGCTGCTCTGTTCCGCGCAGCCCACGGGTCTGAGATCGAATCTGTCGATCGAGCACGTATATATGCTATTTCGCCCTTCATTAGGGCACCTCGATATGTTCCGATTTCATCCTTCCTGGCACTCTTCAGTGTACGCAATGTTTGCTATTTTGCCATTGTTTCACAATTGAGATCATGGCATTCGCTTGACGTCTATGTAACGCTGTTGTGGCTATTGAAGGTATAAGGTATACACATCGAAGTATGCGCGAGTATATATATATATATATGAATCGGTGATACATATTTTTGTAGAAAGGTCTCATAGCATACTTCAAGAGACTATTTAAATATTGGTGTGGATTGGATCGTCGCGTGTGTTGTATTCTTATATTAATGCGGTTATAATATAAAATATCAGATTAAAAAAAAAGAAACTCAAAGAAGAAAAGCGCCATAGATACGTACATATACATGGGGACGAAACAGCATATGATATTGCAGTGTCGTACATAGGTGGGGTGCTTTATATATTCGCTTCAAGTGTGATTAGCATGTTTTATATTGGTCACATGCTCAACATCGACGTCGCTTTTTCTTGCCATCTCGTCGTCTATGTATGTATTTATCAGTTCTTTTGAGTAGCTTTGCTGGCTATATGTATATCGAAGATGCAAGGTTCGTGCCAAAAAACACGATACTTATTTTCAGCAATATAGTGTTACTCTATGTATACGTGCTTTTGCTTTATATATATATATATATATATATATATATATATATATATATATATATATATATATATATATATATATATATATATATATATATATATATAGTGCGTGTAACTCAACACGAAGAGGTAATTGTTTGTTTTTTAATGTAAAGTGGACCTGTGTACATTTTTATACGAAGTTTCACGCCATACAAGTCGTTTGATGTGCGTTAATTCATGTAAATCTCAGCACTAGCTTTTTAAGATACAAAACATCAGTGCCATATATTTACTCAGAACGCCGCGTCTAAAGGCGTTCGTAAGCAGAGATCGCACTCATATGCATGTAGGCTTATTCTACCGGAATATTACATCGAGGTGCTTGATATATATAACTTATCAAATATTCTGGATCGTCTTTCCTCATCCTATTTTTGATAATTTATGACGTACAAATGGTAGTGCCTGCTTTCTCATTACACTATATATCATTCATGTTATTCCGTATACTAGAAGACGTTTTTTAGAGGTTATGTACTTCCCTGGTCGCGAATAGCGTTTTTGAGAGTTATGATTCGATTTTGCGACAAATTTCTTTTTTTTTTTTTTCACGTTCGAACGCACGCTGAGCTTTGTTTGCATTTTTGACATTGAATAATTGACTATATCGCTGAGGAAATTTCATGCTCAACATAAAACGTCGTTTGTGAATATCTGCTTCTCATGCATCGTGTACATAAGCACAGTTGCACGAATGGAGTGTTGTTCACAAGGTTGGAGCATATCAAACGACTATACTAAAGGAATAAGTATTTTAGTGCCGTTATTACTAATATTTGCACGATATTATTGGTATGACATTGCTAATGTCAGCTGGCTCGCTGCGAAGTGTCTCTGGATGAAGAAAGGAATCTATTCTTTTATTTTAGAGATAATTTATGTGATCTTCAAAAAAAAAAAAAAAAAGAAATGCAGAGGTGAATGCTAGTGGTTCTGAAATGTCCTAATGCAAGCTTTACCCTTTAGAGAATGTCCTGAAGATGTGTCGTACACATATTTGGGATACATCTTCGGATCGAGCCATGAAAAGTCGTTTAAGCATTCGTTACATGAATGGAGTCCAAAGGATGAAGTCGTTCCAGGTGTCAAAAGAACTTTTGGTGCTTGAAAGGGCTTATTAATGAATCTATCGTGTATTCATGAGCAAATGACGTGCTTCGGCTTTTGTACGGTAGTACATTTTATAAAGTGATACTTTGGAACGAAATGCACAGCTTTGGTGCAGAAGGGTGCAAATGAAGTCGTAGACTTTTCAAAGCTTGGTACACATACTGTAAGCGTTCCAAAAGGCTAACAAAATCATAAGAGCTACTTCGTGTCATTACGTGAACATTTTCGATACAACTTTTGTATATGCTCTTTTGAGTGATGGGGCAAATGAATATTTGCTGTGTTCACCTGAGCTAAATCATTCTCGCACCACAGCACAAAACTTAGGATAAACGCTGCAGTAAAACGTCTCTCCATGCGCTCAATGCGTGTTCACTTGCGCCCATGTTTGAATGCTTGCAGTTGACGGCGTGCACCTTCTTTCTCTCCAAGTGCTCGTTTTTTGTAATGTGCCTTATGTAATACAACTACTAATAATAATATTGGTGGTTAGAAGGACTAATGAGCAAACCCGACTACCACATGGCACAACACGCAGTTCGCCATGCACCCAAGCACAAGCGGCCATGCTGTATCCATAAAGCTTCACAGGAAAGCTACCTTGCCGTTGAAGAAATCGTTTCGCTTCGTGGACACGTTTGCCAAATATGCTCCTTCGTTTGAACGTATGTGCGTGTGATTGTAGTGAGTAGATGTAAGCCTTATGCCACAAGAAGCCCGAAAGACATTATCAATCGGTGCTTTCACATTCACCGTTTTTTGCAAGCTGCTTCACTATACATAGCTCGACAGGTGCATATAAGCGAAAGTGATAAGCAACACGTCTGGACTTGCTTTCTCTATGGTAGAGTTGACAAATTTTTCATCGCTTCCAGGTGTTACAACGAAGTAAAAGGGAGAGTGTGAATGACTCAGTATAGAAATGTGATGTCTTGCGTTGTTTTGTGAAGTCATTTGTACTTAGCCAATTAGAGACATCCACATGGGAGATGCATAGCTGTCATTTGAGAAGTGCACCGTTATACCGACGGCTCATCACGGATTTGCCTGGTTTATAACCACACATATAAGTTTGCCAGCAGAACTCTGTACTGGCTTTGCCTCCATGAGAATTCCCGATACTTGGCGTCAACAACCATGTCCAATCTTCGCAAAGAAGCTATCTCTATGCGTATACTGTTGACCTAGCAGCTTTGTCCACATGCTGTAATGCTCCATTTCTGAATGCTTCATAATCGAGGATCTTAAAGTGTTACGAAAGCAAATGTAATCGAAAGCGCGATATTGGAAAAGCGCATAAATCTCACGGGTGACAGTGTACAATACTCGGGAAGTGCCCAGTACGCGCGGTGGTGCTATACAGAAGAACGGTGCACGTGCTCACACTCACCAAACGGCAGTGTCTACGGCGGCGTAGTCGTCAGGAGCCCGAGCGAAGAAGAGGGCAACCACCACTGGGCTCCGAACGGGCCTCGCCGGGTATTCCCCTTGCCGCGGCGGTAGCCGACGCATTCAACGGGTGGTGGTGGTGGCGGCGGCAGCAACACCGGTCGACTCGGGGGTACGGCACTGTGTCCTTCGGTGGCGCACAAGAGAAGCCCGTCTACTGCCCCCCACCACCGCCTCCGGTGGTGCACGACGGAGGGTGGGGGGGATGAGGGGCGACGGTGGGGGTCGAAAGCCTCGGTCGCAACAGCGGGGCAGTTCGGGCGTGTGTGCACCGTGGCGGCGGTCCGCGGCGTAAAGCGCCGGAGTGGTTGCTTCTGTATCGGGGGCAGGCTGGAAGGCCGGGCGGCGCGGGGTAGCGAGAGGGGGGGGCACCGCCGCGTTCACTGCCGACGCGTTGCACAAAAGGCCGGCCTGTTGGCTTTCGGGAGGCCGCCGGGGAGGGGAGGCCGCCGGCTTCTGCTTGCTGCTGTTGCTGCTGTTGCCGCTGCCGCCGTCCCCCCCGCCGCCACCTTCGTAGGACTTGAGGCTTGTACGAGTCGGAGTGAAGGGGGGGCAGGAAAGAAGGCGAGGTAGCCAGCGCCGCTGGCGGGCCAGTGGCCGCGCTGGGAAGTAATTCGAGCGGGCCCTCCTCCCGGAGGCTCCCGTCGTGGCGCCCGATTGGTAGCCCCGGCTTCCGGTTGGCAGCCAATGGCGGCTCGCGCTCCGTCGAGGGAGGCCGACGGCACACCCAATGGCTGCGCTCCGCATCGCGGCGGCATCACGAAGCCGCCGTTGGGAGTCGCTCCTTGAGTTTTGCCGTTGACGAGAGGCACGCTCGATGCCGGCCTGCTTGTCAAAATCAAAGCGCTCCGGGAGGAGGAATGGAAGAGCGGTGGGGTTTACGGGTGGCGTGGAGGAGTTGTAGGTTGTACAGGCGCGGGGTGGCTTCTTGAAGGGTCGTGGGTCGGCGCTCCTGGCTTGGCTGTGTGGCAGTGGGCAATTGCTTCTGTCATTGCACTCTCACTGTCTGTGCGGCGCTTCGAGAGAGCTAAGTAACGGGAATGAACGACTCGGCTTTCGTGATCTCTCCGTGCGTGGGTGGTTGGAAATCAGCGCTGCGTCCTTCGCTGAAGGCGGGCGGTATGCGCCGCGTGTAGATGCGTGTCCCTTCGGAGGAAATGGGCAAACTGGTTGCCTGCCTTGAGAGCTTCGAGAAAGCGTAGCTCGCTTTTGATCTTTTCGAAACAAAGTATAAGCATAAAACGTTGCGATAAGCGGCAGTTGGGGCAGAGGCCATGCCCCAACTGCCGCTTATCACTGCAGGGATTTGTGAATGTGTTTCTGTCTCAGAAGGCTCAAAGTGAATGGTTGGCCTTGTATCCTTTTTTCCACTTTCCATTTTTGCGGCTTCAAGTGGATTAGGGGCTCGCATTTTGCGGTCTGTTAGCGTACGACTCAGACCTATCACGTTACGATCCAATTATGCGAAAGACAAATAAGTACACCACGCCACTGAAAGAATAACCCAACATTGTTATAATCAGGCAGGAACAAAGGGGTCGCATAAAGGCTTACACGTGACAGTGTGACTTGCCCCAGGCGAAGTAAGAGCTATAAAGGGATGCATGTTGCGCAGCATATGCATACCAGGATGGCGCACTCAAGGTTGTGAGCGATTAACAATATATTCACGCTGCAGCGCGGTCACATGATATCAGGGAAGAATTCCCGCACCATGGCCCGAGCCTTATAGTATAGTTGTTTCTTTGGTTCTTTCTTGACAGACTTCCCTCGCCCTATTCACTCAAATGGCAATATATACAAGCACTTTATAGCCCACCTGTGTTGTTTCAAGCATGTCCCAGATTAGAGCAACTGTTAATTCGGTAACGATTGCGTCAAAACCAGACTGGACAGCAGTGACAATGCATTAAAGAAATTACAGTATAGTTAAAATATTTTTTGCTGCACTGAGTAATGTCATGGATTACTTTGGAGGGCTGGTAAGTTAGTTACTAATGTAATGATACATCAATGGAACAATTTCATAGAAATTTACCATTACTTTTCTAATTACATTTGTCTATCAATACAGCATGTACACTCCCCTTATTGTATAAAAGATTCCCCACACAATACAAAAAAAAAAAAACAAATTCAAGGAATAGGAGGAGGAGCAAACGTTATTGAATGTCCTGTACATGGCTGAAGAGCCCGCCTAACTACTCCCGCGTTGGAACAGCGAGGTCAAGCCTCTTGGCCCTAGTTTCCGCTGACCTCCACTGACCACTGATTTCCGCTGAGCTCCACTATATACGGCGTCTCTCATAATCATAGCTAGTTTTGGGACGTTAAACCCCACAAATCAATCAATCAAACATCAGGTGTGAGAACAAAGCAGACCCGCAGAAAAGCCTTGTGTATGTGCCTGAAATTCATATGTGCTGAATTAAGTGTATACGTGTGTTGGTACACGAATGAACTTTCTTTGAAATATTATGACAGAGATTTCATTAATTTTTCAAGCATTATTAATTTAATGCCATTAGTTCTGGCTAGCTGTAGTTAGTAGTGTAATTTAATTACTTTAGAAAAGCTCTATAGGCAAATAATTAGTAATACAATTTAATTACTTTAATACAGTTTAATATAGTCAAGACACATTGAGAGACTGTTTTTGTTGCTTGATCATGGATGCGTGATCAATATAGTGATGGATAGCGATGTTATGATTCGTTTTATACAAATGCATATATGCTGCTTCGACGCGTCTGTCGTTTTATATACACTTTCAACAATGATGACCCATCGATAGCTAATCGCACAGCGCAAATCCTATGCAAAATTATTATTGAATTTCTTGAATCATTGTTTCATTCTTCAATTCGGACCCTATAAAGTCCTATACCGTACAGCGTTTAGGACTCTCAGTGTGTGTGTGTGTGTGTGTGTGTGTGTGTGTGTGTGTGTGTGTGTGTGTGTGTGTGTGTGTGTGTGTGTGTGTGTGTGTGTGTGTGTGTGTGTGTGAAAGAGGGCGACATATTTATTTACTACTTGTGAAAAACGTGTGTATACATTTTGCCCTACGGACATGGGGCCAATATATATACATGGAACCATATCTTGGCCGTTGCATTTTCGATGGAGGCGAAAATACCAGATGCCTGTGTACTGTGGGCACATATTGTCATCTATAGTGCACGTTATAAGGGACCCCAAATGAACAAAATTTTCAGGGCCGTCAGTTAATTTTCGTAATGGTCTTGCTCCTCGATGGTTCCGATGACCGCGGCGACACGTTGAAGGACGGAATCTGGGCCATGATATCCTCACAGCAAAAACACGCAGGTTTATTTACACTGGCTGTACAATATTTACAAAACTTGGCCGGGGCGGCCAGTACTGTCAGCAGACATCATGACAACAACATGGCAGCACCAAGCTTTACGACTTCATCTCTCGATCAGAGGCAGCGCCAAGCTCGACCTCTGTCCACTCGGTCGCGTCTGCGACCTGAGTTAGCGCTAACCTCTCTCCCTTTTTTTTTCTCCCTTCTGTGTTCCCCCGTTAAATACATCCGATCGTTTCTGCGACCGCCTTCTGGGACCAATCCATATGCAGCACCTCACCAATAAAACCCATGTTCACTCTCTCTGCCAGAGACTAAAGTACGCTTCGCGTTCCCACACTTCGAACCGCTCGCTGCACCGAGCTTCTGCGAAAGATAGCATCAGTCACTAACTCTGTAATGAGTTTGCAGAATTCCGCAGCAGGGCGAAGTTGCCACTCCATTTGCCTGGCGGCATGCATCCAAGCCGCCGCTTGAAGAAGACTGCCCGTAAGCTGTATTGTCATCGAAAGCACTTCCGTGGATTTCCACGGCGCGGTCATCTCCCCCGAACGGGCTACCCCTTGGCGACAGTCGAGAGCACGGAAAGGTCAAAGGATTAGTTCGACTGCGAGCCCCCGCTGTTCTTGCAAGCGACTCTCCCCCTTTTGTTCCTTTCTCGGATGCCGCGATCCCTCCGAAAATGCTCTACTGTGCCACAGCGGAGAAACCTGTCACCCGTCATGTCCTCTGCGCTGTGCAGCTGTGTACGTCACAGCAGTTACCCACCGCGGGGGTGCGGGAACAAAGCCGCCGCCCTTACTGCGTGCTGCGTGAATATGAAGGCGTTTCTACAGGAAGGTCATGCGCTAGGTCGCCGTCGCCTACTCTGGCCGTCGATCTACCGCCGAACATAACAACGTCCGATACAGCGCTCCATACTCTTTCATTCCCTATCCGCACGGACGCTGAGTCATCCCTTTCTCTGCCCCGCCGCAGTGGTCTAGTGGCTATGGTACTCGGCTGCTGATCCTAGGGTCGCGGGATCGAATCCCGGCCGCGGCGGCTGCATTTCGATGGAGGCGAAATGTTGAGGCCCGTGTGGTGTACGATGTCAGTGCACGTTAAAGAGACCCAGGTGGTCAAAATGTCCGGAGACCTTCACTACGGCGTCTCTCATAATCAGAGCTGGTTTTGGGACGTTAAACCCCACAAATTAATCAATCAATCCCTTTCGCTTTCCTTTTACTCCCCCTCCCCTATGTGTGTGTCTGTTGAGGTGTCCAAGAAAATGAAGGAAACGAGGGCGAAGAGCCCACGATAACTGTCTCTCAGGGATACAATAGACAGTGCCCCCTTTCCTTTCTACTAATTGTAAACGTATGATTGATGTGCACGCCTCGCGACTTCTATAAGTTACTGCTCCAGTGATCTCGTGAGCCTTTTTCGATATCGACCACCGCGAACCTTGCATATTTCCGAAACCTTTCGTGTATTTGCATCAAAGTGTATGTGTTTAACTGTAAATGCAATTCGATCAGACTTTATTTTCATCTCAAGAAAGAGATATTCCATCTCAAAGAAAGGTAATCTCAAGAAAGAACACTATATCGTTTGAACTGCGAAGTGAGCTGGGACCACATGAAACCCTCGCATAGTTTTGTAGGAAAGCCCTCACACATGGTAGAACATGGCAACGCGTTTTTAACCTTCGCATCGTGTTGCTCCGCGCTGTCCGATAGTCAACAAATCGTGGAATCGTCGTCAATCACTTTTGTCTGGAGCGTCGAAGGTCGTGACATTCCAACAACGTTATTCAAGGCTTTGAGAATGGAGCAGGGTGAATTCGGTGGCGGCGAGAGGACGCCTACGCTTGGTATACTGTTGGGGATTCTGGGGTGTAGGCCGTGCCGTCTCCCTGTGGTTCCCGCGCTTCCAGGTCGACGGTTCCAAATCCCGGCTCGAAGGAAGGGTTGCCGTAGTATACGGAGCGGACTCGGAGAACCGATGACGTTTGAGGAGAAGAGAGATGTTTATCTACATCATGATCGCTTAAGGAAGCTGCTTGAGCGCGTTTGTGCTCGTATTTTATACACTGATATATACAATAATGTCCAATCGAACTACAAGTGTCGTGTCAACCCTCCAAGGGAGGAGGTCACGCCCCGTCTTGTCTGCTTCTACGCTGGAAAGGGTGACGGGACCCGGTTTGCAGCAGGAGGTTCGTCGACAAGGGATAAAAAGTGCAGTACGGCGAACAGGCTCACTACAGATAACCAAAACACAAATAAATTCACTCTTCCTGGTACACGCAGTCCCGTCTTTTTCACGACGCGCTGGCGCCTTCTCACGCTCGGGCAGCCGTAGATCTACCTGCGCACATGTATCAGCAGGTTTCAGTGTCCTGTGCACTGCTGCGCCACTCCCGCTTCGTCTGTGCGGCCGAGAAGTTCTTGTCACAAAAGAAGCGGCACAAACGCACGCACCGCACGACACACTGACGGTCCACGGATTCCGGGAGCTTCCCGTGCGTCGCTGCGCCAGTGTTCGATTCCGGCTGCCTTCAAGCTCCAAGAAAAGCAGCGAACCCAGTCGTTGTGGCAGCATCGAAAACAATGCCACTGTCCCTTCCGAGACGACTGCAGCGATTTTCGTCCGTGGGAACGCGGGCAGTACGCGCTCCCCGCGGTTTTTCTCGCCGAAAAGTGGCGCCGTCGGCTACTACATGCCTCCATCCACAACATTTAGTGGGGGCCTATACGCCGAAGCCCGTGCCGATCTGCTGTGTCGTGAAAGCGAAACAAAGAGGTGCTCCGTGCAGTGTTGTTAAAGTGAAAATGTGAAGGAGTTTAGACTGATAACTTATATTTCGGGAACTTGGTTCTCGTTAATTTCACCATTTTATGTTCAATATTAAAAAAAGAAAATGAATGTTCAAGCTTCGCTTTTGAAATTCGCGCCGGATCTTCGACCTCATGACGTCAGAAGGCTATAATTTCCTTTTTTTTTTCTTTTTTATTCCTGTTCTCGCCGAATTCGTTCCATCAAATGTTGTGAAACTGCCTCTGTTAAGTCTTTCTGGCTTCCAAAAATGTCAAAGTATGTCTCTTGCCGGTAAATAGTTATGTATGCCTTAGCAGGCACCATCGAAGAACTATTTTTTTGTTATTATTATTGATATTATATTAGGAGATGTTGGCACACAAATAAGGCGCCGGCTACTGCTTGGCTCCTGAGTGTCATGAACGTTCAACATGTATGATTGCGAAGCAGTATGTGAAGTAACCCGGCACAATACCAATAACTGTAGTTCCGTCAGAACAGCAATAAAGAAACACTCACGCAAGGTATACGTACGCAAGTTCAAGAACATGCAGTATACTTTCGAGAAGAAGTCTCTAGTAAATAAATAAGAATTCTGTGGCACAAAAACGTCCATAGTCATATGACGTCACGCATTTTAGTGCTGGAACTTCGAAGTTTCGTCGCGACCCGTATTTTCTTCTTGCCCGTTTTCTAGCTTATACCGAGGGTGTCTCCTCGCAAGAGTGGTGTTTGTGGTATTGTGAAGGGGTAGCCTACTGGAGGAAAATCGTTTTTCACTTTAGTGCACTTTCAGCAATTTCATTTTTTATCGCTTAACAGAAAGAAAAAAAATTGGCAGATCCCACGTGCAGTGGGAATCAATTAAGGAAATGCGAAGCACGCATCAGGAGCGTAAAATGGATTTGCGTTGTTTTCTCGCGAGTTTGGTACATATGAAATTAACGAAACGGCCGCAAGAGCATCAAGACTGGGGCATGTAAACAATACTTGTCATACACGCATATCATGATTCTGATGTTATGGCCTGTCATTTACGTTCGTCATGCAGTCGTGTTGTGCCATAGCAATTTTTCTATACATCCCATTAATGAAACGCGTGGCATGTAAATCATGCCGCTCATGATATGCATGTCACGATTTTCACATTATGACCTGTCATTTATGATCGTCATGCAGTCTTGTTGTGCAATACCAGTTTTCGTATGCATCCCAATTACGAGACGGCAGTATAGCGCCAGGACCGTGACATGTAAATCATGTAGCTCATGAAATGTATGTCATGATTTTCATGTTACGACCTGTCGTTTATGATAGTCATGCAGTCATGTTGTGGTACGCCAATTTTCGTAGAGATCCCGTTAAGGAAACGCGTGGCATGTAAATCATGTCGCTCATGACATGCATATCGTGATTTTCATGTTGTGACCTGTCAGACATGTCCGTCATGCAGTCATGTTGTGGCATACCAATTTTCGTACACATGCCATTAAGGAAACGGTCAGGAGAGCACCAAGGCCCTCGCATGTAAATCATGTCACTCATGACATGCATGTCATGATTTCCGTGTTAGGACCTGCCATTTACGTTCTTCAGGCAGTCACGTTGTGGCATACCAATTTTCGTAAACATCCCATTAGCGAAACGGCCAGGAGAGCACAAAATCGTAGGCGGATAGATAGATAGATAGATAGATAGATAGATAGATAGATAGATAGATAGATAGATAGATAGATAGATAGATAGATAGATAGATAGATAGATAGATAGATAGATAGATAGATAGATAGATAGATAGATAGATAGATAGATAGATAGATACGCTTCAAGTCGCCGAAGTTCGCTAAGAAATGCTTCGCATTTAATACATTCTGTGTGAATTACCAGCAAATGATACTGCAGTCATAGGCTATATTCTTACATGGACCGCTGTAATGCAAAAATGATGCCGCAGTGAGGGTCAAAATGCGATTTGCTCCAAATTTGTCATAATATTTATAGGTTTCTGCACTATTTTTATCGCGTATATAGAAGCGCATACGTGCGACCAGAAATACTCATATCATGTTTATATATAACTTGAGCCACCCTCCACTTTCCTTCCCCTTTTATTGCGCAATGTCCATCACCGAAAAAAATGTCGGGGGGAGTGCATGTAATGCGCTCACATGTTTTTCTGAAGATTTACCCAGCTGGAAAATTGCCTCTGGAAGAGGCTATTCCCCAGTATTATACTTCGATACTTAATGATGCCCCGACATGCCCGTGTCCCGCAGCAGGGCGTGGACGGATCCGGCCCGAGGAAACAGGCATCAAGCAGTGTGACACCTACTCACACAATATGCTTAAAATTTCAGAATAAAATACATATATGAAGTGCAGCAGTTTTAGGAGGCCCGGAAGTGAAAGAAATGTGTATCATTATTTGCAGGATCTTTATTGCAGAATTTACTTTTGCTTATCTTTATTTACAAGATTTTATTTTATTTGTCTTTAGTCGCGGTATGTTTATTTTTGCCCATCTTGTCCATTGGTGAAGATTCCCCGTGTGTTATTTCGCACTGCGACATAGCCCCTAATTGTCGGCTGCATAACTTGTGGGCTGCAATGCAAAAAAAAAAAAAAAGAAATAGTTAAAATGAATCAGCACTGCATTTATTGATATTGAATGATGGTACCGATGTCATAACAATTGATATTGCCTTTACCCAACAGTGCGTACGCATTATTTGAAAATATCTGCATATGTGCAAAATAGATCAATGCTAACGAGTGCTGGTGGTATCCAAATAAATACGGTATAGTTGAAATGACGCGGCTTATATAGTGAGATTCGCTATTACACTTTCTGCATTTCCTTTCTATACCTATATCTGTCTCGCCTTACCCCTTTCTCAGTGCATGGTATCGAATTGGAATTTTCTTTATGGTTAACCTCCCCGCCTTCAGCACAACCTGTAATCTCTCTCTCTTTCTCTCCACTGCTGTGCTCGGGATCGGCTTATATTTTTTATATACGTCGGCCACTGTCGTATGCTGCGTTGCTGAATGCAGACAGACAGACAGACAGACAGACAGACAGACAATCCGGTGTTATTTCTCCAACGATATTGATGAGATGACATTTGACCGCGTTGCAGTTTTCTACAGGCACGCACACACAAAAACGTGCTACGCTAGAATCTTCGTAAGAGAGTATATATACTTCAGCCAATACTGATGCTTGCCATAGTGTCCGTATCACAGCGAAGCTGACCGATAGCTTACTGAAACAGGTCGCTTGACAGTCATACGACATATTGGCGAGAACATGTCACGTGGCCTTGAGTTAAGTGATTTCGGCGGGAAAATTTCACGTGTCATTTTGTTACGTGATTATGGCGGGAAGATATCGCAAGTCATCACCCAATTTCCCGTAACGTAATGTCACGTGAAATGTTCTTACCCAAACGCGTAACGCAATGTCACGTGACATGTTCCCGCCAAAATAATGTAACAACGTCACGGGGCGTGTTCTTGCCAGAATCGCGCAACGCAGTGTCACGTGGTATTGCATTATGCCTGAAAAATTACGGCTACCTTGAACAGCTTCTTTGTTAAAACTGGCGCGAAAGAGCTTTTCACGTTTAGCTTAAGCAGCGAAGCTGCTAAGTTTTGCCATTTTCACCTCTGATTTCTTTTTTGCACTTTTTTCATTATCGGTGTGCCATGCTCACTCCTCCTCCTCCTCCTCCTACTACTACTACTACTACTACTACTACTACTACTACTACTACTACTACTACTACTACTACTACTACTAGTAGTAGTAGTGGTAGTAGCAGTAGTAGTAAATTCTTCTTTCGACTATTTTCATCCAGCAGCAAGTGCTTCAAAGTCACGCAGATATTGAGCCGAGGTGTCTGCAGTGTGCGCAACAGCTCTGCGAGACGACTGAAGGTTCCACACTCATCCGCCTTTTTCTGAAGACCTGTTTGTATAGTTCAACGGCATGTGCTTTAATACGTACCTTCCCCACCCGAAGTTACATCCGCAGTGATTTTTATTTCAGGGTGCGAAGAAAGCAGTATTTCGGTGCTTTACTTTTAACTTTTATATTTAGTTGTTGCTGCTTTCGTCGTGGTCACCTCTAAGATGGCAATTCATTCCTGACCACCTCTTCGCACCCTGCGTTCGTGGCATTTCAGGCTTTATATATATATATATATCTGATGCCCACCCACTGATGAAAAGCAGGCTTGCTCTTTCCGTCCGCATTTGACGATCCACCAGCAGCTTCCCATGGGAGCTGTTAAATGGTGGGGGTCTTCACTGCAGGGGTCTCCCTCTCAAAGGTGAAGAGAGAGTGGAACTGAAGCTGGGATACGGAGGGACCACGAGAAGCTGTTCGCGTAAGAACTAACCAGCCTCTTTCTTTCTTTTGCGTGTGTGTGTGTGTGTGTGTGTGTGTGTGTGTGTGTGTGTGTGTGACGTAGCAAACGCAATGTTGACATGAGCTTGACTTTCAGCAAGCCCTATCTGGCTGAAACTGAACTTGAGTTCGCTTCCCACAACTTTCCTGCGTTTGGTTATTTATGTTTAATTCTTTAGGTGTGGTGGCCTTCTGCTATGCACTTTTACTGACTTGGTGGCGTGGAGCTGCCTGCAACATGCAGGACTCCGCATGCCACCCACATGAGTCCAGTACCTCTACATACATCGCGACGACTCCCCGCAATGGACAACAATGGCCAAATTTACAACGCTGTCACCGGCTTGACCCTCCACGCGCGCGGTGGGTGCCGATGCCGCGATAAGTCAGCTTCCTTTCCGTTTTGTCTTCTGCTCCATCTTCGCCACTGTTGTTGTTGTTGTTGTTGTTGTCGTCGTCGTCGTTGTTGTTGTTCGAAGGTAGCATGCTGTTACCCTGTGGGAAAATATTTTCACTCAATAATTGCACCGGTTCGCTTCGTATATAAGTGTTTTTGAACGCCAGTTCCAAAACACTATATTCTATAATTTCGACTAATTAGACTTGCCGGTTCATTAGGAAAAGAAAGAAAGATGGACGGAAAGAACTATGGATCGACGCAGGAAGTCCAGTTAGAACGTTTAGCCGTTGTCAAAACAAAATGCTCTTACGTGATGACTTGCATAATATTAATCTGTGGGGATTCAAGGGGCTGCGAAGCAGGGGTAGCTTCATGATTTAATTACATGGGGAAAAGGTGGAGGGGGAAGGGGAGGAGGGGGGGGGGGGGGGGGCGTTCCAATGCCCCATGGCGCCGCCTCTGTAGTCAAACCTGCACATAGCGAGACAGAGAAAGATGCTGCAATGTAGTATAGTTGCAGCTTATACTCCCTGTCGAAATGGCCTGATATCCCGCTCCATGTTGCTTAGGTTTAGAGTAATATTAAAGGCAAAGAAAACAGCGCAAAATGAAACAAACAGAATTAAATGTCTGTCGTGCAGATTTATTTGCAGTAAAACAGCTGTTTAACACTAAACGTAACGGAGTCTGCGGGGATTGTACGAAGTTGCCATTATTCATTAAAGCACAACCAGGCTGCAGATTCGACAACTTTCATATACCACCAGTGGGACATATCGCGTTCTTCAGCACCTCCTTCTCCTTCCCTTCCTTCTCATTTTCGTTCTTTTCAATCTATATGGGGCAATCTTGATCATTGTGATTGATGTAATGCACGTATGTACGGCGGGGCAGCCTATATGCACCCCACGCCGAAAATAAAAGAGAGCATGAACAACAAGGCATGCCCAACTCGCTCGCCGATCAGAGATCATGAATTTTAGTGTAGACCAAGTTTGCTTTCCCCCCTTAACGACTCGGCTTCTCGCGTGGTGATTAATGGTGCCATAGAGACCGCAGCCCAGGCGCGCGACGACAGCTATTGGACGCCCGGTAAAACGGGGTCAAGCATATGGGCTGCTCCCTTCGAAGGTATGCCCACCTTGCCGAGTGTGAAGCTGTCTGTAAAGTGGCCGTTGGCGTTCGCGCGTTCTTTCGGCGCTGCAATGGTTCCGTTCGAACGCCGCTGATCGTTTGGTCCGAGCTGCGATCATGAACGAGAGGTCTCCATACGATTGCGGCGTTTCGAATCACTGTAAGATTGACGGTTCGTACAGCGCTCCGTGTACGAAGCCGTTTTGTACAAGCAGTTACAGGTGCCGTATGCCGCTTGGAGAGCAAGACCTTTGGCTCTGTAAAGGTGAAAAAGCATATGTGTTACAAGGTAACGGAAGCGTATACGCTACATATCGTGACTCGATATATATATATATATAACAGAATTGACGATGCGCCTCTTAGAGAACGACGGTTTATTAAGTCAACGTTTCGGTCGGAGCCCGACCTTTTTCAAGACATGTAAACCACAGGCCAGTATGGCCTTATATACACAAAGTGTGTATATAAGGCCATACTGGCCTGTGGTTTACATGTCTTGAAAAAGGTCGGGCTCCGACCGAAACGTTGACTTAATAAACCGTCGTTCTCTAAGAGGCGCATCGTCAATTCTGTTATAAACTAGCGGCAACCCAAGCTATTTTTGCATATACAGTCCTATATATATATATATATATATATATATATATATATATATATATATATATATATATATATATATATATATATATAGAATGGTCCACGTTCAGCCATGGCCCCAAGTGACACTGTTGAACCCAAGTGGCGCTGGAAATTAAATCCTTTTGCTGCAAACAACTAGCGTTTACAATATAAATTGCGCATAGTGGCAGTAAAAAAACAAAACAAGTTGTGCTCTAAGTTCTCTACGCACAGTTGTTAGTCACCGAATTATTTATTAATTTATCATTATTTAAGAATGTTATTATTGACTCATTGTAATACTAAACACATTATTTTAAAAGGATATAGCTCAATACCCAGTAATTGATCTGTGAGATTTTACGTCCCAAAATAACGATATCATTAAGAGACACCGTAGTGGGGCTCCGGAATATCGAACGCCTTTCATTTAACGTGCATGCATTGACATCCCGCAGTAAACGGGTCTCATCATTACGCCTCCATCGAAATGCAGATGAGTCAAACTCTTTCTTTCTTTCTTTCTTTCTTTCTTTCTTTCTTTCTTTCTTTCTTTCTTTCTTTCTTTCTTTCTTTCTTTCTTTCTTTCTCACACTCTCTCTCTTTTTTAAAGCGAAACGCAGATGACTGCCTTGTTTTTGGACAGTGAAAGAAGAGGCTACCCCAGGGAATCGTGAGACATTTACCAACGACAACAGCAATTGCCAGAACAGCGACAATGCTTCTTTTGTTTCTTCGTTCGCACGTGGCCTCGTTTTTATAATTCTACGAAGTTGTCATAATGTATAGAGCTTTACTGACCTATACAGTATTCCAATTGGATTCAGTGTATCTGAAAGGCCTAAAACTCCCAAAGTTACGTGCGTATACACGTATAACCATGGGAAGATGACCAGCGGCGGGTGCTGCAGCCCGGTCGGCATATGCCTGCCGACACCTCTGACCCTCCAGGATCGGCCCATATACATGCACGCACGCTGTCTGATTGCACTCCGTCTAGGATGGGCCCGCACGGTTTTCGCAACCGAATTTAACAAATTTCTGTTATTGATGCAATTAAGTCCTGGCTCATCGTTTATCTTAAATTGAGTTAAGTCATGTTGGTTGCGATCTTTATTCATCATGCAGTTTTTATTCAATTAACCACTTGTTTTTGACCATAGTATGACAACTTGCTTTACCGCGAGAGATGCGCCAGAAGCCCAGCCCCTAGGGTATACTCCGCACCTAAGAAATAATAATAAGCATTGGCTGTCGCCACTTAATCACAACCGCAATACAGGAGTCTAACCTAACCAAAACATCCCATGTTTGCGATATGAGGAAGTAGTGCGCTTATTGTTATCCTTTAGCGTATATGATCAGATAATTAGAAAACATGAAATAGAAGCGAGAATGCAGACATATATATATCCGGCGGATTGAAACTATATGCTATATATCGGTCGGGTGTCTTAAAGTCTTTATGCCCTTGCTTTCATCGGGGATCTCAGTGAAGCTCCCCCCCCCCCCCCCCCCCACACACACACACACACAACGAAAGGGAAGGGGTCAAGGGCTCGTTCTTTATTTGTTAGAAACAACTTAATGAGCAAAAAGACAATGAAGCCTAGGGAAGTTACTTGCGGTATTGTAATTGTAGAGAAAGTAGAAAGGAATTAGAGTGGACGAAAATACAAACCTGCCTTCGGTGGGAACCGAACCCACGACCTTCGGATGACGCGTCCGATGCTCTACCAACTGAGCTACGAAGGCGGTCGTCCCTCCGTCCAGAGTGGTTGATCTCCAGCACTTCACGACGTGCCGTTATATATCTGTCAAGCGAAAGAATTCATCGATTATCAGCTCGCAAGCTTACAACCAACGCCTCTACAACGCACATTAACAGTCCTTCAGTGCCAACGCAATGGTTGTTTTGTCTATTATACCATTGTTACTTCGCTGCATCGTCGTGACGTGTCTGTATTGCGACTGAAGGAGTAAAAGACGTGCATCCCATCTCACATGCACCTCGACCACGCCCTGTACAGCGCTCGCTCTTCTAACAGCAGCTACGTTCTCGGCCAGCTGGGTTTCGCGAAGAAGCTGCACGCCGCAGGCGCTCCGGTCTCGCTCGGTCCACCGGAGGGCAGCCGCATCACGCACACCCTTGAAGCGGGAGCTCGGCGCGAGCGGAGCACCCGTCCGCCCCCGCACCGCCGCTGGAGAGCAGCGTACACGGCTGCGCGGCGCCCGCCGAGGACGTCGGCCCGCGCCGTAGACAGGCGTCGTCGCTTCTCCTTCCCGTCTTGCCTTGAGCGCTGCAGCGCCGTCTTGGCCGCCGTTGCGCCACGTCGGCTGGGTCGTTCGCTTCCTCAGCAGCGGCAGCAGCAGCAGATTGAAAAGGGAGAGAGCGAAAAGGCATCCGCTGCGCACCTTGAGCCGCGGTCGTGACGCAAAGGGCTCGCTGCTCTGCGCCAGCGCTGGCAGCGCTCGGCAAGCCCGTCGTGCTCGAGAGCATGGCATCCGCCGCTGATCTGCGATACGCTTGTTAGGGGAAAGAAAAAAATTCCACGACTGGCGCTCTGCACCGTTCGACAATGGACCTTCGTAATGGTTACATCTGCGGCTCTGCCACAGCGGCGGCTGTGCCGCTGGACCCGACCGGACCGGCTACCCGCCCACGCCAGGTCTCGACCTCTGACCCAGCCGGGTCACGCGGGGTGGCGCGATGGGGATCTGCAGCCTTCTTTGGCGAGCGTGCGTGAACGCAGGCCCTCCCTTTCCGCGGCCAGCTCGCCATGCCTGGAAGGGACCCCCCGACGTTTCTCCAGCAACGGTCGCCGTGCCACCGATGTGGATGATGAAGGGATGGTGTATATACACACGTATCATAGGCGCCCGCGTGGACTTGTACGCTGCCGCGGCAGCGCAGCGGCTCGTATAAGCGATGCGCGCTGACGCACAGACGCGTCGTCATGTATGTGTCGCTCTCAGCCGTGCTCATGGAGAGACGCAAGCGATGCCTCGTGGGAAAGAAAAAGGAACAAGCCCGAGCGTGTTTTGTCCATTCGCCCGCCCCGTAGCTTGTATAACGTTCGCCGGCCACTGAAGGTGCTGGGGGAAATGCGAGTAGGAAATGGACAGCC
Organism: Hyalomma asiaticum; assembly: GCA_013339685.2. NCBI lineage: Eukaryota > Metazoa > Arthropoda > Arachnida > Ixodida > Ixodidae > Hyalomma > Hyalomma asiaticum. The sequence continues at coordinate 82,083,714 of CM023486.1, read as the reverse complement.
CCTCAACCGGCCTAGACTTCATTCTCTCGTCTTATCTTTGTTTATTACGTGCCCCGCGAAACGCCCCCGCGCATTCGTGCATAAGCACACATCGACGTGTGAAGCCATTCCAAGTCCTATTCTCACATCCACATAGCTCCTTCTTCTTATCCCTCTGCATATGATTTTTCTGATTCTTTATATACTTGTTCACGAGCCAACACCGTAACATGGAGGAGGAGAAGGATGATGCTGATAGCACTGTCTCATGAGACAGAGGCCGCGATTGTTTGCCGAGCAAGTTGCGCCTGTATGTGTAGCTTTGCTATTGTGTCAAAGTGGCACCCATGATGCTCGAGAGGGCATGCGAGGCGTGCGTTGTATAGCACACCTCCCACCACCACCGTGCTGCAATATACTTTGCCGCTACACTTCTGTCGGGGTCGCGTAAGGTCGGGTCACTAGCTGTCGACTCCCCCCTCCCCCACTACCTCTCGACAGCCATTCTTGCCGACAGCGGTGGCGACTGGCTTTGCTTCAAAGCCTCCATTTAGCCGACGCCCCCGACCGCGAGTGCGCGGGGTCACAGCGATGAACAAACACTGACCGCCTTTTTTCCCGCTTTCTTGCCGTTCTTTCAAGAACAAACCTCCTTTCAGATATTTTATTTATTTTTTCTTCCCAGCACAGGAATCTTTCTTTTGGTGGGAAATGGGGTGTTTAGCGCGTGTTCACACACACGCACACTGCATACTCGCATGGATGTGGTGTATACGTCGTTTATGGTTTCCAACAGCGGCGGTGCGGGGGCGGAGATTCAGTTTCGGGGATTGTATACTCCGGGCAAGGTCGGTGCGCGGTGTGCTTCTCGGCAAACGTGTGTATACTGTTGCAACCTCGTAATTTCGCGGTGAGAAAACAAACGCTCCCCTCTGTTCGTGTCTGTGCGATCCCCTGCGGCGCAGTGCCCTGAGATTGCGACTACACGTGGTTACGGTGATTCTTGCATTCAGGTTCATCCCCCATGGCATACTGTGACGTAAACTTCGGAACGTATATACATACAAAGCAAGAGAAAGAAAAAGAGCAGTGTAACGATGTGAAAAGGGCGACCGAAATACGTTTCACAGGTGCACGTTTGTGGCGTGCCTTGTAATTGGGCGTTGTGGCATACGCTCCGCTCTTATACGGGATATGCATTTTAAGCTTTTCCTTTATCTTCTTATGGAGTGCTATGTTTTTGTGAGGGGAAATCCCGGACTTTGTGGTGAAAGTGGCACTGTTGTGGATGCACGAAAAGAGGATATGTGGTCAGCTGCGAAGATGGAAAGCAGGAGATAAGAGGGGCGTGTATGTATGCGTTGTATAAACACCATTGAGAACGGCGTCGAGCGTGTTTGATCTTGTTGGGTGCGCAGTTGGGACTCTGAGTCTGCTTTCGTAGGGTCCTCTTTGTGCGTACCCTACCGCTTTGTGGACCGTGTTAGTTTACACGTGTATTTGAACGCTTGGGGTCGTGTACACTGAAAAGTGCCGGTTTCAGCATACTCGGAGGGAGCCGATGGTGGCTTGCTTTCAGCGAGACTCTGTACACAAATTCTTGAAGTTGCAGAAAACTGCGTTTGTTTACAAACATTTACCCAGCAGAATTTCGTCATCGTTGCACTCGCGATTGTATTTATATTACGGCGGAAGCAAAATTTAGCAAGATGATTTAGTGCTTAACTTTCCAGAAGCCACTCGAGAATAACAAGAGGTGAATTGGCCAAATGAAGCCTGCAGACAATGAAGCTTAGGAAAGCATATAAGGACATTTAGTGTAGTTTCTTAATTGGAATATACTATTCATGGAACAACTAGAAAATAATTACGATGGACTAAAAAAAAAAAAAACAACTACCTTCGGTAGCGACCGAACCTACGACCTTCGGATAACGCGTCCGATGCTCCACCAACCGAGCTACGAAGGCGGTCGTTTTCCACTCCACCTTATCGGGTATTTATGTGTAATCCTGGGAAGTGTTAAGTAGCGCCACTCCTATCCATGGCGGCTATAGGAGTGGCGCCTATATGTAGGTTCGGTCCCTATACCGAAGGCAGGTGTGTTTTTACGTCCACTTTAATTCCTTTCTACTTATTACATAATTACTACACTACAATAGTTTCCCGTATGCTTTCATAAGCTTCGTTGTCTGTTGGTTCTATTAGGCTGTTTTTAAGAAATAAACGAGCCTTTGACCCATTCCCTTCTTTCGTTATTAACAAGGTAAATTGGCCAGTACGTAATCTGTCGTTGTTGTTTTGTGGGGTTTAACGTCCCAAAACCAGCTGATTATGAGAGACGCCGTAGTGGAGGTCTCCGGAAATGTCGACCACCTGGGGTTCTTTAACGTGCACTGACATCGCACAGCACACGGGCCTCAGCATTTCGCCTCCATCAGAATGCAGCCGCCGCAGCCGGGATTCGATCCCGCGACCCTCGGATCAGCATCCGAGTACCATAGCCACTAGACCACCGTGGCGGGGCATTACGTAATCTGTGATGCTAGTTATAATGCTCATACTACAGTTATAACAGAAATACTAAACTAATAATAGTATGCTAAAGAACCATAATAAAAGTTAACCACGAAACACGCAGAAAATATTATTTGTAAGAACTGCAATGACCACACACTTTATTGCTTATACTGTGCGAGAAAACTTAAACGTCAGATAGGCACGATTGGTTGATGTAACCTTATTGAATGATTTGATGGGACAGACGGCACGAGGCGGGCAGCTCGGTGCATGTGAAATGTACCCGAACACCCGGGCTGCATGTTTCACACGACATCTTGGTCTCAAGAAACACGACGGCACACGCAAACACACGCACGCAGTCAACAAGCGACGCACTTATGCACGCAGCAGATCGCGTACTGAATCGGTGACCCGGTGTGCTCATCGAACGGCTGTCTAGCCGATCGCAACCCCCTCTCAGCTGAATGAGTCACTCTTCGCTTTCTGCATGCGTATAACCGGCTGCGGCACACACAGTCACTTCCTGCCCCTCTTCTCTCTGGAGGCTTGCTCGCTTGATCGTTCTTTTTTTACTTCGTATTTTATGCATTTTCCAAACTGTTCGCTGCGTTTGCCGATGCATTTGCGCACACTAATACGTGCGTACGCCTTTGGATCATCGCGCATACTTTACTCGGCTCAGGCGTGTGCCGGCCGCCGCCTCTCAGATGGAGCCACGACAGCAGGAAGCGATGCGCCTGTGTACGTGCGTTTTTTCTTTTTCTAACCTTATTTTCTTTCTTTTCGTGGGTGAGATCACCGCCGGCAATAATGTAAAACAGCTCTCGCACTTGTGTTTGGTTACTGCCTATTAAACGGAGCAACTTCTTTGTTTGTTTGTTTGTTTGTTTGTTTGTTTTTGTGGAACCGCCTGTGGAATTGCTCGGTGTATTTATTCACGAAGACGCGTGCGCGCGCGCGCGCGCACACTCACACTCACACTCACACTCACACACACACACACACACACACACACACACACACACACACACACACACACACACACACACACACACACACACACACACACACACACACACACACACACACAGTTCAAACATAGTTCAAACACGCACACAGCCTTCAAAGTTCGTTGTGAAGTGTGTATAGATTTTCCGTTTCCTGCCCATTGCTTTTAAACTCTATATGATTAGTCGTTTCCGCTTTGCCCCAGATGTCGGCATGCAGTAACAACGCATTTTCCTTATTGCTCATTTAGAGCGCCTATGCTGGGCTGTTCACATAATGTCTACAGTGGATCGTAAAAATGTTCGAGTGATTAACTCTGCCAGCTTTGTGTATACCGTTAGTTGACTTAAACGAAACTCACGTCTTATATCCATGGTCTGCAACAAATTTCTGTAGGGATGGAGATAGGACGGTCGTCTCTGGAAAGTGAAGAAAAAAAAAAAAAACACTCCTTCATATTTACCGCATGCTCAGTGCAGAAATAAAGAAATAACGAAAATAAAGATGAAAGGACATGTGGAGAAGCGTGCTTACGCTATACTTTCTTGAAGCTATGTACAACACTTCTGTTTTAATTTGTGAGCTTACACATTTCAGAAACTAAGCACCGTTACGTCTGTGTTGCTCCACTGGGGCATAGGATAAGTGCAGCGGGGAAAATCCAATAAATCACCCGAATGAATCTGCAGATGTACTTCAATGCTCACATATAAACACTGATGCCGTGAGTTAGGTATTTCAGGTATTCGCACAGCACACCATTTGGCATGACGACACTTCGCTGTTTCGTCAAAGTAAGGGTCCCGCTATGAAGACGAATGAAAAGAATGTACTTTTCTGAATTAATTACGTTCCTGAATTTTATGTCTCTGAACTACGATACGATCTTAATGAGGCTCGCCCAATTAATTTTTAAAAGCCTGGGTTCTTCAATACATTCATTGCTTGCAAATCACATAACAAGTAATAATGAAACTGTAAATCGGCGTGGCATCTGACCTGGGTCGTCAACACGCGTAGCTCATGTGTAGGTGTCAAGCTTAAAGTGCCCCTAAACATCCCCGAGGTCCAAAATTTGTTTTAAAGATATAACTGCGCTCCTGTGCGGTGTGAACATGCTCCCGCAAGAAGTTTGCGAATAGGTGCAATAATAAAGAAGTTACATGGGTTTAAGTGGCCGCTTGCATCGGTTTCGTTTTCTCGGTCGGCCTCCCCACCCTTCTCTGCCGAGGAGAGGGTAGGCGCGGCGCGCCGTCGAGGCTCCGCCCACTTTTGACACGTGACATGACGTGAGCAATTGACGTCATTGACGTTTGCGCTGCAGTACCGGTTGCTCCCGTTCTAGAAACTTTAGGTTGCTCCTGCGTCACGCCGGTGGGATGGCCAGAGGGTCTGACAATAGACGTTTCGACCAATCAACGAGATACAACTGCGCAAGGTTGTTCGCGGTAGAACGTGACGACACCTAGGATGCGAGCGTGACTTGTCAATCGCAGGAAAGAGGCGCGGGAATTGCTTTTTGAAATACGGCGTCTGTGTGGCGCGCAGCGCTGTCATATTCACAGAATGTGATCGCCGCAACCTTCTCTATGATTGAGTTAGCTTGTTTGGGCGGTTTTAAAAAAAAGTAGCAGCCTGTTTAGTGGCCCATTAAAGGGGCCGTGAAAAGAAAACGGAACTGCCAAGTTGTAGTTTTCACTGCTTCAGTAGGCATGGGACATGCTCATTCCGTAACATTTCGGAGAAATATTCAGTTTGCATTTAATAACGACCGTTTCAAATCCTAGCGTTTTTGCGCTCCCGAAACGGCTATGCGACACCACAGACCAGCATATGTACTATTCTGCGACGTTTCAGTGACGTCTACTGAAGACATTAAAAAAAAATGTAAACATATAGCTAAATTTCGTTTGCTGCAAAACAGTTGCGTGAAAGCTAGTATGTAAGAATATCGGTGCACCCCTTCTGCTGCCGCCGTACGGAAAACAAGCCTAGAGCACGGTTTGTTTTACCATTGCCTTTGAGGGCGCGCGAATCTCGGAGGCCACGGTGGCGACTATGATGACGTCAGCTGCAGAGTTGAGGAGAATGCGCGCTGGAAAAACCGAAACCATATATTTATCGCTCTAAATCAATTCCTGCATGATCCATCGAAACACAGTGATTACTAGAGACCGGAACTTCAGGCAAAATGCCTATTTTTTCCTGGAGTCCGTTTCGGGCCTATTTGACATATAAGCACGAACTAAGGGAAGGGAAACGTTTTAATCAAACATTTATTGTGCCTATAAGTGCCTATTTCGAGCTTCGTGCCTATATCAGCTTTTCAGCGCCTAAAAATGCCTTTCCGCGTTCGTCGAGTACACGTTTTAATTAAATGAGCTGTTCATACGGAGAAAAACAAGAAGCACTTAGTGTGGCGATATTAACTTGAACAGTCGCATAGCGCGCTAGTTATGTTTCTTTTTTTCCGTTCACGTTTTTAGCTCCTGGCGCGATTACAGTGCGGCTTAGGGTAGACGCGCGCATGCGCTTCGTCACGTCGGCGAATACAGACCATAGTTCGACGCACTGCCACATCCAACGTATAACTGGACTCGGCCGATGTGCTCCGACGCATGTGACGCTCGCCAGCGGGCCGATAACGTCGCACTATCAACGCGCCTTTACGTGAGCGAGGCTAGAGCGTATCCCAGCGAGGTAAAGCGAGGCTAACCTAGCGCTAGTGGGCCCCCCTAAAAGATCTCCGTCGCTTGGTTCGAGAAGCACGGCGGTTGCGTGAGCGAGGCTAGAGTGTACTATAGCGAGGGGAAGCGAGGCTAGGCTAGCGCTAGTGTTCCCTCCCTCTCCCCCTTAAAGATCTCCGTCGCTTGGTTGGAGAGTAGTGCACCTCGGCGGTTGCGTGAGGGAGGCTGGAGCCTACTCTAGCAAGTCAAAGCTAAGCTACGCTTGCGCTGCAGCCTACAGCCTACGCGTCAGTTTCGGTGGCATTTGTGTTCTTCATAACGGCACCTGTCGGTAGTCTGCCGAGCAATACCGAAGAAAAAGACGCCGAAAAGTGTCCTTTTCAGGCAATGGACCAGTGGATTGCAGTGCTACTCCGTCGATGGAGAAACGGTATTTTGCCATCCATGTGGAAAGCAGGTAAGAAGACATTGCAAAGGTCGTGTTTGACATCCACTCTGACACACGCATTGGCATAAAGCTCCCAACATTGCTTACGCAACTGCCAATTCGAATAACCCCTGAACCTGCGCAAATAAGATGCATTTTTTGGTGGCATTAACAGCTTTGCAGCGGACGAGAGCATCACCGTGAGAAGAGCCCAGACTGTTCTACACCACGATACACTTGAATCTGACTTGGCCTATTTGTGTGCTCATTTTACTTTCCTTGCAGAAAGCACAAACAAACTTGAAAGTTCGGGCGCCGCTCTGACTCAGAGTGTTGAGCTAATGTTGGACGTGCAGGAAAGGTTCGCCACCGTCCCCAATGGGCCTGTTGCTGACAGGGTCACCGCGAAGCTTAAAGCTGTCTTGGACAAGAATCCCGGATATTATGTGCTAAAACAAGTGTCTAATGTTCTGAGCGGTGCCGATTCGAAGATTCCAGGTGAAATTAGAGCATCGAAAGTGCCGGACTACAAGTACGCTCCACTAACTTCAGTGGTCGAGCGTTCTTTTTCCGCATACAAACAAATACTGACTGAAAGAAGGCACAACTTCAAGCCCGAAAACCTTGAGATGGTGCTGGTTTGCCACTGCTTTCATAGCCTTTCTCACAGTGTCCAGTCACCGTAGCTTTTACCTAAATCTGTTCAAATGGTTATTCTTCACCTAATTCTTTTCATGAGAAAAATAAAATTAACTTTCCCAAAGCACAGGATTTGCCTGCTGTGTTTGTTAGAAGGAAGATTTGTCCTGAAACACGCTGCTGAAGTAATTATGAATTGTGCCTATATATGCCTAAACGATAATTTTTAACGCCTATATGCCTAAATGACAGCATTTAGGGCCTATTATAGGCGCCTAAAACTTTGTTTTTTCGTGCCTGAACTTCCGGTCTCTAGTGATTACCATGGGTTGAAGGGCCAAAAATTTCGAATTCACACATTGCACAAGATTTTCAGAAAGCATTTCACACAGTCGCCTGGCTCTCTTGGACTCGTATCCAAGCTGGTGGGCAAGCTCCTTCGTGCCACTCTCCATACCTCATGCTTCTCTCAACAGCGACCCCTATAGGCAGCACAGATGAGGTGACCTTGACTGCGTTTCTAATGGTACAGCCGCAAATGTTTCTTCTTTTTGTCTACGCACCACGACAGTTACCGAAACGACCTCGGGGCCCAAAAGGCGCGCTGCGAGTTCCCCGTCCTGCCGAGCAAAAGTGCCGCAGGGTCGTCGTAACGGTTCGTTAACGCCAGAGAAACACACGCTTCTCGTAACGCGCGTGGTCTGCGCACCACAGCACGCGAGCGAGCTTTCTTCCTTCGCGGAAAACTGCAACTCGGTGGGGTAACGGCTCAGGCAGGCGTGTATGTATACACCCCAGAATCCCAGATACATCGTCGCGAGTGTTAAGGCTATCGCGTGACGGCGCGGATTGTGCGTTCACATAGTGTGACCCGCGGTTCGCGGCATTGCTCGTTTTACTTTGGAATGCGTGCGGGGGAATGAAACGGGAGTGCGTGCAGTCGCTGCGGTAGTTGACACCGAGTGACCGAGTGGAGTGTGCGTGTGTGTGCGCACACATAAGCCCCAGCGGAGTGTGCAAGCCACGCGCGCTCGCGTTGCCGGTCGTGTTGCCAAGCTCGGTCGTCTTCTAAATTACACCGTGTATAGCACCGTGTACAACGTCTGCGCGCAGAGTGGAGCACTGGGGGAACGCAGAAAAGGCGGGCAACTGTGTAGCTGTCTTTCTCGCAGTTTGTGTTTACAGCGGGCTGGGACGTGCTGCGTGTCGGGCATGTGCGAGGGGCCAGACGTAGACCGTCTTTGCGCGAAGTACGCAAGGTCACTGATATGTAGACTCCGTGATGAGTGTTGAAGATAAGCCGCAAACTGAGTTTGTAGCCTTTTCGACGTCGTTTGCACTGCGATTGCGTGTCTTATAGGTAAAAGAATGAGAGCCCTCACATTGTGAAAGTCGGGAGGTTCTTTCCATGACAGCAGCCCGAAATCAAGCCTTTATGCTGAGAAATGCCATCCTGTGCCATGAACAGAGGTGATTGTGTGGATGTGCTCTGTTTTTATGTGTCCTTTTCTCTCTCTCCTTCTTATACAGTTCCCTCTCTAACCCCCCTTGTAGGTTGGGGAACCGGACATTAGTTCTGGCAAATCTACAGACTTTTCTTTCCTCTCTCTTCTGAAAGCAGGACACATGCATTTTGTTTAGTTATTACGCCAGCGTCATTCACACCTGCATGGAAGTTAAAAATAGGGTATGCTTCTGGCACTGAAAACTGTTCCATCAGGTATGGATCCATCAGGCGCTGAACACAACAACGATCCATCAGCATCGATCCGTCAGGCGCTGAACTCAATAAAGTAAGACATATAGAGTGCTCTGAACTGTCGTGCACGCATGTGGTTCTGAACGCAGAAAGCTTTTGGACAACACGGGAAACGGAGCATTTCATCATGGGTGCTTCGAACGTGCAGTCTCCTCATGCAGAAGGATCGCGGACCGCGGGTAGCGTGGCTGCAGGAGTTTTCTCCATCATATACTGACTTTTCTGCGAAAGGCTGGTTTTTTCAAACGACGAATGATGAACTCTATGCCTCACAAAGAAAGAGGCTCGAGTGGAGCAATTTATGTCCAGGCTGGTCATGGCTGCAACCACGCGGGTGCATGATCATCGTCAGCAGGGGTTTACCCAGAATTTCGATCTCAGGGGGGGGGGGGGGGGGGGGGGTGGACGATGTTATCCATCGTGTGACGAGAATGCAAGGGGATGTGGATACGAAGTCATTGGTCATATGGAAAATTTTTGGAGGTGGGGATGAAGATCTAACTGGGGGAAGGGGGGGGGGGGGTTGGGGTGTGCGTATCATGACGTGACATTCTTGATCATGACTCATGACATTCCTCTCCTGACAGACGAAAAGCGAACAGAGGCGAAAGTGCTTTTCATGTAGCTATTTCAACATCATGTGAGCATGTGTTGCCTCACGTGTCTATTTTGGAGTTTGTTTTCACGAAATCTTGTGTACTCACATGTGCGAACTTTGTAAAAAAATCGTGGTCTTCTTGCAAATTCACGTCACCATTTGTGGGTGAGATGTGCCGTAATTTGGCAGTGCACCAAGTACTAAATGATACCCGCTCATCTTTCTCCATCCCTAATAAGCTCCCCCCATGTTCCAGTAGGGCAGAAATCAGCCTTTGTTGTTGATTAACACAGCTGCCTTTGTTCTGCATGGTTCTCCATTTCTTTTGCAAGGTTGCGGTTTTCTGTTGGACTTGAAATCGGCGCCCCCTATAAGTGTCTGAAGGCACGTCTCTCGATATTTTTAACATGATTAGCAGAGAATTTGCAAAATGTATGTTTGGCCATATGAGTTAAGATGTTGAAAATGGCCTCCTGAACTATGCGTAACATGGCGTTTTCTTTATTATTATTATTCTTGATATATTTCCTTGTTGATGCCGACTGCTTCTCCTAATCGCATGTCACAAGCATTAACGTATAATAGATGATTCAAAAGGTTCAAAACCACACAGAGACCGATCGAATTTCGGAAACTCAACATGAGTAATGGAAGAAAGACAAGCTTTTGGAAGAAAGACAAGAGATTTGCACCGTCCAGGAGGGGTGGAAATCCGAAGAGGTTAGGAAACTCTTCCTGCACTATATACGTAATAAAATAGATGAACACACAACACCGTGACTCGTGAGCTACACGTCTCACATATATAGAGAAGCAAGTTTTGCATGTACAAACTTTGACATCCGGAAAGTGCACCAAGCACACACTTATATCTTGCTGATACGATCTTTACGAGATACCGCGAAGCAAAACGTACATCTGCAAATCATATATCAACCGCGTAAAGATGTATTCCGCATTCGGAGTGCTTGTCTAAGAAAGAAATACCTATTATCAAGGAAACGTGTTAAGCAGAATCGTATCAGCGAGGCTTCGCTTTATATGCGTTTTTTATTTCGTCCATGTTTCCTTGATTATAGATATGTGTATGTATACAGTGGGCTCTTAAAAAAAAACGGTATACAAAAAGTACCGTTCGCGAGCTCAGTGCGAAAGCACATAACGGTCTTTCCCTAAGCGCATGGGGAAGCTAAATGTTGATCTTCATACAAGTTCGAACAATTAAAAACGAGAAACTGAAAGAGGAAAAGGCGTTTTACAGTGCCCCGCATGACCGCACTGCATCACTCGACCGAGTTCGCGCGCGGGGGTGTAATACAAACAGGTGGGCACCCAATGTTCAGAGCCCTACCCCGTGTGACACCCTTTTTCTTCTTGACGTCACGTCCGGAAGACCCGAGGTTATCCACCCTTTAACTCGGGCGTCCCCGAGGGGCCAATCGATTCCACGCCGCCGGTTAACCCCGGAAACGACGTATATACGACATTGCGCGCGCGGGCCGCTATTTGGGAAACAAATGCAAACGCCTGTTCCCGTTCTCAGCTGATTCGTCGCGCACTATATACCAACCAGCCTGCAGTGTATATACCGACACTGCGTGCATTATAGGGCCCGACGCCCAAATTGTCGACACCGCACGGGTGAACGACATTGACCGGGCGATCCGTTTTCCTCGTGTCAACCCCGTCGTGGTGGTGGCAGCGGGGGTGTCCGATCGCACCCCGGATGCGGGGGCCTCTTTCGTCGACGGGCGCCTTATTTACGCTCTCGCGAGTTGCGGAAACGGGCCTGCCTGTATATGGCGTCCGCCCCGCAGCTCTTGTGTACTTGCTTTTGAGGTGTGTCACAGTGTGTACCGTCGCGGCGCGGTTAAAAACCGTGGCACATGGCCTCTGCGGAGGAAACGAGAGGGGGGAGGTCGCGGAAGTATATATATATATATATATATATATATATATATATATATATATATATATATATATATATATATATATATATATATATATATATTCAGAGTCTATACAAGAGTGAAAATGAAAGTAGAAGGAAGAAGGTGAGAGACAAGAAGCTGAAAAGCGATTTGTTTTGGGGGGGTCGGCGGGGAGGCACAGGAAGTTGGGACGTGTGTCTTCCGGTTCACTCCTCTCGGGCCAATCGGTCGCATCCACCTTTCAGTTAGTTGTCCTCATATATGGATCTATCGGAGTCGATGACACTCTGTCCGCGCCGCGACCGTTGCTGCCACTGCGGAGGCGGTGACGGCAGCGGCAAACTCGGCACGCGTAAGAGAAGGGAGAACCTTGCGAAGGTCAGGAACGCCCCGGTTTTGAGTGTGTGCAAGATGCGTCAAAGGACGACCTGTTTCTTCCGTCTGTGCGTCGCAAAAGCCGCGCTGCGGGCCGGCTCCTCTTTATTCTTGTTTTCCTTTTTTTTTCTTCATTTTTTTGTTTGCTCGATGAGCGCGAGATGCCTAGCGCCGTACGTGTCTTCTCCGCTCGCGTCTCTACGCGAGTGTATGTGCGTGTGACTCAGGCTGACGTCATGACTGAGGAAAACCGTTTTGAAGGAGCGGTTGAGATTTGAGGCTGCTGGAGGCGTTCGATGCATGGAGAGGGTCCCGTTGCGGATCATCGAGTTGTCGTTTCGAGGGATGAGGGGTACAAAAGTACACATGGGTGCTGAGTGCCACTTGCATGGTGTGGGACTGATTTGATTTCTGGGGTTTTGCATCCAAATACCACGGATAGGATTAGGAGAGACGGCATATAGTGGAGGGCTCCGGAAATTTTGACCACCTGCTGTTATGTAACGTGCTATGACGTGGCACACTATACACGGGTCTTAACATTACGCCACCATCGAAATGCAGCCGCCGCGGCCGGGATTCGATCACGCGAGCTGTGTTCGCTATATGCTTTGTGATTTACACCACATCAAAGATGTAACGTGTTTAAGACTATATATACATAGGCGTTTTGTTGGAACCACGACTGCGAGCAAAGACCGATTCTCATTTCTCGCTATTTGTGAAGCTCCGTATATTTGAATATTTTAATAGAGGTATTCGTATAACTATGATAACCGATGAAGTTACTGTTCTCACTAGAACTCGAAAGAAGAGATTATCATGCCTTTAACGATAATGTTCATGCCTCTGGAAGTACCTTATAGCAGGGGCAAGTCAAAAGAGGTTGTCATTTTACTCCCCCAGCGATTTGTCGAAGTATAGATATGTTTGCAAAAGAGCAAAAGAGATAATATTTATTGATGACTCCGGAGTTGTTAGCGGGTTAGTGGCCTGGCTTGCTATTGACAGCGCTGCAACTGGTACTTCAGGAAGTCATTCAAAACAATAACGAGAAACACCAAATTTGTTGCCACCCCTGTTGAGCTCCCGAACTTGCATGTTCAGAGGTTCCATATGTCAATAAATTGTTTTCTCAGTGGCTATCTCTCTCTCTCTCTCTCTCTCTCTCTCTCTATATATATATATATATATATATATATATATATATATATATATATATATAGCGTTTGCAAGGTTCGTCACAACATGCTGATCACATCAAGTGCACTCCCGTCGGGTGATGGGCACTTCGCGTACATAGCTTCGATCTTGGACGTACAGACGCGTGGGAAATCAAGTTCCACATTCCTCTGTTTCTTGTTTTCTTTGTTCTTGTGTTTATTTCTTCGCTGTCGAGGGAAACAAAGCACTTGCAGAGTAGTTTATGCGCACGCGCTGTTGGTGAGCCCGACCGGCGGTCCATGTCGTGCGTGAGTTCGGTATAGTGTTCAATCGGTATAGTGCTGTCTACCCCAACCTCCCCCCCCCCGCCCCCTTCCCTTGCTTCCCCCTTTGTGATGCCGGATGAACCCGCGTGCTTACGCATATATGTAGCCAGGCGCGATTAAATCCGCAAGGCCGCACTCTCACACACGCACACATGCCCAGACAGACAGACAACTTGCAGCATCCGCGTCGCACGCACGCATCAAGCTGCGCGCATAATTCCCGGTCCTTGCGTAGAGTAGTACAGTTGGCAAGGCCTGTGTGTACGATGGCCGCCGCATAGCAGGTGCTCCTCCGCGGTGGCCAAGCCCATAGTCCCGTGCGTTCTTTCAAGGCGAGCGCGCTTTGCGTGGACCGATCCCCCCGCAGGTCCACCTCATCCGGGAGACGGGCATACGCCGTCCAGCGTGTATTGCGTACACACACACACACGGACACGCGCACCACATGCCAGCTTGCGAGGGTGGGAGAACCTTTGACCCCATGGTTCTATTCGCGAGCGCACTGGGTAGCGGAACTCAGGTCCGGCCCGAGTACGGGCGCGGCCCTGCTTTTTCTTGCTGCCCTTTGAGTTTGAAATGCCCAGGTGAGGAAGGGGACCATAATGTGCAGGAAAGTGAGAGAGTGAGGGAGAGGTCAGTGCTTCGTCGACGGTGTTGGTACGTATTAATGCATGTTTTCATCCTCAGGTTATAAAATCGCTGTGTTGTACCTTCTACTTCCGCGATGTCGACAACCAACAGCATATAATGCTTCTGCGATGACAGTGTATACAAGCTTTGTACTATAGGAACGTGAGGTTTATACCGACGTGCGACTCCGCCATTCAGCATCTCGTCGAATGGGCTGTTTATAAGCAGGTCACACGTGAATCGTGTGGATTTGGCAATGTAGTATAACATGCAATGTACGTTGTTTGCGAGGGCAAGATGATGCGAAGGCAAGGTCACTAAGGGAACAGAGTGCATCGCTAGAGAAGGCAAGCGTGGCAGGGGGCGGCGGAAACTTAAGCGGTAGGATGAGATTAGGAAGCTTGCGGGTAAATTGGTATCTGCACACGACAGGGGTAATTGAAGATATGCGGGAGATGCCTTCCCTGCAGTGAGCACAGGCAGGTAGGCTTACGATGATGATGGTGGTCGTGGTGATGATGATGCATATCTGGTGAAGAAATGGGTATTGCTGCGATCTGCATTGGCGGCTCTGGATCAGTGACGACCACCGACGTCCTCAGTGCATGAGCCTGTTGACCACCTACCAGTCATTCAGAGTGGTTCGCCACGATTTTATTCATATCGCACCACTCAAACTGTACACAACAAAAGCCATTTTAATAAAGAGGAATTATTGTAGGCATTAAGACGGAATTGGGGATGGATGGAAAGGGAGGTTATAGTAACTGTAATATAGACTCCGTCTATTCTGCTGTGTCTGAAATGTGGAAAGTAGAAGTGGGCCTAGCAGGACATCATCAGCACAAGTTACGCGCTGAGTCGACACATGCAGAGTCAGTTACTGTACACATGTGGTGAAATGACGTTAAGTGACGTCAGGTTGGGAGCCGTGCAGCATCTGTAGGATGACGCAGTGCTGACCGATTGGCATTCCAGGACTGTTATTTCTGATCGCCTTTTTTCTTTTTCTCTTCCTGTCTCACTGATCTTACGCAGAAACGCATCATATAATAAGACCACGATGTGCATTGTACGGTGCGATGTCTAGAAAGTAGGAGTAATATGTACCACGATAACGACCACGTAGGAAGGCCGCATATGTCGAAACCAATTCCGCTCAGAATACGAGGCTAACCACATGTGGCCCGACACTCTCCTCAAGGGAACCGCAGCTGGAGACGTGTAATGAATCACGCCCAGATGAATAGGGGGAGTGATGATCGAATTCAGGTCCCTATGAGGCGCCCTTCTGTCAAGCGTCAGATATTTAGGTACAATTATCCGCAAACTATATGTACTACCTTTCATAAGCTGTTGGTAGCGCTGCCAAAGGTACAGTTCTCTCGTCCAATGAGAGCTGTAAGAGTCACACTGCAAGGAAGCGCCACGCGTGAGGAACACAGTTGAAGTGCGGTCTGTCGTAATTGGCTGAGGGTGCTCGTAACTTCCACCTTGCTACAAACAGCTTGTGAAACTGAGTACTATGACTCTCTCTCAGCAGCCGGTAAATGATGACTGACATAGCTCTGTTCTGATTGCTGTCTTTTTGTGAACTGCTGTTTAAAAGCTTGGCTGGTATACCTCTGCAACAATATAGGATTTACCAGCTCAAACAGCGTCTGCATGCGAACGTGTACGTACAGTATGAGCTATGTGATCGTCGTCTCCGCTGAGATAGCTATGGATTTAGTGCTGTTGAGACGATGGCTAGCTGTTGAGTTGACGACTAGCTGCTGAGATGATGAGTAGCTGTTGAATTGGGGACGAGCTGCTGAGTATAGGCGAAAAGCTGTTGAGTTGGTAACTAAAAGTACCGAGAATCATAGTAGTACTCGCCATCATTGTACACAACGATACTGTATACGCACGTGCCAGGAGACACTGGAAGAAACGAGCGTCAGCCAAGCCGCAGCGACGTTGAGTGTTAAGGGTCAACTAGGCCAATACATAGTTTCAGTGCCTCCAGCGGGGTCCGGCGAATCGGGCGTCGCGTGCGATCTAGGGCGCGAAGCTCGCGCCGCCCAAGCAAATGAGCGAGGAGATAAGAACCTCGGAAGGGGGCCGTCTTATGTATTATAGTCGCCTTAACTATACGCTGCCCCACTCCCCGCATCACGTCCGCCTCTCTTGATTCGCGTGCACTGCGTTCGCCGGCCGCTGCTCCGAGTGAAGCAATGCTGACGAGAGAAGCGTAGTTTTGTACACGGGAGATGTAAGGGGGCGAGAGGCAGTGGACGCGGATTTTCTCCGAGGCGCAGCCAGCAGCATCCGTGATCCGGCTGGGGGCGCCATCGGCTTTTGGGTGAGCCAGTTCCGCCTACGATTCCGCGCGGGGGCCTGGGCCGCACCCTCGGAATGTCCATTTGGAACGGCAGGGCCTGCGGCTTTGGATTCGCGCCTCGCTCGCATCCGAGCGCGGCCTCAGTCCCGCGATGAGAGAGAGAGAGGGCGGGAGGAGGCAGGCGGACTACTCCCTCAATACACCTCCTTCTCTCCTCTGGAGCACCGCATTCTCTAGTTCCCTTCATCGTGATTGCTGCCCGCTAGGAAGAAAGGACACGGACACACACGAAAAGGAGGGGGGGGGGGGGGGGGCAGAGAAAAAAACGGACCGCACCGCCAGTAAACGCGAGTGCACACGCGCGCGTGCTGCGTTGCCCAACGTCGCCGCAGCGGCAGCGGTCCTCCCCCGCGGCAGGCCGCAGATGCCGCCGCTCCCAGAGTGCGTGCATGCGGTGGCCGTCGCTGGCGAGGCGTGCCGGACCCGGCCGGACGGCCCGCCGCCCGCTTTCGGCGGGGGTGCGATACCGACCGGTCGGCACGCGGTGACCCTTCCCGATGACCCGGATAACCTCTGCATTCAGGGCTTCTCAACCTAACCTCTCCCCTCTCCTGATGCGTTACTCTCTCCACAGACGTACACACTCCTCCCGCTCCTCCTCCTCTGTTCTTCTATACTCTCTCCCAGTTTGATGCCGAGTGCTGTATACATTCTTGCATCTCACCGCTCTCCTGCGTGCTTCGCTCCCTTCCTTGCCTTCTTTTCTGGAAGCTCTTTTTATATATTCTGTTGGTCATCTGTGGCAAATATTTCTCGATGATGAGCAGTCGCGCTGCGTTTTTCGTTTCCTTTGCCGCAGCTCCGTGCGCGCTTCATCGCTGAGTGCAAGGCCCGTGAACATTTCTGTGCTTTGGCTGACCGCCGTCGCGTTCCTGCCTACCCCCCCCCTTTTCTTTTTTTTTTTTTGATTCCTTCCTTTCTCACCGCGTCATTTCGAACCTCGCACACGCCGAGGCGATGATTAGAGCTCGAAGGAAATGCAAGGAATGAGCGGAGGGCAGCTGACGAGAGAAATAAAAATGTCTACGTAAATAACAAATCGCACCATAGTTCCTGCGTTCGGGTGCATATACTGACTTACAGGGCATGCACGCTGCACGTTCAAGTGTGCATTGCCACGCAGTCATATGCGGTGCGTGCTTCTGCAGGTTGACGTCATCGGCGCCCGTTCGGCTGTGAGGTGCGCGGCGTGGCAATGGTGTATCGCCGATCGGGAGTCCGCGGGGTTCGGACAGGTGCGGCCGCGGAAGAGCTATCTCCCTCTCTCTCTCTCTGCCGGAAGAGATGGAAACGTCTTCACGTTCACTAGTTGCTTTGTTTCTTCTATCCTTCTGGCGGCAAAGGCCATCGGCGGTGTTCCATTCAAAGGTTCGGGTCGCCCGTGCCGGCTTCGGAAATCGTCTGCGGCAGGTGCGAGACATCTGCGCAGGTTCTCCCTGCTTCGAGAGGCTGCAGCACTTGGCGCAATAATGCGACCTTTCTTTCGCTGGTCACGGATGACTCTCCTCCTTTGAGAGTACTTTTGGCGTTCATTCAAGGGACGTGCTGCGCAGGTACACCTAAGGTACACCTTATCAAAGGCACACCATTCCATGTGCCTTTGATTAGTTGTAAGTCATTTGAAACATGTGCGCGAGAACTAAGAGAGAAGCGGCGAGAAGCAATAGCAGAAACTACACATACACGTGTACGACGCCAGAAATTCACTGTTAATTGCAAGATATCAGCGGTAGGCACCCGTTGATATCTTCATCGGTAGCGATAGACGACAACGGTGTGCTGAATAGCCAAATATAGCACTTGAAAAATTTCAATAATTGTTATTGGACTTTTCCTAGCCCTGCTCATACACGCGTATGACAAAAAAAAAAAGAAGAAAGAAATAAAAAAAATATTGAGACCTGTGACTTTATACTGGTGTTGTTGGGCGAAATGTTAACAATAGTTTGTGTTTAAAATTTTCTCTTGTATTGATTAACGTCGACGCGACTTAGTTAATAGAGCACAGTTGTAGAAGTGTGACTCATTCAAACAAATGTATTTAATGTTTACCGACAGTGTGTAAGTAACTAACTTTCCTTAGCCCAACCACTGTAATAGAGGAAGGGACTGGACATGCAATGCAGGGGATACCTATATATACCACCTATACTTGCGCTAGTTTCCCCAATCATATACAATGGCCTCTATGGAGATCGCTCCTCCAGCTTATGCTGTGACTGTCCTGCGATTCCGCGCAAGCCTGGTTCTTTTTTCTTTTTGTCAGATTATTGCCTGGTCACGTCACTGTGAAATAATGAGAAGGCGACAAGGTTTAGTAAAGTGTACGCCTTACATTGTTACACAGGGGCACGTCCCCCATGGAACGCATTGCTATATACTTCGGTCAGGACAGACTGTATACTTGATAAATACATACAATGCTCTTTTATCACAAGCCATATTGCCTTCTCGCGCCTGATGTGGTATATATCAAAGCTCCGGTTAAGTCATCGATGGCCACGCGTTGTTCCGATCACGTATATAGAGGAATGCCAAGTATGAAAACAATAAATATTACGATATCTTACCGCCTATCATACACCGGTTGGTCTCATAGTGTTTCATACGTGTAATACGTATCCGAGCCAAACACTGCCAAGGGAAAAGTCCACAGAAACGCTACAAATACGGTGATTGTATATACGTATGCGCAGTCTTGCGTCCGTTTTTGCCAACAGTACTATATACTGTATATACTTGCGCATCAGTGACATGACTTGTAAGAAGAAGGTAACTCTTGTCGAACGTTTGCTTCGACGTTCTATATATCAAAGTAGAGCATATAATATATATGTGACGCGCACGTGCTTCTGACTCGGACGAAAAGAAGAGAGAAAAGAGCCTTCGCTTTTATGCATGAAAGACTCCTTTTATCATCGGTCAACTAAGGAAGGTCGAGCTATTTCTGTCATGGAAGCCCGTAAAGCTATACAGATAAGTCATTTTATGGTCTTCGTATTGCCGTGCCCCGGCCGGTGCACTTGGCCTGCATGCAGATGACGAATTTTGTATATGCTATATCTGACGACGGCGCTTTTCTGGCAAGAAGTGACAGACAGACAAAGAACTTTTAATTGGCAAGAAGTGAATGACTGAAAAACTTCCCGCAAGTAAGTTCCCAGGCGAAGGTGGAGCCCTCAGTCCAGGGAGCCTGTGGCCTCTTCCGTCTTGCCAGCTCTGTCCATCAGCTTGAGTTCTTCAGGCTTCGAGCAGGACAGCGCAAGCTTCCACTGGTTCGGTGTTAATGACTTGGCGTCTTGTTTAGAAATAAAGGGAACTCTAACGTTCTTTATATTTACGTATCGTCTCCCAGCAGGCAGGGGATTTGCGCGGGTAAGATCGAGGTATGCCTGTGACGCAGAGACCGAGGTTCTTTCGAAAGGAAATTCGGTTCGGAGTGCACGGTAACTGTCTCTGGACTGAGGACAGCTCAACCAAAACACTCACGGGTGAAGTGGAGTGAAAGAAGAGAGTGGAAAGGAGAAGCCACCTTCATGAGACGAAATTACCCACAACACGGAGCGCCAGGTCCTGGTAAAAAAACAAAAACAAAACAAAACAACGACAAAAAAAAAAAAAACGTTGGGTGCCCGACGGCAGATGAGAAACGAAACGAACCTCACCGGAGGCGGACGCTGTACTCCCACTATGGGTCACCGATGCTGTTTCCCGGAGGCTTAATGCTTCTCTTGAGGGTATAGCATCTGTACAGCATGCTGTATCCCTCAGTAATTGCTTGAGCGTACAGCGTCCTTTCTTAACAGATATACGACTGAAGTTACAGCTATATATATCAAATACATGCAAATTCAGACTACCTCTGATGCTATAACATCAGAGGGGCAATCTTTGCAGCGACATGATGACAAACCAGCAAAAATAATTGAAAGACAGATTGCGAAACCGCCTTGGCTTTCCACTAGGTGGGCGCCCTGACGGTCCGAAATTTGGTTATATATGAACACGTCAGTTTAGGCATTTACCGGTCTGCAGCTGAACCATGGCTTGCCTGTAGAGAGCAGCAAAGCGTCGGTGCATGTAAAAGCTTCATATAAGCCTGCATGTCTCAGTGATTGATACTTACAAGTGTGTCGTGCGTGCACGCATTTCGTGCACGAACCTCGGGGGCCACATGTTTGGTTTATATATATATAGACTATGCCAACGCTTCGCATTTGAGCTGTGTTCATAAGGCGTATACCGGCAACGCGATAGAGAGAGAACCCTTGCTGAGAAGCCGCCTTCCAGCAGACGGAAGAGGCTTCAGTTCGTTCCCGCTGTCACAATATATATTATACCTTCAATAAACTATGCGCAAACTGTATACTATTCAACTTGATCTCGACAATTACGTATAGTAAAGAATGACAAGCAAGGTTAAGCTTTCTGCGCTCTTGTTTCGGTTTCCTATTCCGCAGAGCTTCGGCAACCCGCAACGTGCGACGACAGGACAATTATATGCGAGCCTCTGCAGCAAGCCGACTGTGCTGTTTCTCTGCTCGCATCTATGCCAGATATTAAAGGTAAGTTTTTAAGGAATATTCATTTAACGTCACACTTCCGATTCGAGTATTATAGCAGGGCAAGTGAGCGAAGGCACGTTATACATTGCGGCAGTCACCGTTCGTCATAGAGAGTGTCACAGCGGCCGTGAGGTTTGTCAGGTATAGATTTTGTTGAGCTTGCGGGCTTAATTGAAGTGGGTTCCTTACTCGAAAGTAGTCCCATATGCTTTACTGTCAAAATCTCTGCAGCGATATATACGCCGTCTATAACAGTGTAACAAGTGTCCCGCACACTTACGTCGAAAAATGTGAATCACTGCCGTTCGCTGCGAACACCGTGTTTTCGTTCTGGCTATCTCGACTTCAATAGGGATTTTAAATACGTCGCTGTAAACTGGAAAATTTTGACCTTCTCTGGACGATAGCTCAAACTTTATAACTATATATACCCGAAACGTGCGCTGCAGATCAACTCCCTTCCGCACACCATGCCACTTCACCGACTAGACAAGGTCAAAGCTTTAATTTACAGCAGTTGCGTGTACACTACC
Organism: Hyalomma asiaticum; assembly: GCA_013339685.2. Classification (NCBI taxonomy): domain Eukaryota; kingdom Metazoa; phylum Arthropoda; class Arachnida; order Ixodida; family Ixodidae; genus Hyalomma; species Hyalomma asiaticum. The sequence continues at coordinate 82,062,187 of CM023486.1, read as the reverse complement.
AGCGTGCCTCACGGCCACTCGCTGTGTACGCATTGTCCATGTACCGCTCTTAAAACGCGACCTCGTCGCCACCTGAGACAGAGCGAAAACGCAAAGCGACCTATCCTCAGCCCGAAGGCATAAACTTCAAGTATGCACACAGTCGATCGTTAAAAGCTGAGCGCATACCATGCACTCAGCATATACCGACGCCAGCAACGTATATTAACGTATACTCTCGTCGCTCGCGCACTTGCCGACATGTGCGAGTCCTAATTGAGAGCTCGAGCATCGAACGTTCTTTTCCGGTGCGGCAGGCGAGCGCGCATGGCGCCTGCATGGTCGTAAACCATGCATGCAGGTCTCGGCGTCTGCAGCGGGGCTATGACGGGCGCTTATCTGACATGGCGATCGTTCTTTCTCGTCCGCGTCTTATATTCGCGTATAAAAGGCGTTTCGCATGCACGGTGATATGGATCTCCCGAACATCCTTGAAAAAAAAAAAAGAAAGAGAAAGCGAGACTTCGTCTTATCTGTCAGTTCCGAAGGAGCTTTGATGTTTCTTCGGGAAGAAAAAAAAAAGAACTTCACGAAGGAGACGTGAGCAAAGTAAATAGAACTCGGGAGAGAGGTGCAGAATGCAGGGCCGAGTGTATGCAGTACCGCCGGCCATTACGCTATAGAAACAAAAATGGAACCTTGCGCGCCTCAGCTTGTCCATATATCGCGTGCACACAACGGTACATGGAATTGCATTCCTCGTAAATGTGCGAGTTAACGAGTCCAGAGCCACGCGTATACATACGTGCTATTCACTATGACTCACGCACGCACACCATTGGCATGCCGTTCGTTCAAGCAGAGCACCGCGCTACTTAGAGAACGCTCGCGCGTGCTCTGGGGTCCGCTGAAGAATGCACCAGCGATATAGTAGTGGCTGGTATATCGCGCAGACATGGCAGCGCCGTGCGTGAGTTCGATCTCGGTATCTCACGTCGCGTCGTGACAGTCTCACCCCACCCGGCCAAGCCCTGCCGTATCTATCTATCCATACCTCTCTGCACACGGCCAGCATACAGTTCAGAAAGGTGGGGGGACGAGAGGGGAAGGGGGGGGGGGGCGATCATTGCTACGGTATTGCCCCCTGGCATGCATGTTGCGTTGCCCCCGCATGCTTGTCGGCTACGCGGCCAAGTTACGCGAGCATGCGCGGAATGTGAACCTGTTGCGTCGCCCCCTTTTCTTTTTTTTTTCCAAAGCATGCAACGCCTTCGGCCACGGCTCATTTCGGGGCTGATCTGTGACCCTATATACGCGCGTGGCTGTGCGTGGTTTTGAAGCATGGCGCACCGTGCACCACTGCGCCTCTTCCACGGCTTGTTTGCAGCGCACGCAGCGTTGCGCCTGGCGTGTGCCTTGCGCGCCATGTGTCTGCGGAGAAGGGGGGGAGGGGGGTCATCTCTCATCTTACGTTTTTTCTTTCGTACGTTTGGCGGAAGCTTTTGTTTTCTTTCGCGGCTTCCGTCTTCACGCATTCTGCCGTGCGACGGTCATTTGGCTTCAGGTATGCGTGTAACGTGTAGAGAGATAAGGCTCCGTGCGTGTTAGCGCCCCCGCATTCCGTTTCGTTACTTCCTTTTTTTCTTTTTTTTTTCATCACCATGTGGTGGAACTTTAAACGCTCGCCATCCAACGCTCTAGTATGAACGAGGGGTTGCGGCGTCGTGAAAGTTCGAATGGAATTTCGCTTCCGGTTCGTGATGTGGGCCCTATCTTGGTGATGGTTCCGATTAGGATGTGATGGCGCTTTCGATCACACTTTGCATGCCCTCCTGTGAAAAAGAACGTTGATTGGATGTCAGTGTCACACACACACGAAGTTGTGCGTGAATGTACGGGAAGCGGCCTGCCGGGCAGATTGCAGGGAGTTGTGTGTATTTGTAGCCCGAAAGCACCCCACGAAAGCACGGGCAATTGAAATTAGGCCGTCTGATGCACCAGCGAAGGCCGGTTGTGGTCCGGAGGTCGAGTCGATGTCAAAGGTTGTGAGGGCCGCTTTTGTGGCAGACTCGCGAGAAAGCGTAACGAGCAATTTACATGCTTCAGCCCTCGCTTCCGGAGAGAACGTGTGAGACCGGAGATACCATGCATATGCAAATACTCTTTGTTACACGTGCGTAGGGGGAAGTTTGTTTAGGGATGAAACGAAATAGGGAAACGAGAGAAGATACTGCGAATTTCCCTTTACTTTGAGGTGGCCATCGCAACTGATTCGATTATTGAAGAAATGTCGGACAACCAAACAGCTCGAGCACGAAGCCTTCATGTGACGTGAAGGCCATTCATGTGACATGACCTGTGCTGCCATATAACACTCCGCTCATGTGACATGACGTGAGATAGTGGAATATATTGGGCAAACTCTGAAGAACAGCTCGTCAGAAATAAAAGGCTCGGCTAGTTCAGTAACGCTCGGTATAGCCACGTGAACGAGCACATTCAAGTATTTCTGCTGCTATGAAGTCCTCGAGTTCCCGCCCCACGTATGTCATATATGGCACGCCTCCGAAAGGCGAATTCATAACTGCGTGAGCATTCCAAAAACTACAGTGCTCGTTTTCTCCACGTGTGGACATGGCAACTCGTTAAGTATACCTTATTGTTTTTTTTTTTTTTTTTTTTGGCATGGGTGTACCGCTCGATATTTGTATTGTTTCAGAATACTCGGCAGGAGTATTCCACGAGAAATCAATTATAAGGTATAAGGATTTGCGTAAATTCGCTTTAGACTTATCTTTTCATGTAACTGCACAAATGTTTTATTGACCATGTTATTTCGGAGGGCATTTTCTCTTTTGTGTCGAGGTCTCACTATGACTGAAAATTTTAAAAAATCAGGAGTGGCATCGGTTTTTGAGAGCTTTGGTTAAGTGTGTGTGTGTGTGTGAAAGAGAGAGAGAGAGAGGGAGAGAGAGAGAGGAGAGAGAGAGAGAGAGAGAGAGAGAGAGAGAGAGAGAGAGAGAGAGAGAGAGCGAGAGAGAGAGAGACGAATGACTGAATGAAACACCATGAGATCTATCTGCCTAGAAAAAGCTCCCTACAATCTCCAGACAAACATAAGGTTGGACGAAAAATTCGCGCGTTGCCGGCAACACGGCTTCAATTCCTTGCACCGCTTCTTCAGTTTTGCTATATTTACTGACTGTTATTGCAACATCTCGGACAGTTAGTATGTAGCTCCTGCCGAGAAGCGAGAGCACCGAAACATACTTAATTCCTCTGCATACCCTTCAAGACTACACTGAAAGGGCTCACACGCTTGTCTTTTTCCCTGCCGGGAACGTGTACCCCACGCCTTTGCAATACATTAAAAATAGTAGGTCCGTTATACGCTTATCAGCGTCCTCTCCTCAAAAGCACCGAACGAACGGATGTTTAACAGGATCTCGTTGACGCATGCCACGCGATCCACACGCGATGGTCCTCGCGGGCGCACGCCAACGCAGTCCCGCTCAAACGACGGCTCGGGCCGCGCCTAATCTTAATTGCGGCGACCTCCCGAGCGCGATGCCGATGGCACGATAGCGACTGTTGGCATGCTCGCACCAATACCTCATGCCGCTCCAGCACATTTCCTGCCTCAGAGCCCTCCCAAACAGGGCGCGCATGTCTATACACATCCAAATCCTCGCCTTTTAAATGTCCTCGCACCGAAGACCCGTGTCAGTGAAACGTCGTCGCGGCTGCATCAAAGGGACTGCGAAGTGGTGCGTGGGGTGCTCTCATCCACTCCGCTCTTGTACACTTCGCTGTTTTCTCCGAGTTCGGCTCACCACGGGCTTCGATGGCCCGAGCGTGCAGGGGGGTGGGCACGGGTCCATCGGTGCGGCATACGCGATGGTCCGAGCGGCTTCCGCACGATAGCGCCTGTTGTCTCGCTTGTTGACTCGCCCTTTGAAGTCGCCGCTGCCGCCCGGCGGAAACTGGCTAATGCGGTTTGTCAACACGTGGACGACCGGCCGGCAGGCCGGCGAGTACCGCGCAGTTATGGCCGCCCACCCGCGCGGGCTTGCATGCGACATGGTTGTCGCGTCGAGCGCGGACTCTCGGGCCACGGCGGCTCTCTTTATGTGGGCCTTATCGGCAGGTGTGAACGTGCTCCGCTTCTTTTTTCCCCTCTGAGACCGGCCGAGGTGACACACCGTTATAGCCGCTGTGTGTGCGTCGTTCCGAGAGCCGTGCGCGCGGCTTCGCTGACGCTTGGGTGGGAAGCCCAAAGTTTTCTGTCAGAGGCAATTCGGGGTGGCTTCCGTGCAAGTGGGATGTGGGGTTGGCATTATAGCTCAGTTTACGAAGTCGCGCGTGGTTGTATGTCCACGTTACGTGAACCAGGGCTTATCTCCTTTGGTTGGCTGACACCAGTAAGAAGTGTGAACTAAGAGACGGTAAACATGAGGTTCTGTCTCACAGTTAACGGCTGTGCAGGTATGTAAAACATCGCCACATTACGCCCGCGAATGACTATATAGGATGCGGATCGTTATCGTTCTACCGCTTGACTTTGGTGAAGGGATACCATTCAGCAAACCACTTTTTCGTGGGGTCACATTGATCAGTACGTTCTTTGATTTATTCTTACGTTTCCATAGGAAGAAAATAATAAGGTGAGGGGGGTGGGGTGGTATATCTAGGCCTGCTCGCTCTTTCTCAGCTCTATGACAGCTATATTTCCGCCCTTTAGAAGGAGACCCCTGGACGGGGCAATTCACTGTGTGCATTTACGGATATATAGACTGTCCCGCCCCACACAAACCTTCATGGAGCTAGCGCTCAAAAGATGTGTTAGTGAGACGCTATAACGTTCTGCGTGAGCAGGCATTGTGCTGAACTGTCCCATAGGGGAGCTTTGGTCATCCTCTGTGGATGCAACAAGATATTCGCGTCCCTTATAATGCACCGGCAAGACGCAGCAGTATAGTCATCTGTGCTTGATGCTCATTGATATTCATACGATCAAGTGGTTGAAAAGGCATTCAATGTTGGGGAGGCATTTTTGAAAGCTTATAAGGTGCGAATGGGTGTGTGCGTGAGTGCGTGAGACCTCCATCTTCATTCACGGTCGCTCTAGTCTGATAGTCTATACCGTTCATCGCCAATGAATATGTTCGATAACTGCATATGCGCTGTGCTCAGTGAAGTAATGAGGCCGTCAGCAATGCAAGATATAGATGCATAGCTGCAATCAGTAAATGCTTTCTAACGCACAGAGATGTATTTAACTGAGCACACAATGCACGTGAGCACACAGCCTTGTGCACATGTGTTCATGTACATCCGTTCCTTCATACCTTACACAGCCTGATTATCCAACACAATGTATGAATGACTGACCCATACTGCAGCTACATTATCTGTGCTGCAACGTGTGCATGGCTTCTTACGAAGAGCTGCTACGAGAAAAAACCTGGGTAAAAACGTTGATGTATAGCGTTAGCTCACTTTTGACATACCACACCCTGTTTGCGTAGAAAAAGGGATTTCCTTAATAGAAGCGTCTAAATATTGGAAATACAGTATTTCTAGCGTCTACATTTCTACCCAAATTGGTACATTCTTTTATTAGGTCGACCTTATCAGACAGGCTTGCGTTGAAATCGCGGGAAGCAAATCACAGACGCCCATCTTGACTATCATATTATTCTTCTTACGCTATAGTTCACGTTCTTTATTAGCGATATATAACATACACTGGAAAGAAGCACGTGGCTTTTTAATAAATACACTGGCAACGTCATTGCGTCACCCACTAACATTGATTGTTATCATTGTTCAATGTTCATTTCGGTATGCGCCTTTTCTTTTTTCTTGTATTATCGCAATATTTCTCATTTTAACTGATAAAACCCTGCAGCACATGACCGCGTATAGGCACATATACCACCGACTAATTCTCCGTTTCGATCCTTGCTTCTCGATGCGCAGAAACAAGACAACGCGCAGTGCATCTCTCCGCTTTTCGAGATCGGTGCCTTATACCGCAGCCACACAAGAAGTGACAGTGAAGTTTGAACGCGCAAATAAATTAGTTTCTATACATTGGCAATGACACTTCGGGAGAAGGCATGGAACCCACATTCAGGAGTCGAGACGCGGAAGGCGGGAGAGTGCGCGCAGTGTTCAGTTTAGGGGCATATACATGCACTGATGGGGGGCGACTCAATCCTCACTGTCGCAAGTATACATACCCTCCCTTTCGTACGTTGAGCGCGCGGACGGCGGTGATGCACTAACAGCAAGCATATATTCCATATACCATTGGTATATAAAAACCGAGCCCGCCTTCAAGCGCTACGGGCTCCAGCAGGAACGAGTGGGCGAACACCGTGACCTCCCGGAGGCCCGTTGACGCCCCGGAGCTGACATCGCCCTTCGCCGCTCGACCCCCCGTGTTCCTATAACGCTCGCTCTGCACATGGACGTTCGTTCTCGTATCCTCCGTCCGACACGGCACAGCGCAGCGATGCCATCAAAGCACCCCCTCCCCTAATTTTTTTTTTATTTCCGTGAGTTCGCGACGACGGGGATTTTTCCTGCAGCAGTAAACGGAGCTATAGCCCACGCCAACACCTCCGCAGCCTCTCGTTTCGTCCACCCATCGTTCGCTTTGTTTCTACATCAACGATGATTTCCTTTTCTGACTTTTCACTGTAGAGGTTTTGCTCTTGTAGCTATTTTTCTCTCTTTTTTTTTTTCGTTTCCATGATTGCGTTGCTTTGTACACTTTATAGTGAGCGGCATAAATTTTTGTACACCGATAAAGCGGCTTCCTCTTCTGCAGTTACGAGGCTTCACTGAACCGCCTCCCAGAAAAAAAAAAAAAATCGTACTCTATAGCACAGCTCCCTATAGCGAGGAACTCCTCAAGAAGTGCCCTGTGTATACTGGGCGTACATTTTGATACGCCATCCGTGCTTTTCCCGTAACCCCGTGCCCTCATCTCCGCCCTCTAAAGTTTCAACTATTAGTATACTGAAGTATCTGCAGTATACTAAGCCGTTCTGTCTGGAACATGTTGCGTCCACCTCTAGAGATGCCCTTCAAAAGCGAACTTGATATAAGGGCGTGGTACAGGGTTGCCTAGGGCAAAGCTAAGGTACCTTTGATTCTGTTATAGCATCCTTGCCTCCACAATGCCTTTTTTATTTTATTTTTACTCGTCGAAGAGAGAAAGAGGGACCTTGCCGGTCTCATAAATTCCTGCATAAAAAGGCAGTTTAGGTGATCTTGGCTACTCTCTGACCCTCACCTGTAGCTTAAACATCCCGTTTACGCCATGGCGTAAACGAGATGCCTGTTAGTCCTGTCTTTCTTTTATTTTTCAAGAAGCGCAGGTGAGAAAAAGATCTCGCTTCCATTTTTTTTTTTTTTTTGCTCATGGCAAAGGTAGCTTGTTTCTAGGCGAGATTCTGTGCTGGCGCGAAGACAATGAGCGTGCGAAAATGCATCACACGAAACAAAATGTGGAAGTAAAAAAAAAAAAAGAAACATCACACACACACAAAGAACAAGTGAGTGAGCAGCTCTGTTGTGGACAGTCTCCCTTGATGGCTCAAGCCAAGCAGGAAGGGCGTTTCCGCCTTCTGTATACCTCTGGGCATTTCCCCGGACTCGCAGACGCAGCTGCGTCCCTGCGTCGCTGTCTGGCAGCGTGCACAGGCCTGTTGTGTGTGCGGCCAGCCTTTCGCACGCCCACCGGCGTGCTGTCCTATGATGTATGGGAGCTGCCGTCCAGCCTGGCGGCCTCACCAGACTAAACGCGTCGTGCATGTTGCCGGTGCTCCTAATTTCCTATGTGCTTTTCCGTTTCTGGATACTTTATTGTGCCTCTGTGTTAGCTGTTGTAAAGCTTGGTTGATGCTAAAGGTAACATTTCGCAGTTTCCGTTCTGCACTGAAAGTGTCTTGACAAGAAGACGGCATGGATCGCTCATTCGTTGTATGTGATAGGAGGCTGGAACACTGGGACCGGAAAACTATATGCAATGTAATGTAACAAATGACAACTTGTTAGCGTACGCAGCAGTGAATAGAGGTTACTCATCGTTTACCAGTGAATGTTGCTTACCACTCAATATTGCATATCGGCTACGAAAAAAAAAACCGATTTTTCACGGAATTGCATGGGTTCAGTCAGGCCGAACACGCACACACATTGCAGGGTAGGCGATGTCGGGACGGTGCTTAATGCACTAACATATTACGGCACTCAGACGTCAAAATACCAGTTGCTTGCGCTGCTTAATCCAGAGCTTCATACTTAACGCGTTTACTTATCTTGTTTGCATTTGTATAATGATCTCCGTATCAGTGCCTTTTGCAGCGTAAGCTGTTATGAGATCACAACAACGTTCGTTTTTGCGCCGTAGTTGTCCGCCGCCGCCGCCGGTGTCCGTAACCACTATCGCTGCAAATTTTAGAAAAAATAACCAGGACCGACGAGTATTCCAACTTGTCCTCTGCCTGGATTCGAACCCACACTCTCTGCGTGGCAGTCGAGTGTTCTACTACTGAGCTACGCCTATGGTTGAAAAGTCATCGCTAAAAGACCTAAACAGGTATAACGCCTGCCGCGGAATCGCATTAACAAACGCAATGTTACGTTGAAAAATAGTAATACGCCGCTACACGACGCGAAAATGGCTTGTATAACGAGGTCGAGCAATCACTTGAAAGTACACAGGGCTGCATGCTTTGTAGCTCTGAACCCATTACGGAGGCACTTGTAATTATGGCGTAGTGGGTACTTCCCTACTTGGCAAAATGGTAAGTTATGGCGCAGGTGATACCTACCACTTCTACTTGCACTAGTTTCCTCAAGCGTTTAAAGTGGCCTCTAAGAAAGTGGCTCCTCCAGCTTACGCTGTCACTGTCCTGCGGTTCCGCGCAGGCCTGGCTCTTTTTTCCTTTATTTTCTTTTTTCGTTTATTGTTCCCACTTTATGAAGCATTTTATGCTGCATTTAATGAATCCGGAAACTTCACTCATCCCATTGCAATGACCAGTCTGGATATTTACCCGGAAGGACACTTATAGAAGCTTGCCGCGCGTCTTTCCGACACACGTACTGTCAGTGTATCGGAGCAAGATGGTTGATAGTACCGGAGAAATACGCCTCATTTCATAGCAACAAGTACCAAAGAACACTGCTAATCGTCCGGAAAAAGAGGCCGGGTGCATTCTCTGCGCGAATGGCATTAGAAACGCGACCAAACGGAAGGGCAACTACTGCAGTTTGCGGTCACGTGTATACAGGACACAGCTGGCGATTATAGGCCTACAAAGCGGAAATACCCCTGCTTGCGTTGTATAAGTGACAGCTTGAAAGGCATCGCGGAAGCGTAATGTACACTTACGACTGACACAGAGCCACTCCGGTTGACTGAAGTCCATTTGCTACTGTACATACCACGGCTCTGCGATGTGCACGCCTCCGTTTTGCAACCGCATTGTCCGCACATGCCCGCGGTTGCTGTGAAGCATTCTGAGTGCATAGGAAACAGTTGGCGTGCCACATCCGTATGCGGACTCGCATGGGAGTGCCTCGTAGTGGCGCATAGGCGTCACCAAAGGGCACACTCGCGTCTAATATGCAATCCGCGCTAAAGCGTTTCGCCTGAAGGGTTGGGGAGGAGTGAATAATTGCTGTTATTATCCGCGTATACGTCATTCCGTCTTTCGCTGAAGGGCTGTCTGCAGTCAGGTATTTTTCCAGCGTGCTTCTCGTATTCAGCCTATCCGCGCGCTTTCTATAGAGTGGCCAAAAAAAAAAATTTTTTTTTTCGCCTGACGCACCTGACGTTCTTTTCCGTTAAACTTAGTAGCTAAAACCATCGTCGCAGTACCCTTCGAAGCTTTCCTCACGTGGACAGGCAGCAACTATATACACACGGAGGAGTTGTTCGGAGCGCGCGCTTGTCAGCTCCGTATAGGCAAGCATCAAAGTCCGACTCGGGTTTGACACAGAAATTACCGCTAATGATCACCCCCGTCGACTGCCACTAAAACCACTACGCGATCGAAGCAAGCAGCCATGGCAAAGAAATGAAAAAACAAAGAACTTTCCCGAAAGCCCCAGAGTGTGAAGAGCTGGTCCATAGCGCAACGGGCCAAAGAGTCCAGCCCACAGTCGCTGAGCAAGTGGGCCTGGAAGTCACGTGTGTACACGGGAGCTTCAAGAAATGGGCCCGGCTCAACTGAAGTCGATAGGCGTTCAGGGAGCGCGCGAAAGCGAAAGGCGGGTTCAGGGTCAAACGGTTCTATTTTTGTCACTTTGATTACGGGTTGGAAAGAGAAGTCCTGCCCCACGAAGACCGCGTGCTGAACGCTTCGAAAAAAGAAAAAAACTTGCTGCCGCTCTGCACATCTTTGCTGGGTGCTTCCACTGCGAATGTTGCTATAGAGGAACCCGCATATTCCGCCCTTCTTTGTGGCAATGTTTCCTTTCGCTTTTCGCCTCTATGTCTTGTGCGTGCACGGGCGCAAGGAAGTCTCGGTTGTGTGTACGTACGTCTCAACGTCCTGATTCGGCCCCGCCGTCGATGCTTTCTTCGCGTGTCCCTGGCTTTTGCGGCAGCGCGCCCTCGGGCTACACTGAAGCGGCGTGGTCGTTCGGTCTCGTTTCGAGACGTCACTCATGTTCGCTTTCGAGAGAGCCCAGCGGACTCGCCCATCCACTATAGCGAGCATGCACTGGCGAAGAAAGAAAGCAAGAGAGTCGTACACACTCAAGAGGCACAACTGCTGTGGCGCGCACAGAGAACACCGCACCACAACGCGTGGACGCGCGCGTATTGCGAAGTGAAAGCTGCACGGAGCAACAAGGAGGGCCGTCGAGGCTTTAGCGCACAGTAGTCTTAATAACAGGTCGCGCGCGACGCGCCGGGCTAGAGGACTGACACAAGCAAAACGCGCCCCGTAACGAAGGCGCGGCCGCAGCTCAGACGCCGCAAACGCGGACGCCTCCTCCTTTTGCTGCCGGCAACGCTTGAACGCACGCAACAGTGCACGCGCATTGTGGGGAACGCTTGAAGCGAACTTATGCAGGTGTTCGTCGTGGAACAAAGCAAAGACTACGAGAGCTGATCGAAGGAATTGAGAGAGAGAGACACACACACAGGGACAATTGAAGGCTTTTAATTCGCGTACCTGTTTATACTACAAACTGTTTTCACTCACTCTGAATGACTGTGTGTGCACATCTAGAGGAGGTTTCCGTTGTAGCATGGTCATTTTGGCGTGCTGTGTTCAGTGAACGTAATTGTTTTCCTACGGCCAGAACGAAGGCTGTTCTTGCCCGAGCGCCGGCAGCTTTGATTGCTTTTGTATGGTATGAGTTGATGTGATCGGACATGGGTGTGAGCGTACACACACAACCTCGATGTCGTCCTTCTTTGACGGCCGTGGAATCGCTTCCGACATACCTGTATATTGAGAACGGGCAGGATCAGCCAAGACGGTTCGCTCGCGCAGCGTCACAACAATCTTGTGCTTCATGTTAGTGGCATGCTGTGAACTTTCGTATCGGTGTCCATCGTGTTTATCCGTGCACCAGGCAGGCGGTGTACAAGGGAACTGGCAATGCCAGTTTTGTCTTGTGCGAATCGTCTTCATCGCACGCATGTATGTATAGACCATCATTAACATTGTGAAAAACGGATCGTCTAATTATGAATCTTTGGCACGCACACACTTCTGGTGAAATGACGGATCCGTTCCTGAGAACCCATTCCAAGGGCGGTGTCCGCTTGCGGGACATATCGAACTGAGCAAACGAGCCCATATTTCGCTGTTTTTCAGAGGCGGCAGTGCCTGTGATGTTCGCCAAGTGTGGCTCTTTAGCATATACACAGCTGTGCTTATCCGCTGGGTACACAGACAGGCTGGAGAGGACTATATATCTTTATAGCGACCCTATAACCAACAGAATCTGCTGAATTGCAGGAAACAAGATGATCATGCTTGAAGCAAAAACACTTGCGAACTGCGGGGCGGACCACGCATGCGATGAACGAAGAAAATGATTATCTCTTCGGCATATACTCCTCGTTTCCGTCACCGGAAAAAAAAAGGAGAAAAAGCCCACAATATCAGACGAGTTTATACTGCCGGTCGAATAAAGCATAACATATGTGTGCGGCGCTGGCACAAGTTTACTCTTTATCACTTCTTCAACCCGATCAAGAAGAAGGTCCTTCAGTAAGTGCATATAGCCTCGAGAAACTGTAGCACCCGTAGGCCACAGTGTGGTGACCAGGACGTGGGCCAGGTCTTGCGATCAGACGTATATGACCTCAGGCGGGCAAGAACAGCGCGCTTACTCAGTGACAAAGAGGAGACGACACACTTCGTCGTTCTGTATATATATAGTGCGCGCTGTTCTGTATAAAACGATGTATTATTCATATTCGACCTCAAGCGAGAACTCTTTAGAGTAACCCAGAGAGGGCTCCATGCTCAGGTGTCGCATGTCCGCCAGCCGCAGCACCGCGACCAACATAATTTGGCATATATTCGTAAACCTGGATGCTTCACTGCGCTGTTTCAGCCTCTCTCTCCCGCTATCCATATATGTGGAGGATTTATTGAGCACAACGCACTCTGACGCTGCATATTTGACGAACCCAAGGCAAGCCTGCTGCAGCTAAAGAAGCTTCCCAGCGTTCTCTAATCAAGCGGCTTCCGTGACGAACTTTGAGATCGCCAGCTTCTTAAACAATTAACGTTTTCGTTGCACGAGGCGATTTGTCGGAAAAAGCATGAGATGCGCTTACGATGTCGCCTTACGAATTGTTCTTAAAACGGCCCCCTGCTAAAGTATACGGATTGTCCTGGTGACCGCCTTCACTTTAAGGACTTTACTGGATTTGTCTCGCTGGCCCACAAAGTCATGGAATTTGTTCCCCATCTTTGCTTGGACTCTTGGCTAACGCGTCTTCCTACTCGAAAGGATCACGAACATTCCAAACGATCACTGCGGACGTTACTCATGTATGTGCACTGACAAAGACGACGACCGCATACCTTATCAAAGTCAGGCTAGCCGCATCATGCATACTGCATAACAGCTAGTAGTAGTAGAAGACTTTTATTGAAACCCAATATTACAGGCTCAGCATTTCTACCGCCTGTGCGACTAAGCGGCGCTGAACTTCCTCCTCTTCAGAGCCAAGCCAGTCGAGCCAGGTGGTGATTGATAGGGAAGGGGGAGGGTAAGAAGCCGATTGCTGAGCAACCGGGCAGTGGAAAAGGCAATGCGAAAGGTCAGCATATGATGAGGGGCAGTTAGGACAGGAGGGGGCAGAGCGGTACTTGTAGAGGAAGAGGCGAGAGGGGGTGGTAAGTGCATTCATTTGAATGTGCCTAAGAAGGCGAGCCTCCGGCACAGTGAGCGATGGATGAGGGGGAGGATAGAGTCGCTTGTCGAGGCGGAGCTGGAGGTACACATCCCTGATAGTTTGGCGTAGGGAGATCCTCCCCCCGCCCGCCAAAGTTTTCCCATCGTCCTCCGAAGGGTTAGGCCATGGGATCAACGGTGCCCGGTGGAAAATATCGCGGGCGAGCTGGTGGGCCAGCTCATTGCCGTCGATCCCCGAATGCCCAGGAACCCAGCGTAGGAAGACGGTGGAAGGCTGTAATGCGGAGACCGCCTGCTCGACCTCTCGTTGGAGGGAAGGGGGTAAGGTGCGGTTTTGTATGTGGCGGATAGCGGCGTAGGAGTCGGAGTAGACTGTATACTCTGCGAGTAAGGGAAGGGAGGGAAATGACCGTAGGGCGTGGACAATCGCGAGGACTTCTAGCGACAGTACATCTGGAGGGTGTAGGTATGGCCCACTGGTGTGGGTTTCAGGTGCCGTAAGGTGAGGATGGTAGAGAGCGAAGCCACAGGAACCTCGAGGAGCCACGAAAGAGGCATCCGTGTATGCAACTCCCTGGGTCTCAAAAAGAGGTGAGTGATGTTGCGCGGCCGCGTGACGGCGGCCGGCATGCAAGACGGGGGACATATTGGACGGAAGAGGAAGGATACGAAGGTTGGGAGCCGGAGAGGATATTGGAGAAGGGAAAGTGGAAACGGGGATGGGAAGGATGCGCGCTTGGGCGAGTATCCATTGACCCTGACGGGTATGGGAAAGCCTGGCAAGCTGGGAGTCCCGTTGGAGGGAGAGGAGAGAACGGAGAGGATGGAAGAGGCCAGTAGCGAAGAGTTTAGCGGTAGAGGTCGTAATAGGTAGATTGAGAGCGGCTTTGTAGAGGCCTAGGAGGGCGGTTTCAAGGGTGTTAAGTTGTGTATGAGTGAAAGGAACGTAAGGCACATAGTACATAACAGCTACATCATTGTATGCCACTGACGTGTGTCGTCGAGGATTTATGCATGTAAAGCATTATACGTGCAAAAAAACATGCAAAGCATATCTATCTATCTATCTATCTATCTATCTATCTATCTATCTATCTATCTATCTATCTATCTATCTATCTATCTATCTATCTATCTATCTATCTATCTATCTGTCTGTCTGTCTGTCTGTCTGTCTGTCTGTCTGTCTGTCTGTCTGTCTGTGCACGAAATTAAGTGCAGTGCCCATAATTTCTAATTTCTCCTTTTTATTTTTGTGTTATTTCTTCATTACTTTCGCTCTTTTCATATTTCGCTTCCATGAAACAACAAAAAATCACGAGTTGTAGGGTAGCTAAACAACTTTTTTCCAGAAGCTAAATTTCTGCGGGCGTTCTGCGGGTACAGCGTTTTAGGGCACGGAGCGTATATGCGAAATGAGCGCTGTGGCTGCTGCTGCTGTACTGATTACCTAAATGATAGGAAACCTCCCAAAGAAGACTGGTTTGAGCATGAATTCCGCCACGAAGGCGTTTCCAGCAGCAAGTAGCTTCTATACCTGTTTCCGTTGTGTTTTAGGTGGGAGGAACCAGCAATTTGGCCTCAACAGTTAAAAAGAGCGGCAACTTCCCTGCAACTCTCATTCCTCAAAGTGCGTTGTACCGAAGTCTCGCTCTGTGCCTTTCCTACGGGGCCTGGTTGTGGTTATGGAGACCTGTGCTGCAGTGAGAACAAGGGCAAAGCCGCGCTGCATGCTTTCTCAGAAAGAAAGAAAGAAAAAGAAAGAAAGAAAGAAAAAAAATAAACAGGTAGGAGTTGCTATGGAGGACTGAGCAAGAGAAAGTACAATATAGATGGAGGAGCAGTCTGCGAAACGTTTGTAATTGGGAGGAGGACGTCCCCCTTGAGCCCCCTTTGCGACCTCCTCGTTTTCTTCCTCGACCTCCTCGTTAAAGCTCCTGGCGCTAAACAACGGATCCGGAAAGCGAACAGCTAGCCAGGCTATGGGTTCCCAGGAGGCGTCACCATAACCGCCTCCTCTGGGTCTGCAGTTGTGTTGGGCTCGGATGGCGGGGACAGCAAAGAGAGAGCGAAAGACAGACAAATGCACACCGCGTGTCTTTCGACAATTAGGCTTCCCCGAGGGACCAAGAGCAATGCAGTGAAGCAAAGCTGTAGAGCGACGCGTGTGTGAGTACGGAGGAAAAGAGGGATGGAAACACGCTAATTACCACACAACGTTGGAGATAGGAGCGTTCCGACGCTGGGAAAGTGCAGGAAGGAGATCGACGACGGAAAACGAATTGTCCTCCAGCCGGTCGGATAGATACAGTTTTGTTTCTGCAACTAAGAGCAGTGCCGCCGACTGTACCCCCCCCCCCCCCCCTTCTCCACCTTCCCTTTATCGGAAACAACGCCGCGGGATGCGCACGAAAGACAAGAGTGCCAACTCGCCCCGAGCGAGCCCGGGAAGACCTGGCAAATAATACGGGGTGGTTCTCGAAATGCGGGGCAAACCTACAATTTCTTCTCCGACTCTTCTTCGGGCCGATCTGAGCTTCTTTCCCCCGATCTGCTTGTACAGAAGGAACCGAAACAGAAGCGGGTCTCTGCCTCCGTGTACAGCTGTGAATTAGCAGTCCAGCCTGCGCGCTCACGCCCTCCGACGACTCCTCCCCGCTATCTCCGTTTCTTCTGCGTCTGAACCGCAGTCGTTCTTCGGACTGTATACGTTGCCGCCACTGCCTCTGCTATGTACGGTGCGTTTACGGCAATAATCTCCGCGACTTCTGCAGGAGTGATCGCAGAGGTGCTACAGTCGAGAGTCTTTTTTGTTACTCCGAGTGCTCGCCCCCTCGTTACGTCCGTTTCCTCCCAGAACCTCCTCTATACGTCCACTGTGCACGTGTAGCTGCACATACTGTATACCTCCATGTAGCTGTAGGGGGACGGTGCCGATTCCAAATGGTAGGAGGTACCGAGACAGTCGTACCTAGCACTTAACGAGAACGCGGCGGCATTTCGCCGTGGGGCGACCCCTCGTTTCATGAACGCATTCCGTTCTTGTCTTCGCTATTACGAATCCGTGCCTTTTGCACTCGGGCGAGCCGAATGCCTTCCGTAGCCTACACGTTGCTGGCCGGCTTCAACCGTCACTTACGTGGCGTTTTGTTGTTGTTTCCGATCGCGCGCTTTGTTTACGCTGTCACTGCTGCCTTCTATTACCCCTCGAGGCAGGTCTCGTTAAACGATCGGTTATGTGAGCCCCCGTGCTCACTGATCTGTCCCAGGTGCATTTCGGACCCCGCACGCAGTGGCACATCGTCGAATGGGCGCGGTCGCGAGGAATTATCCCTAATTAAAAACAGGCGCTCGTTTCGAGCAACACGTATGTTGTCCGGCTCGACCTTCAGTTGTCTTCTTTTCTTCGCAATTAGGAGCTGTTGCTGGAATTTTCTCTTCCGAATACGTTGCGCATACGCGGCGTGTTAGCGAGATTCCGCTCGTTTTCAAAAGCTTGACGATCGATACATCGTTACGTGA
The DNA here is from genome assembly GCA_013339685.2 of Hyalomma asiaticum. Lineage (NCBI taxonomy): Eukaryota > Metazoa > Arthropoda > Arachnida > Ixodida > Ixodidae > Hyalomma > Hyalomma asiaticum. Next base: position 82,045,273 of record CM023486.1, on the reverse strand, counting down.
ACGAAGCGTTTCAGGCGTACGTTTCGACGAAAAGAAAAAGATCATGACAGGCTCCACTAACGTGATACCTGGAATGTGCGAAGCATGTGGTGATGCGCCTTTCCCTGCAGGAAACGTCAGTCGCTGCTAACGAGCTTGCTTTATTTACCGTGGCCACGACGACGACGTCGTTTGACGGCGACAGCCCGGGCGCATTAGCAGAAACTCGTTAGAATCGCTTCTGACACGACAACCCCCACACGTACACTGTCTGACTGCACCGCCTCCAGGATCGGACCACACATGCACACACACTGTCTTACTGCACTCCCCCCAAGGACGGGCCTACACATTTTCGCAACGAAAAATTGAATCCTGACTATTTCTTTATTTTAAATTAGTTTGTATCATGTTAGGTAATTTTAAACCGGTTTGTCCATTGTACGCTTGTTTTTTGAGCATCGTTTGACAACTTGGTTTACCGTGACGACCGGACGCGGAAATGAATGAATAAGCTTTATTTCCCTTTTTAATAAAGGGCACCTGCATTTCGACGGAGGCGAAATGTTGCGGACCATGTACTGTGCGATGTCATCGCACTTTAAGGAGACCCAGGTGGTCGAAATTTCCGGAGTCCTTCGCTAAGGCTTCTCTCATAAACATATCGTTGTTTCGGCACCCCAGAAATTAACTTGGCAGATGGTGCGGAGGACCTCGACTTACTATCGTGGACATATTAACATATAAATTATGTAACTAGTAAAGCATAACAGCCGGCTTCTTCCTAAATTTCTAAAATACCAGCATGCAATTGGCACTGCTGGAGATTAGAGCTGAGGTCACGAAAAAAATTACCCGTGAGACATCAAGATAACGAGGCTCACTCATCTTATGCGAACATCAGTGCTTCACCTCTGAGAATTGAAATAATAACGCAACTTATCGCTTCTATATGATCGTCATTGAGTAACCCTGCCTCTGCAGGTCTTTTCCACAAGGTATTCTATATATCTGCAACTGAGTGCATGGCTCAGCTTACGTGGATTTCCGCACGTATATCGCCGCAACGTACCGGTCATCAACTACCAGGTTCACGCCCACGTTCCAAGCTAACGCTTTTTTCATCTCCTTGATGAAATGAGAGTGAGCTGTGCATGATATGCCATGAGTCCTTTCGAATGCATTCTGGGCAAGCATCAGTAGCAGAACAACAAGAGAGAAGCAAGGAAGTGTGGGGGATATGTATGGAACAAGGTTAAACACGGAGCAAAGAAGGGAGTGGGACAGGCCACGATTGGAGCGCATAGTGGCTCTGGGACTCGGCCGCTGATCAGAAGTTCGTTTGATCGAATCCTGGCTGCGGCGGTTACATTTCGATGGAGGCGAAATGTTGAGGTCCATGTGCTGTGTCACGTCAGTGCACGTTAAAGTTGGAATTTCCGGAGCCCTCCAGTGCGGCGTCTCTAATATCGCGGTTTCGAGACTTAGAAACCCAGGAATCAGTCTAATCAAACGAACTGGTGGGTTGAGGTTTCCGATTCGTGTCACCAGCGTAATACGCATGGGACCAAGAGAATGTGCGGCAGCACGGGTATGGGTGCTCGATGTTCTTTGTTGACCACGCCCGTGTGCGTATAGGCGATCGCTTGCCTCGTTGTAATAGAGTATTGCCTGTTTAAGGTAAGGATTGGATCGGTGTTTGCGCGCGAACTGCAAGAACACTTGAACATGCAGTATGAGCGTGTCGCGTATTTGTGACGCAGCGCGCGGCGCTATTTAAACAATGTCGACTTCCTGGTGAACCGTGTGCGACACTTGATGATTGCCTGTTTTCAAGGGGATGGGCTGCCCCCCGAGACCAGGCGCACCGAGCACAGCTGACGTTTCTGCACAACACTGACTTGGGATCCCGTTTATCGATGTTCTTACGCTCTGCTTTATTTGTCTTCATTTCTTTATTTATTGTTTCATTTCCTATTGATTACTCTAACCTTCATCCTGTAAAAAGAGTAGGCAGGCTAAGTACCCCGCTTGGCGGCAGTCGCCAGCCTTCCTGTTTCTTTAGTCTTTGATTTTATGTCTACATAGGAAATAATAATAATAATAATAATAATAATAATAATAATAATAATAATAATAATAATAATAATAATAATAATAATAAATTTCTCGATGCTACACTGCAATGCAAAAGATTGCCGGCACCCGGGGGGGGGGGTGCACACACCGCCTTTATTTTATAAGGGCACCCCTTTAATTTTTAAGAATAAAGGGATGCCTTAATGGAGGTGTAATTAAGGAGGCGTAACACACACCACAGATTTCAGTTTTTGAGGAGACCCCTGGCAGTAGGAAAAGATTGGTGGTGATCGCGGTGGCCTGCATGTTCTCATTGTGACCTGTTCGTATTGCGCTGCTAATGTGCATAGAAAGAAAAAAAAAACGAAAGAAGAACATTTATGATAAATTTAGTAAGTGCAAAGGACACGGGAAGGCAGTACATCTGGACGAAATGGCCTTTGTCAGTAAACGCAAATGCTTGACGGCATTTCTCCTGTCAGTGCTGTTTGAGACTCAAACTGTGCTAGAGGCATGCATGCAGTGGCGCACCGACGGGGGGGGGTTCGGGGGTTGTAACCCCCCCTTGAGGCCGACCTAACCCCCTCCCCCTCTGTAACTGCTCCTATGCCCTAGAAGAAATGTGGCGCTAATGTCTCTGCAAAATGCCTAAAAAATAATAAAAATCATCATCATCATCATTGGTGTTACTATTATTTGGCATTTATTTACTTTTTTTTTACACACGCAACAACTGTGTAATCGCATGCCCGGCCCTTCGCGAAAGATTGAACCCCCCTCTGGCAGAGATCCTGGGTGCGCTACTGCATGCATGTACAACCGTCCTGGGCCGCAGGTCTCGTTCATTCCGCAAGTCTGTTCCGAGCGCTACCAATAACTACTGAACAGGAGTTTCTCCCACAATAAGTAAGCTACATGGTCTGAGATAGGCCAAGAGCGACTACGGAACAATCAGTTCACCGAGCCAGCGTTGTGCGGGAACGGCTGCGGTCAATTAAGCAAATTCTTTTCTGTCGACAGTCGCCCACATCGTGCCAGGCAGCTCAGCCGCGGGCAATGCGAGACGCTTCCAGTTAATCTCAATGCCATTTCCGCTGCTTTATTACCTCCCCTCGCCCTCTCCTCTGCCTCTGGATTCTCGTTACCCGGCAAACAGTCGCACTAATCGCGAGCCCGTTTATTATACGACGAACAGTGTGTATACATCTCATTCACAGTGCGGTGCAATAAACTGTAACGCAGTTCTCCTCCACTCTATGCACTGGCTACTGCGTATGGTGCTTCTCAGACGTTATATATATATATATAACCCGCAAGACAAATGTCTCGTTAGGCCCCTTACTTAATTCCCCTTCATTCCCATTCATCTGTCGTTGTGTGACGGCGTCTGAGGATCGCAAATTCGCAGGCCTGCTCGCCGCCTACATACACACAGGCATCGCGACGACGGCATTTCTCCGAACCCGAGTCGTTTCGGAGGAAGCGCTCCTCATCTCGCGGGCGAGCTCCTCCGCGTGCACTGTTGTTCTACTGCCTGCGGGGATTCGTGATCTTTGTGTGTTCTCTGCGCGCATGTATACGCGGAGGGGCAAACGAAGTTAACACTGCTATAGCTCGTGTACACTCATGCGTGCAATAACGTAGTCTGTGTAAACCGTGCTCGGGTCACGTGTTGTACCCCCCTTCTTTCCTCTCTGAAGTCACGAGGAACGCGAGCGCTTCCGAGACTCGGGCTTTTCACTTCCCTCATCCGTTCTGTGGCAGGGCCCGACGGATGGTGCGGGGGGGCATTGGCGGGCCATTTTGTGGCGCCCGCGCTAATGAAGAACAAGCCGGCATCATAGTGGGGCGGTGGCGGCATGCGCAGTGCGCGCGCTCAACGCGCGCGCGCACGCGCACTTGTCTCTCTCGAAGAAGCTCTCTTGCGCTGCCGCGGGCGCATCATTCCTCCCCTTCCTTCCAGGCATCGAGACTCCCAGCTCTGGAGCGCGTCGCGGTGGCGCCGCGTCGCCTGACCCTTCGGGGTCGCGGGGTCAGATCGTCGGCGTGACCCCTCCGGGGGGCCCAAGGCGCCGCCCGCGTGTGTAGTGAGGGCCCCGGTGCCGCCGCCGCCGCCACCGCCGCCTCCGCGGCGCGCGTTCGGACCCCGCAATTAGTGCCACCGTGAGTTATTCGCTTTCACTTTTTTTTTTCCCAGCACAACAGCGTCGGCCCTTTCGTCATCGATGTCGTCGCCACCTCCTCTACGCGAGACGTTTCGTGCTCGCTTGTGTGTCCAAAACCTTGTAGACGAGAGAAAGGGGCTGTTGGGCTATCTATCGACTTAGGTACTGGACTCGGACGCAGCTTGTCGCCCTATCGGACGAGCTCTCGCGCTCCATCGCTCGACTTTTCTCTCGGCATCATCCGCCTCCTGTACAGTATACTGTACGACGCCCCCTTTGACCGCCCATGCATCGTTCGCTTATAGTTTCGCATCGTCGTGTTGCCGGCAAGATTGACTAGCCTGGCCGCTTTGTCTTCGCCGTCGTGAAGAGTCAGGCCTGCTGAGAAGAAGTACTAAGAAAAAGAAAGCCACGGGAAAAAAAAAAAAGAAGTGTGCAGAGCTGGGAAAGAAAATATGTATTCAGGTGAAGTTAAGGAGAAATCCCGCCCAGTTGACGCCGCTATGCACGATAGAATGTCGATCCGAGAAAAAGAGAAAAGAAAAAAATATAGGCAGTGACGGAGGCAGGTTCTGTGGAGCGCCGCTATGCCGTGAGCTACGCTGTGAACATCCGAGGCTCACGCCCATATGCATCGTGCTTCGTCTTGCACAAAGGCCGATACGCCCATGCCGTGCAGTTTTCAACATTTTCCGGGATTTCACTGGCGCGTAAGCTCAGTGTCCCGACAGCAGGCCTTCTTGCTCTTAGGGAAGGAACAGGCGTCTTTCGAAGGTATAGAACTCAGGATTATACAAGGCAGTGAACGTTTAACCAGATTGAGGAGCCTTTTGTGGACATTACTGAAGTTTCCTACAACGCAGTAAAAAAAGCGATGCACTTTTACCTCTCGATGAATGAAATTATTCATTTATGTAATTAATCAGTTACACGTTAGGCGCTTATGCTCCGCAAAAAGAGAAACAGGCCAAGTGCCACCGAGCAAGCAGAGCAAGTTCGCGAGCACCAAACAATAACGACCGTCTTCTGTGCCTTCTGCTGGCGCCCATGTTTGTCCACTCCCAGGCGATAAAGAAGTCGTCCTGGTGACATATATGGAAGAGGCAGTGTATGAGCTGTAGTGAGGCTTCAGTCGATCGACGAGAACACGTTTGAGTTAGCAGCGCCTTTGGCCCGTATAAATGACTGAACCGGGGACGTTTGATGCAAACCCTTTAAGGACCTCCATACTTAGACATGGCCATTGCAGAAAGGCTGAGGGGAGCAGAGCACGGAACGCGGAGCCTCACCGAGAGGTTCAGTGTGCATTTGTTACTGCAACATTATTTATTTATTTATTATTTATTTATTTATTTATTTATTTATTTATTTATTTATTTATTTATTTATTATGCATCATATGCCTCGGGGGCACTGCGTGAGGTGGCGATATGTGACAGTACAAATGATTCATGAAAAATTGTTTCGATGGCAGTTGCAAAGCTGCAGTCATGCGGCGTCGGAGAGACGTTGCCGTGAAGATCGTTCCATGTCTTCAGCTGTGTGCTGATAAAAGGAGTGCTCAAGAGCTTCCTTCGCAGTGCTGACGCTCAGGGGTTTACCCCGAATTTCGATTGCGGAGGGTGTGTGTGTGGGGGGGTATAAATTCCTGCTACTGCTGCTGGTGGTCGTTGTCTTGCAGATGGTGGGGTTAACCACCACAGCCGGCAGTCGTTCTACCTGGGCGTCCACGAATTAGTATCAGGTGCGTGCAACCAGGTAATGATGATCGCCGTGTCTTGCAGGAAGGCAACCGTCACTCGTCGCACTCGCTTCTTGATCGCCACGGGAAAGTTTCGTGCAGGCAAGCTGGGGACAAACAGCGTTTGAATGGCATGGCGGGAAGTGCGTAGAGCTGCTCGGCACAAATTGTCGCCTTCTGGTGTTTGGTTGAGTTCCGTGGTTTTACTTCCGAAAACCAAGATATGATTACGAGAGACACTGTAGTGGAGGACTACGGAAATTTCGACCACCTGGTGTTCTTGAACGATCACTGACATCGCACAGTACATGGGCCTCGCATTTCGCCTACATCGAAATGCAGCCGCCGCGTCCGAGGTTCGATCCCGCAACCTTCGGATCAGCAGCCGACTGCCTCAGCCACTAGACCACCGTGGCGGGGCGTTGCCTACAGGGAGAGTTCGAAGTCTTACGGCAAGGGCTAAAACGTAAAATAATTTATTGTTGTTCTAGGACTGTTAATTACAACGCACAAATTTATCCCATTACGGGACTTTCTGTACGCCTGCATACTGCAAGACAGACAGACAGACAGACAGACAGACAGACAGACAGACAGACAGACAGACAGACAGACAGATAGATAGATAGATAGATAGATAGATAGATAGATAGATAGATAGATAGATAGATAGATAGATAGATAGATAGATAGATAGATAGATAGATAGATGCGTGCCGCTATTTTGTCAGGCGGCATCACGTGGCACAAAATAACATGAGATGCTGTTTCACTGCGGCGAAGCCAACTTTATAGACACGACCGTGCATGCGGCGCCCGCGCCGACTCGTTTTCGTCAGTTTTATCGTCTGCAATCAGTGGGTCATCGAACGTCAATTGTGGGTGCGTTGATCATGTATTTGGTTCATCGGCTCCGGACCTTGGCGAAGTGTTGTAGAGCAGGTCGTATGGACAGATGCGTGCGAGACATGGCTGGGTGTAGCGCACATAACTGCGCCGGAGATGGCAAGATTACTTCAGAGAAGTAATTAAATTACATCACTAATTACTTTCTAGAATATTATTAAATGCACTTAAATTACATTACAATTTATTGCTGTGGCCATGTAATGGCATTGCATTACTATTACTTTTGAAAAGTGATAAAATTACTTTAATTTAACAGAGCTGATTCATGCACTAAAACAACACGCACGTTGTTCACAGCACATGTTTACGGCTTTTCTGCGTGTCTGCTTTGTTCTCACACATGATGTTTGGCGCTCAAAGCAACTTGCATTTGGTATCCTTCTGCCCATTTTGGTCAATTTATTATGATATAAAGGAATTGGACATGCTATATCGTAATCAAATTTAATTGGGAAAGTAATCAGTAACTTCCATGAGGTTACTCGAAGTAATCCGTTACATCACCAAATTACTGTCACTCAAAGGTAATTCATTACATTACTTATTACAGCAAAAAGTAATTTAATTCTGTAATTTTATTACTGTAATGCCATTACTGCCAAATCCGAACTGCGCATATTCCACACGGGAAATGGGAAAGCGTTGTACGTTGTATCGTGTGGGCGCGCTATTTAAATGGCTCCTCCGCATGCATCAGAGAGCTACTCGCGACGAACGGATAAACGGATGTAACGGAGTAGCGAATGTCGATCGTGACTATATAAAAACGTGAATGAAACACCACGCGGTATACTTGTCTCCTGCGCGCGTGACGAGGGCGCTTCACTGCAATGCCGTTAAACATAATGGCGGACCTTTGCGCAACTCTGCTCCATTGTGGGAGCATGTATAGGGACACTAATGCAAGGGAGCCCACCCCCTTTTCCTGTGGGGACGTAATCCCCGTAGGAAAAAAAAAAAAAAAAACAGGGGGAGGGGGGTGTTCTCACAAAGATGAAAAATTCGTTACAACGCCGTGACAACCGTCTCAACAGTGAGGCTGTTCTATTATCGTTAATCCTGACGCGACTCGCAAGGGTGTCAAGTTATTGATGTCATGACGTGTCAGCTGTTAGCGCCAGCACCTCAAGTTCTTTATCAAGTGGAGGTGTCTCGATACTCCACCCTCAATCCTTATCTACTGCCCGCATACTTGATCCTTAACGATCTTTCTTTCTTTCTTTCTTTCTTTCTTTCTTTCTTCCTTTCTTTCTTTCTTTCTTTCTTTCTTTCTTTCTTTCTTTCTTTCTTTGCTTTTTGCGATATGGAAATGTAGCCACGGTTGCGGGCATCGGACCCGTGATTCTCCGAGCTAAACCTTTTCTATGTACTCTTTATCGAACACTGGGCTTCGTATGTCCACCACCACGTATAGGCCGGGTAGGCAAGAGTGGGTCGACAAGGTTATTCAGTTTCACAACATTATTCGAAGTTTCACAATGCTAAAGACACACGGACGAACATGTAATGACAACGCGCTGTGTGTCATATGTTCGTCCGTGTGCCTTTCACGCTGTGAAACTTCGAAAAAGAATGGGTAGGTTTTTTACCTTTTTTTGTGACGACCAGCAGCTCGACAATGCCGCAGGGTCGACTAAGAACACCTTCGCTGTTAAAGCTCTGGCAGGGTAAAGATGGGAGACGTCGGCTACTCTCCCTGGCACACAGCCATACACCTGCGGCGTTAAGTATACAGAAACTCTGGAAGCGGCTGTAATGACACCTTATACGCTATAAGGCGTATATAAAACAAAGGCGTGACATGTATAGGAAGCTCCGGCAGTTATGAAAGGCAAGTGTCATCAGACTCATCGCACATATTACAAGCTCGCACGTAAGTCGGTGATGAGGCTGGCGTTTTTCGTATATGACCCATGGCTACCGGATTTGGCGGCTCGGCTATTTTCACGTCATATCGGCTTGTTTTCGAGAAGCCCCTTGATAGGGGGCTCGCGACGCGTGCATGCAGTTGATGCATGGAAGTATGTCAAGTAATAACAGAGTTGGGGCGAGCTATACGGCGAAGCTAATTACGCGATATCAAGGACAGCGTTGTCACGATTTTTCCCCCTCTATAGTCTTCGCGCTAGCAGATATCAAAGCGGCTTTTTTTGTTTATTTCTCTTGACACCGTGCTGTTTCAAGAACTTGTATAGTGTGATGCTTTTTCTGGGTAAAACAACGGGAGTCCCGTTTGGGCGCTTGCCAGTGTTTGGAACTTGCGTCATTAAGTTGGCAGGAAGGTGTGTAAACAATGATTTGATGTATTTCGCCACGCACACACGAAGGTATAGCAGTCACGTGGTTGGGAACTGGGATCGATTGCACTGACGGGAGGCAGCGTGAGCGCATCCTTGATGCGGCGTGTCATGAATGCGAAACACTTTGAGTGCTATAAGCACTAAGCCAGTGGTAATTTCAGCCCTCTGTCATTTGATGACTATAGCTTGCATGGACATAGCGTCGCTAGGGCTATCCTCATTGGGTTTTTGAATTCTCTACGTCTTGCGTGCGTGTGCGGGTGTGTACACCTTTATTTAATATTCATACGACATTTATTTTATTCTGTAGTCAACAAAGTGAGGACTACCGTATGCATATACGTCAGCACTTCGAGAGCAGTTCTGTGCGCTCCTTTTCACCAACTGATTACGCGTAATAACCCAGCATCACGCGTAATCGATAGCCCAGAAAAGCACAACAACCCAGTCTGATCACGCATTCTGAACACATTTCGCACCAGGGTTGCCAAAACACTTGTTCGCACTGGTTTCGGCGGAGCTCTCCACCTCATTTTTAGCTTAAGTATACTCATTCACCTCTATCGTTTTCCATATTCAAGTCACCACCTGTAAGTTTATATTATACAGAGAACAGCGTATACGGCATGGGAAATCGTCCATTTCGAGGACATTTGGGTCTTTGGGCCAGCTGCTTATAGGCGCGATTAGCGATCTATACTGCACTGAGCGGTCGAATAGCAGAAAGGAAGAAACCAACTAGGAGGAGAGGTATGGGAGATGAGAGATGTATACCTTATGAGCGTTCGGTTTATACATACCCAGGGGCAGAAAAGGAAGCATTTATAAAGTATATAGAAGGGATTCTTGAGGATGCGTATATAAGGCTAATGACGACAGTTTCATACTACATTTAATGCAGAACTACGTAGTATGCTATCATCCTTCGATTGAGCGTATGAGATTCGAAACGCAAGACAACCGCAAGCACCAGGTGCTATATATAACAGGTAACTTTCACGGTTATACAGCGGTTATACAATTAAGCTCGAGAACGAGCAGGCTTGATTTCCGGCAATGGCGGCCGCACATCGATAAAGGTCACATTCAGTAACACGAATGCAGTGCATATTTAGGTGTAATTAATTCACAGTCCCTTATACTACGACGTGTCTCATAATGATGTCGTGGTTTTCGCACATTAAATCCGGCGCCCCGCCCCGGTGGTGTAGTGGCTGCAGATCCGAGGGTCGTGGGATGAAACGCCGGCCGCTGCGGCTGCATTTAGATGGAGGCGAAATGTCGCGGCCCGTTCACTGTGCGATGTAAGTGCACGTTAAAGAACCCAAGGTGGTCGAAATTTCCGCAGCCCTACACTACGACCTCTCTCATAATCATATCGTGGTTTTGGACGTAGAACCCCTGAAAGCAATCAAGTCAATAATAATATCGTGGCCTTCGCACATTAAAACCCGGACCTAGGTTTCAACGAGCACTGTATACGGGTGCGTACAGGAAAGCCCACCTCTTCAGGCATGAAAGGAAGCACGTGGTAGTTATTACGAAGTAGGTGTATAACTGTCGTCGCAGTGTCAAACGTCAGCCTGCAGATACACTCCAGCTATTAGCCCGTCCAATGAAGGACAGCCAGTTCCTGCTACCGCCTTATCATTTCATATATGAGAACGCTTGCCGGGCCGTACTGATGTGATAAGCTCCGCGCAAGGTAAGCAAGCGCGCTGCAATTGATCGCAGGCGTGCACCACGCAGTTCGGTACGGAAACCTCTTACCTATATGCCCTTGCGGTGCTCACATGTGTTCCGTGTATCTCTCGGGGAGGGGGTGTAGAACGCTGGCCGCGCGTTCGGTGGTGCCGATACCACCCTGCATGCTCCACCGAGTCCGATTAGCGCGATAGGAGGAACACGGCGTACTCACGCACCCCGCCCACTGGGGCCGCGCAGTTCTACGTTCTTCTAGCTAGCACGGAACGGAAGGCGAGCAATACACACGGAGGCCGCCAAACGAGCAGTGGAAACACGGAACCAGAAATAAGTGGAAACGGCTAATTGCGAGGCGATTCCAATTAGCTAGTTCCTGCGAAAGCGATCCACTTAACTAGTATACTCCTCGAGCCTGCCGCGAGCGGTGAAAACAAAAGCCCGCTGCACTGCCGAGGGGAGGCTGCCGTTTTTTAAAGTATAACAAAAGAAAGCGGGTTTCGCGCACTGCCTTATGGTCGTGTCGGAGAGGAGTAGGCATCGGAAATGCTAGACGTGTCGATTGAGGCTCGCGGGCATCCGCGGGAATGCACTTTGATGAGCAAGAACAAGGAGGGGAGGGAGGGGGAGAGAGAAAGAGGGAGGGAGGGGGCAGACCATAACGGCTCCGGGAACTATTGTGTGGGCTGTTCGGGGCACCTCGCAGTGGTCGTCGTTTATGCCTCAGCCTGCTCCTCCGAACAACGTTTAATGCCGAGAAATTACAAAATAGAGAGAGAGAGAGAAAAGGAGCGAAGCCGCACAGAAACATAGGAGAAGGGGAGGAGAAGAGCTGTCTCAAAGTGGGAGGCACTGGCAGCGATTGCTCTCTCTTGGCAACCGAAAGAAAATTACGAAACAAACGAGGTGGTAGCGGTGGTGATGGTGGTGGCGGTAAGCATTGTGGCACCGTGGACCTCGTGGTCCGTGTACAGAGAGGGTAAAGGCGAAGGTGGCACGCACACGCGCACACACTTGCACAGGACATGTATTGCACATACAGGCCGTCTTCGACTCTTCACTGCAGAGACGACGAAGCTGGAGAGTGCGGGAAGAAGAGAGAGAGAAGGGAGCAGGCGATGGCAGCAGCACTGAGCGGCGATGGCCGCAGAGGCGGCGGCCAAATTGGCGGTCGAAAATTGCGGGCGGGGGCGACCTGGTGCGCACAGGGCCTGTGTTTTGCCTGACCGAGAGGATGGGCCGAGGAGACGCCTCCCTTGGCCAAACAGGGCGCGCGCGCACACACACAGGCAGCCACTATACTACTATATACTACAGAGCACTCGCAATTGCTTCCGTCCGCGTCTCGCGCCTCTCCTCGGGCGCGCGAGATTCCGGCTGCAGCTCTCAGTTCTGGACAGCGCTGCAGCTCTTAATAGGAGGCCTGCTCGATACGCCCCTCCAGAACATATAACTACCCCGCACGTCTGTCCATGTGTGTGTGTGTGTGTGTGCATGCGAGCGAGTGGGACGGTGTAGCTTTTTGACCCATCTCCGCCTGCACCAAACGGATTTCAGCCTCCTCCTTCTTTTTGTACTCTATCAGGTTGCATGCGTGTTCGTTTGCGAATTTCTCGCCCCCCCCCCCCCTTTTTTTTTTTTCATTCTCTTTCTTTTTCTCTTCCGGGCGAGGATGTGGCGCACTGAGAAATTGCGTATCCGCAGCACTCCCGTAAAATGAGCGTATAGCATCGACTGTTTACGCTGTGCTCGCGTTAAAAGCGCACGCCGCTCATTTGTTCCACGTTTTCGGTTTCTGCGGAGAAATTCAGGTAATAGGGCGTCTCGGCTGAACACTCGTTTACTTGTTCCTTCTATTTCGAGTCGTTCGTCTCCATTGGAGGAGTGTGCACTTTCGATTCGCCTCTGGGCGATACGTTTTCGTCCGTTGGTCGAGTGTAGATCGGCCTCGCCCCTTTTCTTGGTCTTTCTAGCCTAACCGTGTTTTTCTTCTTTTTCTTTAGGGGTGAAATATAATGCGTTGGGATTAAAGGTGCTGCGCGCGCTGTGTAATTTGGTTCTTTCCGAAAAAAAAAAGAAGAAAGAAATGGTGGTCAGAATGTGAGACAAGAGCTATGGCGGTGTTTCGCTGGTTCTAACCGCGTAAATGCGGGAAAGGAGGAGAGAAATCATAACCTGCGGCTTGCGGCTCGCCGCGCTTGCGCGAGCGATCAAGGAAACATATAAGAATGCAGTCGAGAGCGATTCGTCGCTATTTTTCTGTTGAATCCCATAATTCTCCATGCCTCCGCTTTTGTAGATTAGGGTTCCCGGTAAAACGGCTGATGTGCTGCTCTCTAATGTTCCAATGGGTCGCGTTTTTTTTTTTTTTTGTTGTTGTTGTTGCTGCTGCTTAGGGCTCCTCCCCTGCAGAGTCGCTCCTCAGGACCACAATAAAGTTAGTTGTCTGTCTGTCTGTCTGTCTGTTTAGGGACGTACGATTTTTCAAATCGGTAAGTAAAATGCGTTGAAATAATGCAACGTCTCAACTTTGCCCGAACGCTAGGAGAGAGAGAGAAAAAAAAGAGAGAAAATTATTTTATACGAAAGGCGAACTGCTCGGCCTTGGCTTGAGGCTCAGGTCTTATTTACATCCTTTTTTTTTTACTTAATGTCTTGCCTTGCTTTCATTTGTTTGTTAATTGCGGCTTTTTTCTCACCTATATTAATATATTTCAACTTCACCTAAGCTCGAACACCTCATCTTATGTACAAGCACTGCACATGTCCTTATATTCAGTTAACATTAAACTATATATTTCTTTTCCACGAGCTTGTGCTAATCTGCTATACACTGCTTAGGGATGGCGATAAGCAGATATTGAAAATAACTTGAGGATGTAATGACGATAACGACCGTAGTGCGACCAGCTACAACACCCGAAGCAAGCTCATTCTTGGGTCTAGTAATATGTTGTACAAAAGTACAGCAACGGGCGCGACCGGGATTCAGTTGGATGGAGGTGAAATGTTGAGGCCCGTGTACTGTGTGATGTCAGTGCACCCTAAAGAGCCCCAGGTGATCGAAATTTCCGGAGCCCTCCACTATATATACGCCATCTCTCACAAACATGTCGTAGGTTTTGAGTCGTAAAACCAAGTTATTCAAAGTACAGCTATAGCACTGCGCATATCTTTGCTTGCACCTTCGGTTCACGTTGAACTAGTATCTCTTTCTCTTTTTATCTCCCTCTGAGCTTGTGCATTGTAATGTGTCACCCTGTTTTAGGGAAGGGGAACAACAGGCATAGTCAAATGGAATTGAGAACGGTGATTACAAGGGTTAGTGAAGTGATGCCAAGCACGAGGACAATACTCAGTTTCATGTTTATATTTCTCTAGTGCTCTGAGGTACTCTCATGGTGACGTCAGAGCATCTAATCTCAGATGAGGCCTGAGAATCAGGTTCTACGAGAAGTATTTGGCGTTGATAAGATGGAAGGAGCTGTTGATGTTCCGCAGTACACTTCGCCGAGGCCTTAAGGGGTGTACTTGCGGCAGCTTCCTGCAGAATAAATAAATAAATAAATAAATAAATAAATAAATAAATAAATAAATAAATAAATAAATAAATAAACTGAGAGTACACAGAATGTTTTCCTAATCTTCCCACTGGGCTCAATTATACCATGTTCGCAAATGGACCTTTGCGTACGCATATGCGCTTCATTTCACACCGGTGTGAACGGGCGCATTTAAACTAGGGAGAACCCTTGTAACAGATTAAAAGCTAAGTACCTTTCCAAACACTTTCTTCTATTGCTCTTCACTCAGTTGGTATGCCTGTATTGATGTGGAGTCAAGGTGCTTTGTTGGATACCGTGTAATAGGAGCCACCATTCAAGGTGAGCAAAAGACAACTCATGTGACCATTCCAGTGAGATGGCTGGATTAAGATGATTGCTTCTTCCTTCGCTATAGCGTATCTGTTAAAATGCTATAGTACAAGAATAGATTACTCGTTGACATTGGCACCACTTGGAACGATCCAGTCGGTTAGCGATGCAGTGAAGCAGGGAAAACAGCAAGTGCAAGATTCAGCGAACGTGTTCCGTCCGAAACGCACGGTTATGTGGCCCTCCTTGAGGTCTTATCGGTTTGGGCTGCAGGCCCGACCCCCTATATAGCCGACCAGCGCTGCACACTGCGTACCCGGGAGCCCTCCACTACAGTCTCTCTCAAAATGATATCGTGGTTCTGGGACGTCAAACCCCCGAAATTATTATTACTGGTCAGCGCTGGTTCTTTCGCGTGCGTTTGTTGTAAGGCGAAAGCCTTGTAGCCTCGTCAAACGTTGAATGTGACTGGTGCTGGCCAGTCACATTCAACGGCTGGCCAGTCACATCACACATCAGTTGACGTCAAATAGGTCGTTGAGTTCATTTGGTGTAGAAATCAGGCCCATAGCCAGGATATTTTACTTTTTTCTGGGGAAGTGGGAGGAGTGGGGGTGAGGGGGTTGGGGGCACTTGCTGAAGGCCTTGACCATTTGAGAAAACATCTGTTTTCATTACTTTCGGTAAAAATCGCAGTATGTACATTGACATTATGCAACATTATTAATAAGCTTAAATTTTCTGTTGTTAGCACTGCACTATGTTATTAATACCACGCCCCAACCAAAATTTCGGGAGGGACTTTAACCTTTAAGCCCCCCCCCCCCCCCCCCCTTTTTTTTTTTCTGCTGCGGGCCTCACAGAAAAAAAAAATTCTTTCCTGCTGCGAGAAACAGGCATTGCGGTACGAATGTATAACTAATGCGGGTTATAGGTGACGGCTTTACCTGACGTACATTCTTGTCATTTACGTTAATATTAATGATAATGCAGTCACGTGTGAAGCTCGCCCGCTTTCCTCGGCCGGGGATTTGCGGCTACGCGCCACACGTGGCTGAATGTGAACCTTTAAAGACTCTGTCCGATTAGATGTGTGATATCAAATTAATTTCTTGATAAATTAGATCAACCTAGGTCAAATTATTTTTGACATTGCGACATGGGTATCGCCGCCAGTTCGTTTTATCATGCTAAAAAGACAGGCTAATTATTAATAAACTTCTATATTATACGCGACGCCCTGTGCTCAAACTGAGCATTTGTAGCCAATTTGTAGCGTGATTTTTGCCATAATGAGAGTACAGAACACGTTTTGCTGGTCGTATATGCACTGGTTGCTACAATTCTCTCCGCCAACAATAATATAGAGCGACAATGCGAATATCAGCTCATGACTGAATAGTTTGAGAGGATGGGGCTCCTGATTTACCGGAGCCCTGCATGGGAAGCCCTGCATGCTCACCTGTTACCTCGATGCTGCGGACAACAACTGGTGTTCGAGTGTGGAGTGCTCAACCGACCTTTCTTCTGCACTACATGCTCAAACTTTTGAGATCTTGACGCTATAAGAGGTACTTTCAATGGACCCTCGTGAGTTCGGGCAATAACGAATGCGCACGGCACAGATGCACACGCTGCAGGTCACGGAAGTGCTCGCATTCAACTCCACATCCTTCAGTTAGACTTGGTGCGTGCAAGGCCAGAGCTCTCGACGAAACGACAGCCCGCTTTTGAGGTGGTGGCCTCGCGAAGACAAAAGACCGCGACGCCTCTCTGTGTGGAAACAGCCGGACTCGTCCCCTTTGTCCACGAAAGGTCAACTGAGGTCTTATATATGGACCCGTTGCACTGACGACGCAGCTCTCAAAGTCAACAAAACAATCCTTCCCTTCGCGAAAAAGAGCTCAGCATTAAGCACACCGCTTCTCCAACTATATCAAATTCACGGCGGATCCAAGGGGAGAAAAAAGAAGTTGCATTTGCGGAGCTTTGAGCTACGCGGTTACGTCGTGGTAGAATTGCGCATTCTTTAGCTCCCTCTCTCTCTTTCTTTTATATCTTACTTTCTTCGTTTCAAGAGCGTCAAGAGCAGCTGACTATATACGAAGCTGAAATCTCTTTCTCTCTCTCTTTCCAAGGGCTGTGGACGCTGCATGCGGTAAGGCACAGTGCATGCACGACCGCATGCACCGAGATCATTCCGGGCGCGCTCGATTCTTTTATCTTTTGCGCTTTGTTCTCTCTGCCGTGCTGTACGCCCGGCAGCTCCGCGGAGCCTCCTAAACGCGGCACCTCCGGCACGACTTGATGGTGGCGACGGTATTCCATTCTTGCACGGCGCCCCGCCGCCGTATCAGGGGTCATCCTCCGAGATCTCGCCTCGGATCAGGGGTCGCCCAGGGGTCGAGACCGGAGATAACAATTACGTGGGGGCGCTGCGCTTCGGGCCGACGGCCAGGAATGCGCTCGCTCGCGCCCCTCAGCACGCTCTCCGTCGCCTAATGGACGCGCGACGCCGCGCGCGTGCACTATGATGCCCCGTTGAAGAGGTTGACTTAAAGCGGGAGCCGGGCATTCCGCTTTATTTGACGCAATCGCTTTGTCCGGTCTCTCTCCCGCCGCTTTGTGTATGACGTGCTGGAACGTCTGAGTGTCAATTCGAGCTCCGTCCGTTCGGAAGAGGACGTTGCATGTTGTATCGGACATGCCCGTATATACGAACTGTTCCATTACGCTGAGGTTTTGGATGTTCACCTTATCGCAGCTGGAGTTACGGTAGATGACGGCTTTCGCACGGCGCCGCGTACAAACGCTATGGCGGGAGGGCAAGGAAGTGGAATTTCGAAGGGTCTCGGTATTTGCCGACGGGTATACAGAGTATAGGAGGGGGGGGGGGGGGGGGGCAAAAGGGGGCGGCTGCGGTGGACCCGGTCTGAGACGACCTTCGCTCTGAAATCGTGCGTCTCGCCAATGTGTGGGGGTGGTTCCCCCTGCTTAGAACAGCTTCGGGAGAAGGGGGGGGGGGGGGGATGCATTGGCGTCGAAACGTGCGCTCCGTATCGCGCGCCACGGGCTTATGGAACGATAGTGGAGCGCTCGCGAAGTACAACGGATCCGCAGTGAAGGCGTTCGGCAAGGGGGTTACGTTAGAGGAAGGGGACACGGTGAAACAGAGCGGAGGGCATGGCTCTTGCATGGCTTACTTCACCACGGGGCGGGAAGTGCCGTGAGCACCGTTTATAGCGCTTTGATGGAGGTCGAAGATGGTCGCATTCAGCGTTCACTTCGGCACTCTGAAGCTCACTTCATGGCTGTCTGTCCTGCGGGGCTCTACACCTTGCGGAAACCCTGCCGTGGTTGTTGGGCTTTGTGATCCCGAGTGATGAAGCGAGCGGAATGGTGGGTGAGTGAGTGAGTGACTTGTTTCTAGGTGGGCCACGTGACGCGTACATCCTCCTCACCCTCACCCCCCGCTCTCTCTTCCCCGCTTGTTTCCTGCGAGACCATCATGGTTGCGGTATGCACACCCGCTCTCGTCCCCTTCGGAAGAAACTTGCACGACGATCGTGGTTCGTGGTTCATTCACGCACGACTCATCCATTCATGCCGAGGAATGCCGGTGGCACGTGGTTTCCGTTTCGACGTCGATCAGCGACAGGTGGCGCGCCGTGCACGATCGGTGGCCGCGGTGTGAGAGTTGGTGCAGCCGCTGGAATGCGCCTGTATAAACCTGAGAGTATACGTGACAAGGATCGCTGCGTATAGCACGCTGTGTGTGCCCCCTTACTAATCTCGGGGTCTCGCGGGTACCTCGTCAGAGCGGGATATGGGAGCGAAGTCGTGGGGGAAAGCCAGTAAATGCGCGTCACCGTAACTCTCGTTTCGTTGGAAATGGACACAACGTTGACCACCAGTCCAGAAATGGCAAAGTAATTGGTGCAATAAGTAACGGCGACGTATCCTGCCATTTAGCGTGGTCGTTAATGTCGCTGACGGCACGTGCTAATGAAAAGAAAAGGCAGGGAAGAAAAAGAGGCAGAAAGTGCGACAGCACTATGTCACATTTCACACTAGCAGTGTACGATTCCGTCCTTGCGCTAAAGAAAAATTTTCATAAACCAAATCAGAGTTTAACCGTCTAACTTGGGAATCAGAGCCTTGTTTATTTTCTCACGTATAGTGTAATGGCGTCATTTTTTTTTTTTCATTTTCGAAGAGTAATTCCTCATATATTATTTCCCGTATTCCATACTTACCTGCATCGTGTATCTAATGCTTTTACTGTTTGGACCAATCTGTGGACCGCGGTATGTATTTAAGTATAATGTACGAAAAAAATGTGCGCACGGGCGTAATTGGAACATGCTAGTGTGGAAATTGCTACGTGTACGCGCATTGATTCAGTTCGTAACGTGTCTGCGCGTGGAGACACGCAGGCGGATTCTGTGAAGTTAGCTTCACCACAGTGGCGATGCCTATGGGGGGAAGCCCGCGTCATTTTCTTTTTCTTCCCCGTCGAAACGGCTTGTGATATGGAAGTGAGAAAGTGAACCAAGGTCGTAGCCTGAAATTTCTTTATCGGAAAGCTTTCTACCTGGGAAAATAGAATGTGGACCGAAGGCATAGGTGACGCACTTATATGTGTTCAGTTATAGGTCTGACGCTAACCCGACATTGGAGAGCTGGGCGCACTCATCTGTCCTCTCATTGTGATCAAGGAAGAATAGGCTATGATTCCAAGGTATGCTCCATTATTATAGAGGCTAACTTTGGAGCAAGCCCTTAATTACCGTCGCCGACGAGCTTGAGTTCACTACATACCTTTAGTGAGCATAACATCGCCTGCCTGGCTGATTTATACGCGCATCATGTCTGCAAATTTTATGCGGTGTATCACCGGGAAATTTCTATTAATTTATACTGCAATTCGCAAACGTGTTTCCTGATGGTGACGTACTTATTGAAAATTAATCTTTTTAACCTTCTTTTTTTCACACACACACCAAATAAATTTAAATAAATTTATTTGCCCTGCAGTAGTGGTCTATAGTGGCTATGACACTCGCATGCCGATCTGAAGGTCGCGAGATCGAATCCCGACCACGGCGACCCAATTTCGATGGAGGCGAAATGCTAGATGCCTGTGTACTGCGCGACGTCAGCGCGTTAAAGAGCCCCAAGTGATTGGAATTACTCCGGAGCCTTTCACTATGGCGTCTCTATTATACATATCGTGGTTTCGATAATCTAATTATTGTGTCACCTGTCATTCTTTAGTTATTGTACCAGTATATCGCAGACGACTTGCAAAGAAGGCATTTACACACAACGTCGAAAAAAAGTAAGGGTGCAATGTCCACGTCAGCACTGCAATTTAATTAGTGGGTGTGTGGAAGAACGACCTCTTAGCAAGTTCTCTTGAGGGGAAAACAAGTAACATCTTCAAGATGTTTTATGGTTCTTGCTATGATTGCGGTTCTGCGATCATTAAAATTATTTCTTTTTCGTAGCAGTGCTGCATCGCAAATTTGCTCTCTATAAATTTGGGCTCACCTGCATAGCGTCTCGATCCTCACCGAGCTACGCTTTCAAACACGCTGACGTCGATCTAACTTTCGTCGTTCAGTTTCACGCAACCTTCTCTTTAGCGAAGTACTTATAAGCCCGCTCAGGTCGAAAACGTGCTCTCTGGCGTATCACCCAAACTCACTCATCCACGCAGCTCTATATGCGTCCCCGCGAATGCGTTTCTTTATTTCTGCTCCATCTGCTTCGATCGTAGCGCGCCGCCTAACGACGTTTCGGCGAATCTCTGGGGCGTTCTGTCGACGCGCATGACTGCATTGAGGCGTACATCGCCATGGTTTTTCTCGGGCTGAACGCGATTATATACTGCCTCTGTACAATGACTGTGGGGCCGGGGGGGATGCGAGCTCATGTCAGCAAGTGGTGCTACCGTTCCGGATCTGGAACCGAGCTTATTCGCAGAAACAGCCAGTGCTCCGTCCCTTTAACGAGGCTTTGATGGGTGGGTGTTACGCGCGGCGCGCTTCCAGGAGAGACGTGTATATGTATAGGAGCCCGTGTGTCCTTACATCAACACCAGTTCTAGTGTGCCGTTTTCTTTCTTTTCTTCTGTTCTTGTTGTTCTTAGAGTTATTTCTTTACTTCGATCGCAGGCATATTTTACGGAGATTTTCGTGGCATACGTGCAATGGATTCTCGCGTTCGACGGACTCGAAAGTACGTGTACGTTTGTTAGATGTAGTTATAATTCAGCTGCTACTGTGTCGTCGTCCACCTTGAAACGAAGGCCCGTGTACTGTGCGATATCAGTGCACGTTAAAGAACCCCAGCTAGTCGAAATTTCCGGAGCGCTCCGCTACGGCGTCTCTCATAATAATATCGTGGTTTCGGGACGTAAAGCCCCAGCAATCAATCGATCACGTTGAAACGAACTGTTTGCCGTGTACTACCCGGAGAGCGACGTATGTTTTCTTTTTCTGTCGCTATTGTGATGAGTACGGGATCCTCATACTCGTTGCATGTTAGGGTTTGAGTAATTTATTTTCCTGGCAGAGTGTTTGGGGGCGGTGGGTTAATTAAATTCTCTTAGACAATCGAACAGCTTCGGAAGCGCGCCCATGCAATAGCACTCCGAATATTTCGTTTTAGGAGGAGTCAGCTTTCAAGTGCACCGCGCCTTGATGCACTTGCCGACCGAAACTTTCAGCGTCAGGTATTAAGAATGGAGGCTTCAGGATTCTTCGCGTAATACTTCACCGGCGATATGTAGACGTGTGCTAGCTGTCCCATTTATTGTTCTTGAATGCCCCTTCATTACGCGCAGACCTTAACGTTGAGAACCACACCCGCTAACAATCACTGTACTTCAGAGAGGAAGACTAACTTGTAGTTAAAATGCATCGTGCTAGTATTAATCTCCAACTTCATCGGTCAAATGTTTACAGAGGCCGCGCAGTATCCTTCTGCATCTTGCTTGCAAGGCGCTTCCACTCGGCAAGGCCGCCTTCAAAAGTATACTATCCGAGTGGACCTTTTAGACAAAGATAGGAAAATATATCTGTTCATGAATTGGGGGCTATACATCCATATGTACATGGGCAGTATAACTTTTTCTTGGGCTAGCTGGTACTTGCTGTATGACATTAGTTCGTAGCGCAAAACTTCCTTCCTCTTACGCTTTCTTTCCAAGTTTGGTTCTACAAAATAATCTCATACATGGGCAGGCATAGACACTGTTTTCTGAACGACTGAACTAGAGCCTTCGTCTCATCCAGGTGTCATCGAAGTTCGACGCTCAACAAGATGCCGCCGGCGTCCTCTGCGGGTGTGCGTTTCGGAGACCGCCGCCACCGTGCATACGCCGGCATACACAACTCATCACGACACGTGAACTGTCATCGAGTCACAAATATATCCCGCCTGCTCCACCCAGCGCTCTCTCCCCCTTCGCGATGCCCGTCGCACTACGGCGCGCGGTCTCCCTCCCGGGTGGTCGTGGTCGTCGCGGAAGTCGGCGGCGATACATCTCCCCACGTGGTGCCCCGGACGTTGCTTGCTGCGCGCGGGCAATCGGTGTTGTCTTCTTCTCCCCTCTGCTCCGTCTCCCCCGCCGTGGCTCTAGCGGGAGACGACGCTAGCGTGGGCGGCTGAGGCGGCGGTTGCACCGCGCCGCAGAGCAGCGCCCCGTTTGCCGTCGCCGCGCCGTATCCCCCGATGCAGGCGGCCGATAACCGAGCCGGATCTGAGGGCCGCTCCTCCGCTCCGCCGCCGCTGCACTGTGGACCCCGGATCGGCCCTGCCAAGCGCGGCTGATGCATTTCGCCCTTGGGTTATCATTAAGCGCGGGGCTCCGCGCGCTCTCCGCGTACTGTGCGAGTCCTCATGCAACGTGCGAGCCCCCAGCGCGCTCTGGGGCCGAAGCGAGTCCGGTGGTTTTTCTTGCGTTCTTCGCTTCTCGAGCCGCTTTCTCCTGCTCTTACTCTTCAAGTTCTTGTGCGCTTGCTTGGTGTTATTTTTTTTTTTCGGCCGCCCCCAACAGGATCTTGAGCTCCAAGAGACCGTCGGGACACGGCATTGTTTGCCGCTAGCTTCGAGAGAGAGGTAGGGGGGGGGGGGGGGTGAATTAACTAGAGATTGCGCGAAAATTGCCCAGAGCGAGGACCTGTTACGACTGGTTATATAGGCGGCGTATGCCTTGGTGAGTGAGTACTGTAACAAGAGGCTGTGCAAGCTTGAGAAACGGACAGCCTGTGTTTGAAAAAGGCGAGTCGAATTGGGGTGCCATACAGACCCTTATCCGGCATAGCTAACGCGATAGTTTTCTATAGGGCTCAGGGCAGAAAAGTGAGAGGGGGCTCAATAACATGAATTACACGTGACTAGGGCAGACATAAGTGTGACAGCCAACGACCTCCGTGTTCTTTCATTGCGTCGTCCTGGCAGTCAATATAGGAAAGCCCACTCTGCAGCTACCGGACAAACCAAACCCCGTGATTCGGTCTGAATGCTATATGAACGCCTAAGTGTAAGATCCGCAGGCGCATGACTTCATCAAAAGGTGGTATAAAGCATCTGGTGCCAGCTCTGTTTTGAGTATTTCTCGACGTCCACGAGTATAAGTCCGGAAACCCACGCCTCCGTGAACTCTCTCGTTTTTCGGTAATGTGAAGGCACAGCTCCAATTTAGCGCTAATTGGGATATTCCGAGATGTTCGCGACCTCCACGCGAATGTAACGTAACCAAAAGAGACAAGGTGCGCCCTTGTCGAGCTCTGTGGACGAAGAAGCACGAGAGAACGTGAATACTGAAGCATGAGCTGAATTACAACAACAACAACAACAACAACAACAACAACAACAACAACAACGAATTGGTGGTGTTTCACGGGCCCAAGACCAACTTGATTGTAAGGCACGCCCCGTATTGGAGGGCTCTGTAGTAACTATTGACCTCCTGATGATCTTTAACGTGCGCCTAAATCTAAGCACACGGGTGGTTCTTTGCCTTTCGCCTCCATCTAAATGTGGCCGCCGTGGACGCGGGACTCGATCCCGCAACCTTGAGCTTCGCTACCCAACACCTAAGCGATTACCACACTTATAGAGCGACATTCAAAACCGTATCCCGCAGCCACAGCTTCTTCAAGGTATGGTAGCAAACCAGAAAGCCCTCTGATTGATGTCACTGCATTTTCCTTCCTTGTGCGTGCTCCCTTTTTCTCCATTACCCTATCCTTTCCGCCTACATATATATGGTGGAATGTGCCACTGGCGTTGTTATACCACTATAGGGCATTAAAAAAAGTGGATTTTCGCTTTATACCAACAGCATTTCTGGTTTCCTCAACTGACAGCTTTAAAACGGAGTCATCTGTTCCGGTTTCAAAAAAAAAAAAAATTCTAATCATCGCCATTTACATTCACTGCCCGCAAATATCGCTAACGTTTTTTTTTGTTTTTTTATCGGTGTTGGTGGTCTTTTTTTACATTATAGCACCACGGAACAGGATTCGAGTATAAGCCAAAAGGGAAAGAAAAGAAAGCTGAATTTTAATTGTTAATATATTTTGTAGGATTTTCTATATATCGTTGCTACTACTA
Organism: Hyalomma asiaticum; assembly: GCA_013339685.2. Taxonomy (NCBI): domain Eukaryota; kingdom Metazoa; phylum Arthropoda; class Arachnida; order Ixodida; family Ixodidae; genus Hyalomma; species Hyalomma asiaticum. Next base: position 82,020,897 of record CM023486.1, on the reverse strand, counting down.
CTGCTATATAAGGTCTTCTTTCTGTGTCACCTTGACATCCGAAGAAGGTCCTTCGTTTCCACATCAGCACAGCGATTAGTCACTGCTCATCGGTGCATGCGTCTTGTTGCAAAAGGTCTTGCGCGAAGCGATCCGCCACTTCCGTCCGGCCCAGTGCCTGAATAATTCAGGACGCTCTGTTGGGAACGCTCTTGTAGCGATATCATTTCACTGCTTTTATTTTTTTCTCTCTATCCACCTTAGTCGGAGATGCGCGTGCATTACATCTTTCCCAGCAGTGGGGTGCCGGGCTGTTCAGACTAACCGTGCAGGGGTGCAAATTTCTTCGGTGCAATTGCTCACCCAGAATCTATGGCTGCGTTCGCTACCAACACGCGCGAAGGAGGCATGGGAGAGCCGCAAAATGTTCCAGATGCCGTCATGCACAAAGCGTAAGGCACGCCTCTGACGTGTTCTGCATCAGCTGTAGGACCCACCACGCGGGGGCTCAACACGCATATTTTTTTTTTTCTCAGACGGCTATGGTTTTCGTTTTCCTTGATGCTGGAATGGACTTACGGGTTCGATTCCCAACCTCGGCAGCCCCACTTTTAGGGAGACGAGATGCGAAAACGCGTAAAGTATGCTAATTAAATTGTCAGCCTACCTAAAGAGTACCTGTGTTTCCAATGCGTAGGTGGATCGCCGCAATATGGACAAAATACATCGTAATTTTGTTTAGCTTGATCTACAGACTTTAACGTAAAATAAACTATGTTTCATTGTTCTTGGGGCGCTACAAGAAATCAGGCTTAGTGTAAATTCTGCGGGGTGGCTTGTATAGCCGAACCTTGACGTTGTTGCTACGAGCAGGCCTGCACGTGTACGTTTGTTGTTATGTGGGGTTTAACGTCCCAAAACCAGCTGTGATTATGAGAGACGCCGTAGTGGAGGGCTCCGGAAATTTTGACCACCTGGGGTTCTTTAACGTGCCCTGACATCGTACAATACACGGGCCTCAGCATTTCGCCTCCATCGAAATGCAGCCGCCGCAGCCGGGATTCGATCCCGCGACCCTCGGATCAGCAGCCGAGTACCATAGCCACTAGACCACCGTGGCGGGGCTGCATGTGTACGTTTACCGCGCTAGAAAGATATCCTCGCCGAAGCTTGCTTCACCGCAGTCGTGCGTGTTATGTTGAGAAAGCCACTTCCGCAAAGAAGCTCGACACTGTTCGAAGGTTAAACGGCGATGGCGAGCCACATTAGCATGTAACTATTCTTTCCTATTTTACTATTGTTTTGGTACATCGCCACTGGCTGGAATAACGCCTCGCCTTTGTTATCGCCGATATCAATCCCTGTCAGCGATGGATGAGAAGATTTGAAGAGTCGAACGAAATAAATCTATACAAAATGCGGACCCTGGGACAACCTGAGCTCAGGTTAACAAGTCGGGTACTGGGAACCAGCTATTAATTTATTTGTGAATTTGATATGCGTCTCTCCTCCGTCCCTCTCCCTCTCTGTCCTATCTTCTGAAGTGTGGGACACTGAAGTCGCAGCGGTTTCCATTGTGCAAGACGTAGAACAAATACAGATATGTGAAGTTTAAAGAAAGGTGCTTTGGACTTGAAATAGTCAGAAAACGCCAGGAGCGGCCAACATAATTTGCATCCTTGCAACTGCGGTGCTCATCATTATCACAAGGTGACTTTGATGCGTAAAGCCCGAAAATGTGAAAAATAATGTAAATTGAAATGAAGACAAATTGCGACAAATATTTGCGAACTATTGCCCAGAACCGGTGCTTTACAGACGTCGCGGGCATGAGGCATTTTGTAGTTCTTCACGCAACCTTGTCATCCCGCTTGCCACTTGCGACAGAGCGCTCATAAACATGCCATTGAATATGGCGGTCACGATTGGTAAACAGGAAGGTTTTGAAAGAAATTCTAAGCAGGATTTCGGTGAAGTGGCCGTTCTCAGCAGGCGCGGACTGGCAGGACCACCGAATGAGGCGGAAAAAAATGAAAGGAGAGAAGGGTGGTCGGGAAGGGAGCATGTGTGTTCGTCTTATTTTCTCCGGTGTGTAACGTACATTTCTATTGTCGTTTCTTTTTCGTCGTTACATTTCCATTGTTTCCTTTGTGTTCCTAATTCTGCGCCTTGGACACTGTGACTGTAGAACGACAGACATGGCCATAAAGATTTGTATATATAAAAAAAGAGAGATTTAGTGCAGTTGCTGATTGCCGATAAATTGCCGTATAAGCTCGTGTAAGGGCCGCGATCCTTTAACTTGACCGCCTAGAATCCAGAAAAAAAAAGAAAGAAAATGGAACGAAGAATCAGAAATCGGAATAGAAATTTCAACCAACGCGCTTCATGCAGCGGCGTAACTCTGATCGATGAATTCAGAGTAATCGTATACAGAACAATAAGGCGGCTAAGTCAAACGCCATGTGTGACACTGAAGGAAGAAAGAAAAAGATAGCAGGGAGGGAAAGGCAGTGGGAAAAGGGATGGGAGAGATTTAAATTTAAAAGAGAGAGACAGAAATAGAATAGAAAAGAACCACATAGAAAATGTCAGTCAGTCGTTCCTGTAAGGCGACACCACAGTTATACAGTCACCAGTGCAAGTTAGTCACGTTCAAGGACTTCCGCAGTGCCTTCGTCACCTTCAGCTGCGGTGGCTTATGTGCTCGACATTCCAGAATGACACTGAAGGAATCACGAATGTGCTGCCATCGAATCGTAAGCATGTCGTGTCAATGGGAAAGACGAGTTGCGAGATTTGCGTGATAATGGGTGTATTAATTTCGGCTATGGCCTATATGCATTCGCTTTTGCGGTACGTTATCTGAATCGTGGCGGATAATGGCAGATTTAGCGCCCTCATATAGCTTCAGGACAATTCTACCGAATGCCTTGGTCCTGTGCAATGACCGCACATTATCAACACTGCGAGAAAGGAAAAAGTCCACGTGTGTCTAAAGAAATTTATACGGTGTCGCAATGTTCTCACCGGCTTCATTTTTTTCTTTGCCTTTTAATAAAGCGTTCCTCTACTTCGTAGGTTCAGACTGAATTTGTTCATAGTAATGATAGGATATATCAAAACAGGAACGCAGAACAGGAAGCACATAGAAACTGGCTTTCAACAAACGTAATCCGCTTTCCAATGCACGCTAATTTGCACCATTCAGAAATCGCACTTCGATTAAGACTGGACAAATTCCTTTGCCGGAGCTCTACGTCTCCCCCGGTGAAAACTGCGGTGCTAACGATGGCGTGGGAAGAACCGGTACATGGGCAGGCGCATCGCATATATAAGAATTTTCAGCCCGCGAATGCGCGGGCGTCGCTTCCATACACCTCCCGTATGGGTCACGGCTAGCGGGAATTTATGTCTGCTTGACGGGTTCTTCTTCGTTCGTACCCTTGTGGCCGCACCGTCTTACTGCGTGTGCTGCAGGCGGGAGGCGACTCAGGCGAGCGAGCTTCGAGGAGCTGGGAGTATAACAAACTGACCAACTACGCGGCCGCGCGATGCATATACGTGCCGGAATGTGCGTACAGCGTGCAAGGACAACGTGGCGGCGGCAGTATACCTATGTCCTGTCGCGGTTGCTAGGGGGCGTTTAATGTAAGCGACATGGTTCCCTTCATTCCTAGCGCTGAGGATATATGCTCGCTACTGGAGTGTGCGATAGGGTCGCCCGTGAAACCTCACTCCTGTGGGCACGGTGTACTTAAAGTAATGGTGTTTAGATTATTAATCATGAGCACACATTATCGGCCACTGATCCATTGTGCGCGGAACTGAGTAAGTCGCTTTGTTGCTTGGAAACCGTTAGACCTGTCGGCTCTCTCGGGAATCATTCCTACCTTGCTGCCGCTCCTGCAGAGGACTTGCGTGCCGTGGCTTTGATTCCCAGCCGCGCCAGTAGCACTCCAAGCACATATATGACTCCTAACGACAATTATATAAACAATGCACCTCCTCCACCGCCGCCAGTCTGCTGGTTTCTTTTGTTGTGCACGACTATGCAAAACAGTCGTATTTTTTCTTAACCTTTCAGTTCTGGTGAACCGCACTGTGTGCTCTGTTCTCACTCACTCACTCACTCACTCACTCACTCACTCACTCACTCACTCACTCACTCACTCACTCACTCACTCACTCACTCACTCACTCACTCACTCACTCACTCACTCACTCACTCACTCACTCACTCACTCACTCACTCACTCACTCCTTACCTTCCTTCATTGCCTTCGCCATTCACCATTAGTGTAGTAAACCGAAGCTTTACGGTGGTTAATCCCTTCAGCTTTCTTTTATTTTACCTCCCTCTCATCAGTCTTCTTTAATTTTTATCCCTTAATGCACCCATCACACGCGTACCAACTTTCATCACTTATATCCCATGCGCAGTCTTCAGGTTCCTTTCAAATTTATTCGCCACCTGTCAAACGAGGCATCCCGCGCGGACGCATGCATCAACTTACATAAGCGCATATCGGTCACGGTACCGCCTTCTTTCGTGAAAAGCACGGTACACACATACGCGGTGTGGGCAGGTCTGCGCAAATTACTCCCGTTTCAGCCGTCATTCCGCGTCGGCTCATTTGCGACGCCGGAACTACGCAGTATTATATAGTGGGCACGTACATGCATGTACGATGCATACACTATACGGTAAAGCGCGCGCACTACAAGAAACAGAAGAGCGCGGGGATGACCGAGATATTGTTTTGCGCCCCAGCTGGCCGTTCCGAAACGAGTTTCTCTTTCTGGGGCGCCTAAGGAGATGCTAATCGCCGCCTCGCTTTCTCTCCTGCTGGTTCTCCGCCAAGAGAGGAACGCCGCAGTTGGGCCCGGGGCAGTTTCGATGGCGCTTGGAAAAAACGAGCAGCGCCGCCGTGCGCAGATGGAATGCGGATTCAACGCGGCAGCCGCGTGCGGCGCACGGAATGCGTATCTACACGACGGGCATGCAGCGCGCGGTTGTGGCGGCGAGCCCCTCCACGCAGCCATTCACGAGTGTGGTAGTACGCGCATGTGCGACGGCACGCCTGTGGCATACCGTGTTTTCGCCTCTGGACGGAGCGTGAGAGTTCCCTTCATTGTTGTGTAAGTATAAGGCGCTGTACAGACACGTGAGAAGGGAAAAAAGACGAGACAATTAAGCGCCAACTGTCAACTGAAAAGTCGTAATGTGGCGGTAAACTAGGTACACGAACGTATTCGCGCGTGCACGGGTATGAGAGAATCACGTATCGACCTTGCGCACATGCCATATATGGCAGATTGATGGAAAAGAGGTCTTTACGCTCGACATTTCATTTTTAATGCATGGGTTATTGTTGTGCAGCACAGTAACTTTTTCTTGGGATAGTTGGTACTTGCTGTAGGTCGTTAGTTTGTAGAGCAACACTTCTGGGAAAAATAGGGAAAGTGCAAGAGAGAAGAAGCAAAGAAGGCGTCACAAGGAGGGGAAAGCAGAGGGGGGGGGGGGGGGTCACTGTAGAAAAAATATACTGCACAATAACTTTCTTGGGCAAGTTGGTACTTTCTGTGTAGGGCATTATTTTGTTGTGCAGTCTTCCCAAAGGGGCGCTAAAGTGAAACCATGAATGCATCATTATCAGAAAATTTTACTGTTGTTAATTTTAACTTTGTGCATTATTAATAAAAAAGAACATACTGAAATCCTTGACGTTAGCGCGACGTCACGGATTTTAACGTGGTCTTTCGTTTTTCAATCAAATCGGCTCAAGAAAATTTTCTGCAACTTATCATCGCTGAGGTCCCCTTAGAGGACAAACCTGCCTCATCATTACCGATTAAGAACTGTGTAGGCGCCAGTGTAGACTGCGTCAAATTATTACATCAACTGCTTCTCTACAAATGCCAAAAGCTTCATCATAAAAAAATAAGAAAGAAAGGTTGATTCTTTCAAACGCGCGCGCGCAAACGCTTGCCCAGCATTCCGTGACGGAATTTCCATAAAGAGTACTGAGAACCACCCTGTTTGATCGCTAGAATATGTCTTCTCCGCTGATTTTGTTCCGGAGGCCGTTCGATGCTCCCTTAGATATTTGGATAAGAGCACGCTTTCCCATAGACATCACTCCTCTTTCAGCTCGTGTCTACCGTGGAATATGTAGGTCGCTCTTGAAGTCTGCCCATGAATCCAACTATATAGCACTGGCACGCGAGTGAGCCCATGAACCCAGCGTGCGAATCTCGAAATCGAACAAAAAGAACAAACAAAGACACCCCCGCAAAGCAATTCAGGTGTATAATGCCAGCGCGCGGTATACATAATCGTCAACGTTACGGTGTTCCCCCTCCCAAGAGCTCAGATTGTTGGGCACCAGTTCCGAGGAATCAATCTATAGCTCCTCGGATCCAGGATCTCGGCCACTCACTTAGTTTTTCCCACAGCAGTGAGCCGTATATACTCCTTCACATCCTCCCCAGCAGCGACGAGTCCACAAGGTTCGCCAAGAGCCCTCCCCTTTGTTTCCCGCGGTGCCGCCCGTCTTCAGGGTATAGACGTCGAGTAATTATGCCTAATGGTCGCACCCCGCGAGTGTGGGCCCGTTCGGCGATCCGTGTAACCGATAACGGAGCCCCACGAATATACGCGGCTCGGCCGCGCGGTATTCTCGCATTTACTTTGGCTCTGACGGCCTTGACGAGCCGGAGGTACAGGTCGGAGCACACTCAATGAAGTGGTTCATGTGAAAGTCTCGAGTGATTGCGGGCGCTTGTATTTGCCCGTGCTAGACCGGCCGGGCCGATGACATACCTTATACCAGGTACGGGTATGCGAGCTGAGAGTATACTGCGCGTGCGAAAGCCTCTCCTGGAGTGGTGGATGGACCGCCTGCATTGTAAATCAAGAAGGTAACAAGCCAAGATGAACTAAATAAAGAGCGTATTTTGCTTCTAGATGTGCGACAGTGTGTGTGGCGCTGCTTTGGTTCAGATAATGTAGGGCATGGAATGTTTCGGGGCTACGTGGTATTTTGACCATTGGCTTGAGAGGTGGCACACGCCATACCGCACACGAAGGTTATTGTCGTGGATGTGAACCGGTACGTGACCGACTGCAGTTGTTACTTGTCGGCTGTGCAGGGAACCTTTGAATGCCGCAATGCACGTTGCGTTATTTATTGAAGCCTTGTTTCGGGTAGTTCTCGGACCGTGGGAGCGCATGCTGAAGGCGCGTTGTGAGAATTCGAGGCGTTTCTGGTATTCGTGGTAAGCATGCAAGTGCTAAGCCGGGACTCTGTGAATAATTTGTCTGTGCGCTTATGCGCGTGTCAATAGATGCGGCTGTTAGCTGTTAGTGTGATTATCCTGATTCACGCACACGTAGGTCATATTTTAATCCAACGATTGCAGCTGAGTTCCAGACAGTGAGGAACACTTTCTGGATATCAGCATACCTATCCCTCTCTCTTATCCAGAAGGGGAGGGTTCTTATGAAAATTCCTTCCTTGGGCATTGTAAGTAGTCAGGTGTGCGTCAACTTTCCCATGTTCTTTTCTCTCTCTCTCTGTCATTCTTTCTCCTATCGTTGTACTTTAATTAGGTATCTATTGGCTCGTGTTTATGAAGTGTTGTCTGCCTCATGCTAATTGATTGCGTCCGATATCTTTTCATCGCTGTCCCGATGATTTCCTCGATAAGTACTTTTCACATTTCGAATGGGATCCGTTATAAAGTTATCAATGTCTTGCTACCTGGACACCCTGCAACGTGGCACAAGAGTTTAATGGCCTCAAGGGATTGGAAACGACAAGCACATCAATTTCTTAGAAATTGGATGTTTTCCATCCTGTCAGGGGAGATTTAGTGTCAAGCGTCGGTCCTGCGTTCGAACCCCGGACCAGGAGAATGTTTTCGGCAACTTCCTTACAGCTTTGTTCTACAAACGGGTCGGTGCTAATTATCTCTTTAATAGTTTTAGCATGCTTCATTTGTGTAGACTTGAAATTTAATATGTACCATGTGATAGTGTGGAGCCCGCATTCTCTTGTGTACTTTTTCTAGCTCTTTGTATTTATATTAGTAAGTGCAAACCTTGCGTACTGCTACAGAGAGTGAAGAGTTAGCCACACTAAAATGCGAAACGTCTGCTATAGTGCTACCCCCCCCCCCTTTTTTTTTCCACCTTCTTTCCCCCAAAGAAAAAAAGAAGTTCGCCTCGTTAAAGCTGGCTTCTCTGCAGCAACTGTGTGTTTTAGGAGAAGCCTACTTCAACAAATTCTCGCGGCTCGAATTTTATAAGTTATAGCGATTGCGAATGAATGAACTGTAATGGCGGGTCCTCGGAACCACTGCTTCGGTAGAAACCGTTTGTGTTAGCTTTTCGTTACACTTTCGATAGTTTGACGCTTGTGTAAGTGGAAATTATCGTAGCAAGGCGGTTAGGTGAGCTAGTTTGTACTTTGTAAAATGGATGAAACAAACGGGAAATAAGAAAGACAGGGAAAATAAAACGACAGTCCCGTCGTTTTCTTCTCACTGTCTTTCGTGTCCCTGGTTATTATCCATATAAAATTCTTAATTTGAAAATGATCTACGGTTTCTTCATATCTGCCGTGTGAGCGCCACACGTCTTGATGCGGCTCATTCAAATTTGGCGAATATATGACAGTTTGACAACAGTGGAAGACTACCCCAACCAAAAGCCGATGCAACACAAGTGTTTCCAAGATGTATGACCGGCTTTCTCACTTGATGTGTACGCGTTCGAGTGTAGTGCTATACATGCTGCGATAATGTGAGCCAAATAATTCTAAGTGCTAGCTTTAAGCGTCCTAAAAACGAGCCCGGGTTGCGCCAAGCACTTCCATGCAATGACATCATGCAGCATGTGTCTGGCAAGAATTATCCACTCCTGAACGCAAATCTCTTCTGCTGAATAGCCGTCGGAAGAGACCAGGCGACCCCAACGTAAAAAAGACCAATCATCCGTGGTCGCCAGAACTCCAGCCGGAACTGCCTGAAATTCCGGTAGCGTGGAGGGTCTCGCCACAAGTACATCCTTCAAACTTTTATTGCATAGGTTTCGTCGTATGTATACTCACGGAAACGCGGTGGTCTTATGGGTATATATAGCTGGCCGCCGCGGTTTCTTTCGTTTTCCGCGGAAACATCTAATTTCGAGCTGGCCCAGAGCGAAAAAAAAAAGAAAGAAGGGGACGCAAAAAGCCAGAGAGAAATAGAAAAGAAGCTTCGTATTGGCGCTTACATATATGAAAAAAAAAGAACAAATAACAAAACAGGTTCTTTCCAAACTTCTTGCACCACCCTGGCATCCCTCATTGCAACAGCAGCAGCACCACCACGGTCGTCTCCGCCACCGCGATCTCAACAACGAGCCCAAAGGTGGCATTTAGACGGCGCCAGACCCGTGAAGCGAAATGCCCTCGGTAGCCCCGAAATGCACACACAGAACTCGGCCGCCTTCCCTCCCTGATGGCGGCGCCAGTGCACTCGTGAAGCGAGCATCACATCGTGGTTTTGAGTGAGGCCCCAGTCCATCCTCGAGGAAACCGCTATTGCTCTTGGTTCTTGTGGTGCCGCGGCCTGTACATGTATACGGAAGGGCGGGTTATGTTTGTGCGCGCGCTTGGCAGAACGCACGGGGCATTCTTGTGTACGGTCTTCACTACCTCCTCACTATCTACCTTCTTTGTCGAGTGTCTCTCATCCTCCCCTCAGTCTTCACTAGTTCTACGCGTTGTCGTTCCGCTTCCTCTTCTTCTTTCTTTGCCCAGCCTCATCACCCTCGCTCTTCCTTTTTCAAGACGGTGTTTAAGAAGCCACAAACGGTCATAATTGGCGGTGTTAACGAGACGTTTTTTCGTGGCGGGCTGGGCTCGTTGGCTGTAATTGGACGCTTGGTGCGCTGCTGCTGCTGCTATACGAGCGATGGACCCTTAAAGAGCGGGCGTAATTGCGGGGTATTTGCGTGCTAATTTGCTCGCCATATCGTGGGGCCCCCGGCTCCCTTTCCACCACCTTCTTAGTACACGCTTCTGTTTTGAGAGCTTTTATTTTAATCTTTTTCCAAAAATTCTTTGGCTGTTTATTGTTCGTAGCAGACAGGCACTTTCAAGCTGACAGACCTCTGAACTCTTATAAACAGAGGAAAGGACACCATTGCTCCTCTGTGGTGTCCCGACAACATCGATATGGCAAAGATGTGGGCAAGTTGATTATGTATTTACCAAGCCTGGCTGCACGGCACCAAAGTGGGTGTGTTCTAATAGCCTTATGTACTTACGCTGCGAAATTAATTGCATCATAAGCGCACTTGTAAATTTCGCACCTGTGACATCGCGTATAATGAGCGTGCGCGGCATATCTCTGTGGGTATAATACTTAATGTACGAGATTCGTTTTTGCCACTTCTATAGCAAACCTGGCCAAGAAAAAAAGAAATACAGATGTCAGGCGTAGAGGTAAGTTGGAATCACCGCGTCAGTAAACATAGCTACATTTCAGCTATTCGCTTGGTTGGCACTGCACAAACGCATAGTTTGCTGAAGGTAATACCATGTTTGAGCGGGTAATGCCTATTCCGTCAGCCGTGGCAAAAAATTCATTCTCTCTTGTTTTCGATGTCTGTAACCAATAACGAACTTGGTCAAGTACATTCGCCCAATTGTTAACTTAATAAAACACTAGCAGAGTATCAGTGTACTTATAAAGCTTTCATTTTTGAAGAATCTGCAGCGCTTAGATTTACAATTGCTCGACTTTGACACTTAAATTGGCTCTGCACGTCGAAAAGGATAGACAAGCGTATTATTGTTGCTTCTTCATGCATTTTAATGCACAGCTAAATAAAAATGCAGCACAAGCAAAGTTTACATTTGCTTCCTATTCGAAAGCTGTTTAAGTTCGCGGATTGCTGGTGCACAGGCCACAGTTCATTAATACATATATATGTGAACACGTGTAGGATCGTGCTTTGGGGAACCCTCATCCGCAAATGGCGTGTAGTTAACATGATTGCGTAAAATCTATGACGTGACTGTTTACTTGTACGCGCATGCATTGAGCATGGAGAAACGCTAGAACTCCAGTATTCCGCTTTAGATGTAACATTTACTTGATTACGTCAAAGTGTAGCACCGTCGACGTTCAAGCAAACGCGCTGCATATGCGAACAACAGACCGGCTTGTCTTTAATTTAATTGCTTGAGCGATAAAGCGTGGTACACACACACACACACACACACACACACACACACACACACACACACACACACACACACACACACACACACACACACACACACACACACACACACACACACACACACACACACACACACACACACACACACACACACACACACACACACACACACACACACACACACACACACACACACACACACACACACACACACACACACACACGCACACACACACACACGCGCGCGAAAGCAAGTTGGCGTATCTCTGTGTGCAGCAATTCAGAAAGTGGGGAAATTAGTGCAGAATTCTCGCATGCTGTTAAGCCTCAGGGTTGCAATGCCGGCGCTTGTATGCATCGCCGAAGCGGAAATGTTGACGGATGGATGCGCTGCCAGCGAAAACTCAAATATCTCCTGAAATTTCCGGAGGATGCACGAGTTTCCCGTTATTTTCGAAATGGGCCTTCGTGCTAAAGAAACAAAGAGAGGGTGGACAGGAGATAGATGAATGAAGAAATTGGGCAGTTCGCGCCCAAAGGGCTACTAACCCTTTTGTGAAATTTCGTTGAACTTTTCGGGAAAACGCGGCCGCTGCGGTTTCTCCGATCTCAGTACGGGAGAGAAGCGAATAGAGAGAAATGGAAAAAGAAGTAGCCGTTCCCGAGGGGTTCGCCGCCGAATGAGGTGTATAATTAAAGGGCGCTCGTTGAAGAGACGGGCAACGGTTTCTGAGAAGGCCTTGCTCCCTGGCCAACCTGTACGCCTGGGTCCCGTCACACCCCCCAACTTCTCCGTTCGTACGGGCCTTCAGCGGCGAAGAAAAATTGTGCTTCATTCGGCTACTGGAGGCGTTGCGGCGGCCTCGGTCTGTACCAATTTGCACTTTAGCGCCTGCCATTCTCCCATGTACGGTCACTCTCACGTGTGCATGTATCACGTGTACATGTATTGCTTCTTGCTATAGAACGTAAGAGCGCTCGGATGCGCTTGTATGTACTACCGGTAACGTGGATGCCAACGTATTACACTTCGCTTTTAGAAGTACAATGAGACAATTAAGTTTGATTTTTATTTTCGGTGAGCCTCGAAGTCTAGATATCTTATGGCACTCTCTCCGCCTTGTAGTATTGCCATTTATTATGGTGCGCATTCACAGTAGTACTTTCATTGCTCCCTTGATTTCAAGCGTTTAGGAAACTGTGTCTGTCCCTCATTGTTTCTCGACGACCTACAGTCTTTCAATCCCTTTTTGGTCTTTTAGGTGATTTGGCTAGCTGTAAGGAATATATTATATTCTGACCTGTCCTTTAAGTCCTTACCAAGCCAAAAGAGGAAAAAATACATCATTATTTACTGCCCACCCCCGCCTTCAACAAATGAATGAATGAATGAATGAATGAATGAATGAATGAATGAATGAATGAATGAATGAAGTCCATGAGAATAATTCAAAGGAATAAATTACCGGCCGGCGTCCTGTCGATGCCGTGCGTGGTGTTCCATTCTTCTTCGTGCCTTGTGTTCCGCAGCCACTATGAAGAATAGGTATCCTCTGAATCCAAAAACGAAGCCTCTTAAACAGCTTATGATCGAAGGTAACGTTTTATACAGAGGAATAAGTCCTGTATATTGTCCATTGTCACACGGTCTTATCAGCTGCATTTAAGCCTCTGTTAACTAACCACGGTTCTGTGCATACGGCTTCAAGGACACCCCAGTCTAACTATAGTGCACTCAATTCCAATAGCTAATAAATTACATACTAAAGGAACCATACATCGAAACGGCCGCAGTTTCAGTTTCTATTTCGCTCTTTGTCCAGGCAGCCGTGTGGGCCCAGAATTCCGTGTTCTCTTCCTTTGTCTTTTCCTTCTGGTTGCACCATTGTGGGAGCAACGCGTTTTTACGACGCCTGATATGCACGTTAAATCCCAGTTTTTTAAAGCGTTGCCATCTGTCACCTGACCGAGGAGTGCCCGTTGCGTCAACGCGTGCCATGTAATCGGAACACCTATAGCCTAGCGCATAACCAATAAAAAAAAAAAAAACCTATCTATTCTTTTCCACTTGCACCTCGATGTCTGTCCTTGCTTATTCGCGAGTACTGGGCAGCAAGCTGTACATTTCTCCTTCGGCTAACTTCCGTGCCCTCCGCACCGTGTGCACCTGTCCCTCCCCCTGTATCTTAAACTCAGCAGTTGAGAAACGTATAACAGACATTTGCACACATCTTTAGAATGAAGAAAAGATCACCTGTATCGTAACGGCAACATTCAGAAACAACCATCTAAACTGCATGTATTTCCCCGCAACAGCTGCGGTTGAAAAAGAGAGCATCCGCCTCCAGAAGCATTAAGTTCGATTTGCAGCGCCGGCCATGCACACACCGTTCTTTTTTTTTTTTTTTTCTTCTTAGAAGTGAAACTCAGACCTGGTGGTTCACCTCTAGCGTGTGGTACTCACCTTTTCTATCCTCTCTCTTCTATTCCTCGCTCCACTTTCCGCTATAACCCATGGCGCTGTGCTGTGTTCATTAACAGGGTTCACAAGCTGTCCTCTTTCTTAATCTGAAATACTCTCTCTACTCAGAGCCACCACCGAAGACACATTCCCAACGAGAACTATACGTTCATTCTCAAGCTTTCGTAATTGTTGGTAAAAGCAGAGTTCGTGCTCTATAGAAGTTAGCACAAGGCGAAATCTTCCTTGACTATATAGAAGATAAAAATCCTGGCTTTTCTGCTGCGGAAAGCTCGGCCGCTTGTAAAGCCGCCCCACTAGCGAGGAACAACGGCATGCGGGCCGCTTCCGAGTCGCGGCCGGGAATGAAGCCACACGGTTCCGTGAAAAACAGGCGTCGGAGGAAAAACAAATAACGCCGGAAGCTTCGCACAGCCCGCACACCTGTACATAGCCAACGTGTATATTGGTTTCTACATTTCGCCGCGGCACAAAGCAGCCGAGCTTATATAGAGTGCAGTGGCTTGCCTATATAGCTTTCTCCTCCAGTACCCGAAACGGTGAGAAGCCCCGAGCCAGCATGGGGTCCGGCCGCTTTCGAAGGAAAAGGCTGTACTGCCCCCAGCGGCGCGGGGAGGTGCCGAGCTGGATTTGTCTTCCTACCGTGATGCGCGCGCGCGCGCGTGTGTATACGCACAGCCGGCTTCGTCCACGGGCGTGCGCCGTGAGAGTCGGTAATTGATGAGCGCTAATTACACAGTTGGTTAAGGCTGTGGGAGGCAACCCCCGACTCCCTGAGAAGCCGCTCGCCCGAACGTGTGTCGGCTTTCTCTCCTTCGTCATGCGCGCTTATACTTATCGCGTGTGTATATATATGCGCACCGGTTCATATACGTGTGGCTTCGGCGTATAAGAGCGTGCATGTGCTGTGGGTGCTTGTATATGGTCTGTTCACCGCCAACGCTTGCCGAAATCTCGCTTTTAGTTAGTTATTTCATTAGGTAATCTCTATCTCATCGGTGTCTGTTCGGCAACCTCGGACGATGACGAGATGCGGTGCGAACACTTGCCTTGTATACTTTGCGCTGGTTTTACTTTATTTCAGTCTTTGCTAAACTCTGTTGGACCGTGGTGTGCCCTGTGGAAGCGGTTCGCAGTGCAGCACGTATCGCGGCGAGCGAGGAGTTGCTGACGTCAATTTTATTTGCGATGAAACGTAATGGCTTTGTTCAGTTCGCGTTGAATTTCCGTACATTCCGTGCTCTGAAACTACAGCTTAAAGACAACCATGCATTGTACGTCTTCTATGGTATGTGCGCTCAGCCACGTATCACCACGGAGCCCAGAACCATGTGTGAGTAGAAAATCACTACATATAGGCCTACTGATAATGACATATATTGAGAAGGGGGTGCAAGGGTAGATAAAAGCCAAAATGCGTGCGTGTTGTTTATGGGCACTTTCAATCTGCTTAATATTCGCATGCTAAAGGCAGCGACGCTGTTTTTGCCCGCATCTCGGGGAACGACGGCAGCACTGTATCACAACAATAGCATTCGTACATACATCACTCGGAATGCTCGTATATAATTTCTTGGAGAAGAACACAACCGCGTTGCGAGTTGTGACAGAGAAATACCAAATTGCAGTAACTGTGACAAACAGACCCTCCCCTTCTTTCCCTCTCTCCGACAAACTCAACGTCTGTGCATAACCTTCCTTCCGATTCTCGAAACTGCAAAATCGTTCCGGAACTTGGGTCACTTCAAGTCGTTTCTTTCAAGTTTCAACACCGTTATCCTTAAGCGCACGTTCTACAGCAGACCGGACCTGCACGACACGGAGACCGCTATTGTCGTAATAGTATACGCTCACTTTCGCCCTAGGGTCGCGAAAAGCGATCTTCTGTGCTTTGTCTTCTCGTATTGTTTCTTTCCAAGAAAGAAAAAGAAGGACGGTCCAATGGAGCGTGCCCATGTTCCTGCCGAAGGAGCAATTGCTCAGCCCACTTTGGTTCTCCGTCGCTTGTCTCACTGCTACGTTTCACAAAACGACTCGACTCGCCCGAATGGTCATTCACGAGGCCCATGCGGCCGCATTAGCGTCCGCAAGATGTAGACGCAGGCCATGTCTACTACGCCCCTCAAACAATGGCGACGAGGACGGGACGGTCGGGCAAAAAGGTCCGGCGCAGTCGCTTCCGCGCACTGGACCCTCTCGGCGTTCACCCAACCTAGTTACGTTGGCGTTCACCGTCGTCATCTCTTTCTCCACCCCGGCCAATGCTAAATCACCGCGCGCCCGCTTGTCCCGTACTCTGCTATTGAGGGCAGTAAGGGGACTCACTGACCGTGTGCGCCGCCGCAAGTGGCCCGCTAATTCTCGGGCCCCAGCGTGGGCGGCACGGCGCACTTCCTGTCTGATGAGGTAAGGCCGCGCACGCGGTCTTATGCCTCGGATGGCATTTGCGGCGAGGCTGCGGCGCAATGCAGCGACAAGGCTCGCTTGAATGGGTCGGAGGAGGCTTATGGCGTTTGCGGCTGCGCGGTCAGTCTCCCTTCCCCATTTTTTGTGCCCACCTTTCCTCCGTTTTCCTTCAGCCTGTGTGTAGCTGACTTGCATCGGTGAACAAAGGACGTACACGGCGGCAACGCCTAAAACACACAGTGAGAGAGAGAAGGTGTGTGGGAGAGAGACGGAAGCAACCGTCTCTTCCAAGCACACACATGGAAGGAAGCAAAAGAATTGAAGACTGGCCACTGAAGGCGGCGGCATCGTACACAGCTGAGAGGCCATTCTCGCCCACACTGCAAAGTACCGTACGCTCGTCTTGCGAAGACGTGCGGAGGGGGTGGACATCTTAACGTCTCGCATGTGTGTCTGTGCACACGGCTTTCCGACGCTGAACGCGGAGGACCCGTCGCTAAGAACAGGGCCCTCGCTTTTCAATCTTGCGGTTTCGCCGGTCACTCCCCCCTTCGGCGCAACTCTCTCATTAGTCCGAGGAGAGAGGGAGAGAACCCACTGCTCTACTCACTGCCACGGTGTACTCACTGTGTACACCCGTGGGTCCACCGAACCTCACGACTTCTCTGGCGCCGCCGCCTGTCGGTCTTGTTTGTTCTTCGGGCGAGTTTTTCAATCAGCGGCGCCGGTGGCGTTCGGTCGCGCGGTGTCAAGGCGTCGACTCGCCCCGTTGTCGCCGATACGCGCTCGCACCACTCCCCTCTAATTTGCAAGCGCGCGTACAGCACATGCTCGAGGAGACCCGCTACTCCTGCCGTGAATCCGCAAGCGCGTGCGACCGCCACCACCTTCCGCAGCGCCAATTTGTGCGTACAAGTGTTGTAGTGTGTATCCACGCACACCGCGTTGTCTCTCATCAGTGTGGCCTCCGCGCGTCCGGCGCTGTTTGTGAATGACCGCGCTGCTGGCCGTTGCTGCTTGCCACACTCTACACTTCGAAAGACACGTCATACGGCCTCCCCCGCCTCCCCTTCAGGCTATCGCCCCTATGTGTAGTACGTGTCGAAGTGGCAAGAGTTGAGGCAGCGCCGCAGACTTGTGTTTGTGAGTGCGGCGTATGGCGTGAAGCACCATCCTCTCCTGCGAAGACGGTCACCGTTGCAGCGCTCGCCAAAGCGGTTCGCAGGTAGCGGCGTGACTTCCGGCTCCCGTTGCTCGAAAGCCTTGCAACGATGCGGTGGCGGCGCCGCTCTTTTCTAGGAGCCGCCGCGGCAGCTTTTGGCTGTTGGCCCGTATTACTCGCGCTAATACTACGTACTACTTGTTCTTCGGGCGGCGGCGGCCGCCGAAGAAGCGACCTGTCATCAAGTTCCGAGGAGCTGACACCTGTCGAGTCGACGAAGCGGGCGGCACGGCAAGCCGTGGCGACGACTTGGCGCGGTGTTTGCCTTGCGCATCGGTTGCGCTCTTTCTGTTTGCGTGTTCTTCGAACTGTCCCCCCCTCCCCCTTGCCCGTGTGTGTGGGCATGTTGTCGACGGCTACCACATTCCGTGTACAGCGCATGCCCTCGGGCGTTAAATTGCCCGCACTGTTTATCTTCTTTCCTTTTCTTTAAATTTTTTTTTCGACCCGCCATCATCACCTGTGGCAATGAAAGGCAAGTAGTAGCGGAAAGGGGTTGCGGATGAGTTGATTCTCCGGAGTCCCTCGTCGCGATGTTTGTTCGGCGGAACTGTCTTTGTCGGTGTTTCTGCGACGTGACTTAACACCTACCGTCGTTGGCCCTCTTTCGCTGTTTGTTGCAGCTGCCGTCGATGTAGAAATTCGGCCGCATGCGGGGGGTAAGCTTTTCGAGTGACTCGTGTACGTGAGGCCTGCAGCGCGTATTTTCGGCTGCTCAGTAGGCGCGCAGCTGTTGCGACTTTCTGGCGCAACAGAAGTATCAAGCGCAAGCAAGTGCATGCCGCTTGGTAGCTGCGTTTCTTACGGAGAGGAAATCCGTGCAATAGAACGTAACGAAGACCGGTAGACTCACCGTGTACAGAAGAAAAAAAGAACATTGGAAGGGGGAGAAAGCGTCGAGCATTCGGTCTTTATTATTATTATTATTATTATTATTATTATTGCGGTTAGGTTAAGACGCTGATTTCTGCAGCCCATGTCGGGAGGGCGGCTAAGCGTCCGAGGGGGTAGGGTAAACGGAATGAAAGATATAGAAAGGAGAGAAAAGCCGTAGTGGAGGGCTCCGGAAATTTCTACCACCTGGGGTTCTTTAACGTGCACTGACAACGCACAGTACACGGGCCTCTAGCATTTTCGCCTCCGTCGAAAATGCGACCGCCGCGGCTGGAATGGAACCCGCGTTTTTTGGGTGGCAGCCGAGCACCGTAGCCACTACAGGCTATCGGTAGAGGAAAGAAAGATGGCAAGAAAGAAAATTTGTTGCCGGTGTTGAGTTAGAATTGGGAGGCTACGCTCCGGAGAAAAATGTCTTAGCGACAACGCTACCCGCATTTTTCCCCCTTTATTGTGAGACACAGACACCAGTCTTGCGAGATGCGAACACATGTGAATCCTGCGAGTGGCTTGGATTTTCTTCCTAGAAAAGAAGGAAAGGAAGGAAGAAAGACAGAAGTAAAGAAAGGCGAAAGAAAAATTGTTTCCTTTGCTGCGGAACTAACTGCAGGTCCCTCGCGCTCCGAAGACAAGTTTCTTAAAGGGACACTATAGTCAGAAACAAGTTTTCTCGCATTAGTCGGTTAGCTTTTCAAAATACCGAAAACACCAACCTCCGTGGCGAGAGACCTCCAGAAAACGCGCAAGTAGAAAATACGGGTGGGAACACCGCTTTGACGTGACGTCCAGCACTAAAACGCGTGAAGTTACAGATATTTGACGGCATCTGGTAAAGCCTACATTAACTATTTATCGGTAAGAAAGACGTGCATTGTGTTCTAAGGAAGGCACTAACGACGTCAGTAACACAGGGTGGCCCGTATGAGAATCCGCTAAAAAGTTTTAAAATTCGTTTTCAGGAAAACTAAATGACTTGAAACTGCTTGGCGTGGCATATATTATTACAGTGACGACGAGAACATATACTGAAAATTTCATTGAGATCCGTGGAGACTGAAAAATCGCCGGAGTTGCCCTTTAACCGTCAGGCGATAAATGGTGAGGCCCGTCTACAGTGCGATGTCGGGCACGTTATAGAGGACCCGCCACTGACGCTTTCGCCGACGCCGAACTTTCTGCGAAGCGAGCTCTTTAACGCTGTTGCGTCGAAACTATACATCTGTCACTGTTTTAGAACTGCCATGAAGGACTGGGAATGTTGATACCGGCGCTTGATCGCCATAAGCGGGGACATAATGCCCAGTTTTTGTTTAAGCTCTCCACATCCAGCACTTGTGCGGTCAACCGAACATTTGCTCTTGTTGACCTTACTTTTCCTGTCTCATTGATTGTCGAATCAAAACTCCTGTTATTTCAGAGTTGTGAGCGCGCACTGCGGTATTGCGTAAGTTTCATGGACAAGCTCGACCATCTACTTCAGAGTATCCCGATCGAAGAGGTACAATCAGTCAGAGTTGCTGCCCCGACCAGTATACAGATCTTGTTTATTTCCACCGGAGTCTCACTCGCCATGTGACATACCGAGCAGATAGAGCCCTGGCAGTGGTTTTCTTTTTCTTTCTTTCTTTCTTTCTTTCTTTCTTTCTTTCTTTCTTTCTTTCTTTCTTTCTTTCTTTCTTTCTTTCTTTCTTTCAGTTTGCCGCATGCTTCTTTCATTGCCATTCGTGTCTTTCAGATCTGGCCCTTTCGTATCTCCCTCGCTCTTCGAGACAAGGAGGGCGCGCGCACTCGAGCCGGGTGGCGGTGTAGTGGGGTTGTACAAGGATCGGGGTTAGGGCCGCCGCCATCCGCGTAGCGGCGCGCCCCGGAGCGCGCAAGAGTATAATCAGAGCGGCGCGGAGTTCGTGCCAAGGGGGCGTGCCCCGCGCCCGGGCACGTCTGCCGCGGGCGGCAGGCAGCGGAGCGGTTCGATGCGACGAAATAATTCATGCTGGAAGCGGGGAAAAAGGATTTCCATCCGATAGGGGGCACAGCGACCACCGGTGCCTTATCGGAACGCCGCCGCCGCCGCCACCCTCCGTAGCGGTGGCAGCGCCCGATCGGCGGCGCCGACACGCACGGATGGATGCAGGTGACGACACGGAGCGGTCGTCGTCGAGTCGAGCTAGTCAGCTCCTCGATGACATCAGTCCGATGTTGCCAAGGCTCTTCCAGAAAAAAGGTTCCTCTTTGAAGATTCTGAACGAGAAAATCGCTAGCGCGAGCGGCGAGACGAGCGGCGAGGAGTGGTTATCCTGTTTTGTCTCGCCTTGTATCTCCCTGATGACACGTGTGCCGGAACCCACTTACCATCATGCAGCTAGGATGCTCGAAGCAGAATTAATTTGGAACAGGCTCAGTGGATCATTAATAGTAATGATTTCTGGGTTTGTACGTTCCAAAAACACGACGTGATTATGAGAGACGCCGTAGTCGAAGGCACGGGAAATTTCGACCGCTTCGGTTTCTTTAACGTACACTGACATCGCACACTACACGAACCTTAGCATTTCGCCTCCATTGAAATTCAGCCGCCGCGGCATATAGTGCCATAGACATAGACCACCGTGGCGGTGCCGTTGGATCATCGACGACTGAAGATTCGGCGCAGAAAAAACAAAATGGAAAAGAAAAGGAATTATAGGTCGGCGAGAAGGAAAGAACAAGGTCTCGTCTTGTTTCTCGGTCTCCTATACGCTTATTTGTCCTCTTTTCCCTACACGTATATATGTCCTCTTTGCGATAGTATTCCACGTTTGAAAAAAAAAAGAAAAAGAAAGGTTGACCGATTGATTGTGCTTTGTGCGATGCCAGTGAATGTGCGATGTCAGTACATGTGCTCAGTGCTCGTGCTCTGTCAGACGCTTTAAGCAGCCAAGGTTCTTGAACCCTGGCCATATGCTTCGATGGCTCAGAAGGCAACGAAGGCGTTATTGACATACCTGCAGTCGACAGGTCTCCGCTACCGCCTCTATAGACACTGTGCTTGTGAAACTGTGGGAGGGATTGGTGCTTTTTCCTCTCTCTTCCATTCTATTTCACCCATTTATCCCCTTCCATAGCGCAGGGTAGTAAATCTAACGCGCGTTTGGTTAACCTGCCTGCTTTTCCTTACTTCTCTCGCTCTCTTTGTGTGTGCTCTGTCAGTACGATGCCAGTACGTCCAGGAACCCCACAGTGTCAAAATTTCCGGAGCCTTCCACTACTGCGTTTCTCATAATCGTATCGTGGTTCTGGCACGTAAAACCTCAGCGATTGTTGAATTGAATGGTATACTTGTTTAGGGTCCTTGTCGTTATAAGGACTAGTGCCTGTGTGTATAGAGGCCGGTTGGAGCAACCTCTACTTCTTCGCAGCGCTGCAAGAAAGACATAAGCTGGAATTCAAGTGAGAAGATAAGTTCAGGGCATGGCGGAGACATTGAAAATGACGTATAGACTGTTGAAAACGAACTGTTCATCATTTCATTGCGAACCGTGATTAGTGAACTGGGCTCAGTGTTTTCCATACACCCGGACGAGCGCACTGCCAATCCAGACATCAGAGGTGGCACCACGAATTTTGGTGGTTTGCCTTCCTCGCTGTCAAACGCGCCGGGTGTTCCGTGGCGTGCCGAGGCGGCAGTGGCGGGGGCGCCCACCGAGCGGAATCTACGCGGACGTCGGCTGCGTAATGGGCGCCAGGCACGACACCACGGCGACCGCCCGCCTGGCCCGAAGCCGCAGAATGGCTTCTGCTGCTGGTGTTCGTGCCGCTGACTCGACATGCAGGGCTCCTTGGGTGCGGACTCCTTCCTCCCTCAGAGGCAGCAGCGTGCGGCAGGCGTGTACTACGTACGCGCGCCCGGTGTTCCCGCTCGCCTTCGGGGCTCCCTACTGCAAAATGGATTATACTCTGTTCAGGCCTTCGAAGCACACACTGCCCGTTTTGCTGCACCCACGGCTTCAGCCTTCCTCGCCTTTATACATTGTTCGCGCTTCCCTTTCTTTCGAGCTCCTTGACAATCACTGCTACCTTTCTTTTTCTTTTTTCGACAGGCACGCCCTCGTTTTATCTTGTTCCGTGAGAGCCACTGCACCTTTCTGCCGCGTACCGTGCGGTTTCGTAATTATCCTTCTTGCGCCGGGCTCTCTAGTTCGAGAGATTTCTGCGATGGCGTTCATTCTTTCGTCACTGCAGTCAATGCTTTCTCTCTCTCCTCTGTTTTCCTCTTTCACTGTTGGTGAGTTTGATCTGCTGACTGTGCAAGTGATGCCGAAGTTGAATTATTCTTTTGACAGTGATTATACCGTCTCGTCTATGTCGAAAGGCGACTCAAGATCAACTTCAAAGATGGTGTCACTCGAGCGATACGCAGATAGCGTGTGTGTGGTAAGCCAAAGGTATTTGTGTGTGTGTGTGTGTGTGTGTGTGTGTGTGTGTGTGTGTGTGTGTGTGTGTGTGTGTGTGTGTGTGTGTGTGTGTGTGTCATTCTAACATTTTAGCGCAAGATGACGAGCACAGAAGCATACCTGCAAACACAAAGTATACGTCCTCACAAAGGATGAAGGCTACTACAGTATTTGACATATCTTGCACGGCAATGGCGAAGGCGCAAATTTATTTCCCATAACATTGTGTCTTGTTGTTATGCAAGAAATAATAATAATAATAATAATAATAATAATAATAATAATAATAATAATAATAATAATAATAATAATAATAATAATAATAAATTTCTGCGGTTTTACATCCCAAATTCAAGACGTGATTATGAGAGACGCCGTAGTGGAGGTCTCCGGAAATTTCGACCACCTGGGGTTCTTTAACGTGCACTGACGTCGCACAGCACACGGGCCTCGACATTTCGCCTCCACCGTGATGCAACCGCTGCGGGAGGGGTATACGATGCCGTGACATTCAGATCAGCATCCGAGTCTCATATCCACTAGACCACCGCGGCGGTGCTTTTGTTATGCAAGTTATTCTTGTGAAGTGCTGCATATAAATTACCATAATGTTGTCGGCTGTTGTCAGCCACTGCCCCTTGATAAGTTTCCCTCCATGTTCGGCACTTCTCTATAGTGGACATATGATTAAGTTACAGTGTTCATACGAGCACTCATGGACGCTGCACTTTCCATTCTCCTCCATGTTGACCCTTGTTGCTTTTGAAATCATCTTCTGCCAAGCTCGCATATGGTATAACCTTCTAACTTCTAACTCCCTGTGCCTCAGAACAAAAAATAAAATAAAGCGACAAAGGTAACTCAAGTGAACGACACCATCGACAGTCACGTTTTACATATTCGGATAGGGACACAATTATAAACTCTTTCTAAACTGCATGTTGCAACAATTTTAAAATTAATAGGTGCATTAATTTGCCTTAGAGACCTTGCTATAGGTTTTTAGCTCAAAACGCAGATCTAGCAAACCCTAAACCACCGCAGCTGTTGTTAGCCCATGCAAACTTTCAGTACGGCTTTTTTTGAAGAGTCCTCATATAACACTTATTAGTTACTCTTTTGTATGATGCGTCAAGCGCTTCACAACCTAAGCTGCAATATCATCGTAAAATACCAAATAACTCTCCCTTGATCAGTCTCTCTTTCTTTGTTCTTTCTTTTTTGCTGATTTAAGGCCCATCGAGAGCAACGTTCTTCTCTTTACTTCCATTAAGGTTCCGTTCTCACACTCCGCGGGCGTCGCCTGCAATACTCGATCCTAAACCGTGCGACGGCGCCAGCGTGAACGCCTGCAGCTGAAACTTGCTCTTTTCATTTTTCGATGCATCCGGACATCCGAGGCAGATGTCCGGGACTCCCAACACTTCTCGAAAACAAGAAGAAGGAAAAAAGAAAAAGAAAAAATAAAAAACTGCGCGTATAGTGCGTTAAATCAACACACCGAGCATCGAACACCGCGCGCACACGCGATCGCCCCAAAAGTCGTGAGTTCGGAAGCCATGGGTGCCTGCATCACGGCACCCCCGTTAAAGCTCCCGGAGAAAGATTAAAGAAGAAACCGCGCATTGCTCTTATTAACTCCCGTGTATACACCAGGTCCTTGCTTGCCCTTTTACGCGGATGCGCTTCGAAGGAAGGACGTCCCCACGCTAAGCACGGTTTCTTTGTTTTGATGCGCGAACGGCCTTTTGTAACTATCCTGAGAGGCCACAGAACTCCTGTTCACGGTTGTCCGCGTGTGTATGTAAAAATAATAATAAAAATAGATCTTTTTTTCCGGTAGCTCCGGGTTCTTTGTGTGTTAGCACTAGATAGTGTCTTGACTGGTTTCCTGAAGGAGAAAAACCTATATATATAGTGTTTGATAGGAAGCAGCTGCTTGGCTTGCCCCCGCGGTTTCACGGCGAATCCGACCGAGTGCCAGAGGTCGTGACAGCCGTAGCGATAGCGGTCGCCACTCCGCGGTATAGATTTGAGATACGAGTTGTGTGCGCGTACCGTGCAGCGATTACAGATGCGGGTGGAGCCAACGAGGAAGCGAGCGTGCGCCTTAGTCGCAGTTTCCTCTCGCATATCATTTTTGTTACTCTTTTGAAGTTTTTTTCTTCTCTTTTATTGTTGCTCCTCCAGGCTACGGTATCTCTGCATAGGCTGCTGCAAGAGCTATGAACGTGCGAACGCGTGTGAGAGCCATTTCTTTCCCATCGGCGGGAATGGCCAGGTAGAGGTAACGATAAGCTATTTCGAGGCTGATTCTGAAAGACGTTTGCTTATGGACTAAAGGATTAAGGGGGCTGCTCACCACCACCGTTTGAGGCAGAAATACAGGTAGCACTGACTGATTTCATGATCGCGGCATGCATGTACTGCGCCTTATTTGTTCACCTTAAATTCCACTAGTAAAGAAAATGTGCGTGTCTCTGTCAAAGAGCAACGATAAGACTCAAGCGGCGTAGTCGGTGCCCACAGTGACGTCATTTGTTGAAAGAGCGGCCGCTTCCAGCTGTACTTCAAACCAATCTACGAATTCCCTGGTGGGTTCAGTGCAGTATATTGGCTCGCGTGTTCACGGGAGTGTCCACGACTGTTCGGCATCGTTTTCTGATCATGTTCAAAAAGTGTTGCAGCGAGGGCACCTTTTGAATCCGTTTGATTAACATTTCATTCGCTTAATTTGTTTCTTTATTAACATCGAGTCACCTTTAGTTCACTTATTGCGCCTTTGATTCACTTTAGTTTTTCACTTGGCTCACTTAATTCACATCTTATTTCGAGTATGAGCTAAGAAGGCTTAGAGGGCAGGTAAGATGGCAGTTGATCCAAAGCTTCCGCGTCGAAGAGGGCTGCCGCTTAACACCAGGCACGAGAGGCGGTGAAGAGGCAAGGCCTCGCGAGTCGCTTAACTTTGCCGAATCATAAATAAAGTTGTTTCCGTCAATTGCACAGCTTCTTGTCCGCGGACGTGATCGACCAGAAGTCCAGAACCTCCATATACAGGTACGGTTTAAAAAAAAAAAAAAAAAGGAGCACCCAGGAAGGAAAGCTCATATAAGGCAACAAGTATACGTCGGGAGCGAGTCCTCCTTTGTTATCAGCGCACGTAATTCGAGCCAAGAATGCCGCTACCGGAAAACGTGTCAACACTCGAAGTTGTCGTCACCTCGCTGACATTTACCCGCGCCGCACTTGATCTCTTATCGGGCCACTACACTCCTAAGATATCTTTCGCCGAAGAAAGCGTTGCGACTCGTCTTCGAGATAAGTGCCTTAATGGCGATGGGAGAACCGCGCGGACACCTGTGCCATAAGACAAGGGTCTCGAGCTCACCTGAGTCAGCGGGTGGCAGTTACGAAATTAAGTCCCGCAAGAACTGGGACAGTGATGGAGTGAGGTGGGTAAAGGGGGGGTGTCAATATGTCAGTAACGTTGCCATTTTAAGTATCTCATGTGGAACGTTTCTTTATGGGAGCTGGCGTCAGAATTTGAGGAATATGTTGATACCGCTTTTCAGAGTTATAACCTCCGATTCTCAATTATAGAGTTTTTGTTTCGTGGTTATGTTTCAACACATGTGCACGATGACCGTACGGGGCAAGGCTGCTGGCGAACGTACGGTCCGCGGGCAGCCGCGTTTTTCAGAATCTTGAGAGGAGGAGGAATAAACTTTATTGAATGTCCTGTATACATGGCTGAAGAGCCCACCTAAGTACTCCCACTTTGGAACCGGGTGGTCATGCCTCCTGGCCCTATCATAGGCGTACTGGACAGCTAGGACTTGTTGCTTGTGGTCTTGCGACCTGATCATGCTTGAGAATCTGTCACGAGTAATGCCAGGACCAAGCGAACCACACTCCCTTTTTCGACGCGCGCTGAAGCAGATTCAAACGCGCGTAGCTGTCGCAAGGAAATCAGTCATTTTACATAATAGTTATGCAAAAATGTTAGCTGAGGGTAGTAATATATATAGCTACGGAGTACTCTAAAGAAGAAGGGGCAGGCTGTCCATTTGCACGGAAGGGCGGGGTCAACACGGCATTGGCAAAATCAAGTAAAATAAAAAAGAGGGGGGGGGGGGGGGACTGCTGTGTGTGTGTGTGTGTGTGTGTGTGTGTGTGTATGTATGTGTAATTGCCACGTCCAGACAACCATAGACAAAGCGCTCAGACAAGGGAACAATACATATTCGCCCTCGTATATGTTGTGAACGTCTGTCTAAGGCTACGTGCAGTGCGCGGCTGCGCATAGTAAACGACGAAAAATAAATTAGGTTATACGAACAACTGTTCTTGCCGCTCAACACATGCCGCATTTGAGGCCGGAGCTGCGTACCGAACAACACCGCAAGCCTACGTCAATGACTGTTTTAGCTATGCGCCGCAGAACGACAGGACGGGATATCTCCAAGTGTTCAAGGGGCGACAATCCGATAAAATCTAGTCATATACGCACCAACTTATCGTGTGCACCTTACACAGAAAGAACGAAAGACGGGAGTGGGTCAAGGGGCTTGTTTATTTGTTAGAAACAACCTAACGAAAGACAAGGATACGATTTCACGATTTGCAACGAAAGATGGAATGTATTATACATATATACCTCTGTGTGAATAATTCATGGGCAATGAAGTCGCTCGAAACAAGAGACAAACAACTTTCTCCGCTCCTAAGCTTTCATAGCACTACCTTTCTGATAGAACATACGTGTACAACATCATCACACGCATCGTCTTCGAACTTGGCAAGCCTGCCAACGAAAAGCGCGCCTAATGAACCGGAGCTACCGATTTTAGGCCAGTCGTGTCAGTTTTCTGCTCGAGTTGGTCACGACTCTTGAGGCAGCGCGGCGAAGAATGAATGATTGTTTGACCGCAGGCCGCCGCGTCCTCTTCGCTTGCTTCTAGGAATCGAGTGAACCCCAGGAGAGAGAATGAGCGTGAGTGAGTGAGTAGTGCTAAGGTGAGCCGCATGTACACGGCAGTGTACACACACGTAAACGTTCACGATCTCGCTTCCTATAAGGCCACGAACTTCAGCCGCGCATGCAACCGCTTACATGTACGCTGCCGCTTTCTCCGTGCCGTTTTCTCCGTGCCGTTCTTTGATATTATCGGCGTCCACCGCAGCACCTCTCATCCTCCCGTCGCTTCTGAGTCGTCGCGTATATTTTACAGGCTTTCATCCGGTCCACATCACCGGCCAAGACTTCGCGCACGGATCGGGCGGCCTGCCCTTTTTTTTTATGCACTACCGGAGTTACGACAGCACCACGAACTTGGCTTGCGGCGTCTTTTCTTGGGCCGGCAGATCCGTTTTTCTCGGAGTTGTTATCTCGGCATGCACGCGAGAAACAGCGCGCGCGCGCGCTGTAACTCGCCCGGGGACGGCGCGCCCCGGGGCGGTTTCTTCTTTCGCGTCCCTGAGTCAGAGATGAGCGACTCGGCGGAGAACTGTAGTAGTAGTAGCATACATCTATGCGCAAGGCGAGATGGTGTGCGTAAACGCGGAACGAGCAAGCGTGCGAGAGGTCTAAGGACGCGCGACTCCTCGCTTATGTAATGCCGCTCCCGTGGCCAATTAATACAACGCACCATCGCTCCGTATTCGTAGAAGAGGCGGCCTGTATGTATTCTTACGACTCTTTCGGCTGTGACGGAACTATTTGCACGTCTTTCTGTGCTTCTTGCCCACGTTATGTTCGGGGAAGACGGCAGTTCTGTATACTGCTTTAAACAGGATCACTGTTAGGACAAAATGTGTTGTAAGACAGTGGTCACAACGCGTTCGTGTATAGATGACGCGTCTTGCTATAGGCGTCAGTTTGGTTGCCTTGCTTGTGACAAGGGCTGTGATAGTGACGTGTGTCGCGTAACAGTTTTGCGCATCACCCAATTTTCGTCTCGCCCCTCAATTTTCTCCTCTGTTGTATCGCTGGAAAATCTTGGCTTATGACACCGAAGCAAGCGACTTCTATCCCAGTCGCGGCTGCTGTATTTTCGATGGAGGCGAAAGTTCTATAGGGGGACATGTGCTATGCGTTGTCAGTGCACGTTAAAGAACGCGGTCAAAATTTCCGGAGCCCTCCATTACGGAGTGCCTCATAATCGTACCGCGGTTTTGGCACATAAAGCCTTAGCAGTTAATTATTATTTGTATTATATTGTATAAAACATCTCCCCTTTCCATTTCAGTGGATAGCAAACCGGAACTCGTTTTTGGACCTCACCCGCCTCAATATATTTCTGTCTGTCTGTCTGTCTGTCTGTCTGTCTGTCTGTCTGTCTGTCTGTCTGTCTGTCTGTCTGTCTGTCTGTCTGTCTGTCTGTCTGTCCTGAGCTTTTAAAGTTGCCATCTCGTCGGGCCTGATTGGCCAGCAGGGCTATATTACGTCTCGGGAACAAATCATAATAATCGCAGAATGTGGCACTTTTCCATACAGGCACACAGCTGCGAAACGTGACTTCGTGTTTGAATAAGCCGGCATTCATACTCGGAAACCATATATAGTCCAGACAGGGCAGTAGTGAGGGTAACGATTTCTTTATGTAATGGAAGGAATTCTTCTTTTTCATCATTTGAAATAACGTGTTTACAATGCTTGCATAGCATATGATTAAAACTAACAGTCAAGATGACCAGGGGCTGGTGTGCGCTATTTATTTTTCGACGCCTCTGCTGCTTGATCACGGAGGACTTTTCTCTCCTGCATCTAACATTCGTGCGAGGAGAAGCGGTACTGCGATAATTAAGAGTGGCGATTTCGATGAGATCAGAGCGAGATAGAGGAAGCAGGAGGTGGGGGAGGCGGCAGGCTGCGGCGAATGAAAATGGCTGTGCAGATGCATCGCGTATACATGACGCACGACTTCAAAGAGGGGAAGACATGCTCTCCCATAGGTTGAAGTAAACCGTGTTACACCGGTAAAATAAGAAAAGAAACAGAAAAGAAAGAAAGGAGAAGAAAAGTAGGCGGAAATGTTCCGGCGTGACCGCTCCGACAGCTGATCATCACGACTTTCGTATTAGCGCCAAGAACGGAGAAACAAAAAAAATTTTAGAAAAGGTAAGTGATGCAGATGCCCCTTCCCGGCTCCTATGGGGGACCGAAGAGATGACTGTTGCTGATCCAGGTGTTGAGGATAGTTGCGGGGAAAAGTACACGTGAGAATTACACGCCACTACCACAGACCGCTATGAGCACCCACCTTGCCTTATTCTCTACCCCTCGGCCACCTACATATAGAGCCCCCGTAGTTCGCAGGAGGCAGTCCACAAACGACGCCGCGCTGTCTCCACGCCCCATTCGTGCAGCGTCTTCTATATGCACCCCGCGGGGGCCGGCAGAGGGCGCGGACACCTTGAATGGCGGATCGTGACTCCGGGATCTGCGCTTGGTGTTCGCCCGGCACACGCTATTCTTGGGCGGCGCGAACTCTACTACAGATGCTGGTGGCCGGCTGTACTCGAGTCATCATTCTGCCGTTCTCCACATTAAAAAGATCGTGTGTGTTCCCAGCCGGCGCGGTGATCCCAACTTCCCTTACGTTTATTTATTTTTGTCTGACTTCATCATCGATTGGACGCGGGGGGCTTTTACATTGGGATCAAGCGCACTTTCTCATTGCGAAGGCACACGTCGGAACAGCCGCTGTGTGTGTGGGAAGGGGGGCACCTTAACACCAATGCCGCAGACGTCTGCACGCTGCCGATGGCGGATTCATTCAGATGCGTGTGGAAAGGAATGTTACTTACTTGTAACATCGTTGCAACGAAGCGCACAATTAAGGCGTTTGTTTTAGTTGTCGCGGCACGCTAGTGCAGGTGTCATTAAAGAAAACTCTCCCCTTTCTAACGACGTTTACGACGTTTCTAACAACGACGTTAACAACGACGCCGTATACATTGTTAACCAGTCGGTTGGCGTTTGCAAGACATATCATGTGCGACTGGAGTATAGCAGAGAAACTGCTCTCTGTATATAGCTCTTGCAGTATACTGCATTGCACAGCTTGGAACGTAAGGTGTCGTACTGTTAGGCTCGAGGGTGCGGGGTTAATTACCGGCTCCGCTTACCTTACTTCGACAGGGCCGAAATGCAAGACAGAACACTCGTGTAGTTAGATCTTTAGGTGCATGTTAAAGAACACCAGATGGTACAAAATGAATCGATTCGATGCCCCCCCCCCCCCCCTCCCTTACTTTGCGCTACGGTGCGCCTCACCGTCACTCGGGGATTTTGGTACGTAAGGTCTGACGATTTGCGCTTAGCAAACGTTATCAGATAATCTGAAGGTCTTGCGCTATCATATTACCGTTGGTGAAGCTGCGTTGTCATTCACAATTATTATACTTTCTCACTGCACTGTGCGTACCAGCGCGTCCTGTATACGCGCGGTTATAAACCTGCAATATTCGCGCGCTGACAAGGCTGTTGCGCACAAGCTCCACGCGATTTTCCCAGTAAATACCCGAACTTAGCGCTCTAATGGCAGTAAAATGCTAGGTGCGTTTAAGGACCGATTAGCGTAAAGCGAATGCCGCCAACTCAGAAGCACAGCGAGTGTATACCACGCACATGCACACAACACACGTGTGGTGTGTGCCACACCCGTAGAGTGGAAAACGTTTCTAAGTTATGTTACGGGCGTGGCACTCGAGTTGCAGATGGTTCGTAATTGCGGTAGCCGTGTAGCGAAGGCGGCAATACTTGAAAACGGGGTCAGCCACCTTATATACCCGTTGAAGGACTCTGGAAGATTATTCTCGCGGCGGGACGGGACCCGAAGCGTGTAACACACGTCATCAAATTGCTCCGCCAATTGCTCCTATCGCTTACAACACCCAACGAAAGGAGGGGTTACACATAGCGGATACGTTTTGCTTGCACGCCGGATGCTGCGTGACTAAATGCCCCTGTAAGACAAACTTGGGAGAGGAAAAGCGCCTCGCAATGCTCCGCGCTATATGGCACAGTGCTGTATACGGTGCAGGTATACTCTGACTCGAAGGACACATATGGAGGTGAAGTGATAGAGCTGCCCGTGTACTGTGCCATGTCAGTGCTGTAGAACCACAAGTAGCCAACCAAAATTTCCGCAGCCTTCCACTAAACGGCGTGCCTCATAATTATGTCGTTGTCTGGGCGTGCAAGAACCCTAGCAATTATTAATGAAGTGGCTTCGCACTGCCTCACGAGTTCTTTCTTCGGGTAACCATATTGCAAGCATGTCCACAGCCTGCATCTATACGCAGTTGAACCTTGTTATAACAAATGCAGATATGAAGAATTGACGCTCACGGCGAATTAAGTATGGAATAATAATAATAATAATAATAATAATAATAATAATAATAATAATAATAATAATAATAATAATGTCAACCCTGACATGCTCCAAAATCCACGCAGCGTTCCTTCCTTTTCTTTTCATTTCTTCGTTTTCTTTTCTTTTGTCGCCTTCTGTGTCTTTTTTTCTGGACTCGTTGCAGAATTAGGTTACACTACCCACTCGGTCTCCCTGCTGTGGCGAGAAATGTTTACTTTCCTGTTTATACGCCTTTAAACGCACTTGGCAGGAGTGATCCCTCATGGTAGAGCACGCGTCGTTGAACAGGCTCACCCATATTGGTGAGTCCTTACACTGGCAAGTGCCGATCTAAAGTGAATACGGAGGGCTGCCTTGCAAAAATGGTTCGCTGCCGAACCTGTATGTAAGGTACATATAATGAATATGAATGTATCAGTGTTTGTATGATAGGAAATTCATCATCGCACCGCCCGGAGTGATTCTCAATGACAATAGGAGACTTGCCTTATACGGGGAGAAATTTCTTTGACAAAGCAGCGCTGTTTATTCCCTTAACGGTCAGTCGCGATCGCAATCAGGCCATATCTTGAATCGATTTCTCGGTCGTATAATTTTCTTGTTTGGGCAAACTGCAGAAGGGGGTAATAAGGCCATATCTTTAATGAATTTCTCGGTCGTACTTTTTTTTTTTGTCTTGGCAAGCTGCAGAAGTTGGCCAGTTATTGTTGGTAAGTTTGATCCCAACCTTGCCTAACGCCAGTCTTGTGACACTGGTGTTAGAGCGCGACACATACTGTTACTGAAACTCGCAGAGCTGACTCAAGGGCTTTAGAGGGAAAATTTCCAGCGCAAACACAAAGACACACCACAGGAAGGAAATGACACTCACAAGCGCTGGCACAAGCATTTCCTTCACAAGCATTTCCTTCCTGTGGTGTGTCTTTGTGTTTGCGCTGGAAATTTTCCCTCTAAGATCATGTACCAACTAGGCCCGAATGAAGTTTTACTGACTCAAGGGCTTCGATTGGCCAGATTCACATCGTTAATTTTTGTCCCTTCCTCCCTCGTCCCCGCGACAACCCAGGCTTTAGTCATCATACCGGATTCTCTTTAAGACTACTTGTTTATTTTATCATTAAAGAATTTATTTATTTATTTATTCATTTATTTATTTATTTTTGTTCTTTTTTTTGCTTTGAAAGGTCGGGGACCAAGTCCAGGCCGCGGCCATACCACGGCGAAGGCCAACGTCTGTACGCGCACACACACACAGAGAGACAGAGACAGAGAGAGATTGCTTGCAAAGTTCGTTTTGCTTTGATGTGTATTTTAATAAAGACCGAGCGTTGTGTAGACTCGCGGTCGCACGAGCTCGCTCATTCCTGATAATCGCGCTGTATTGGTTCCTAAAAATTGCGCTGCATGCAACGTATGCGAAGGTTATAACGCAGCTGAAATCGCGATTATTGCACAAACTGACGCAGCGCTTTGGGTCTTCTGCTGTATAGCTTTTACGCCGAGACAATCGCTTCCAAAGTATTGCCGCTTCGTTGGTTTCACACGCACGTATACGCTGCCTTCTCTCTTCACATTGTGTCGAAGACGCGAAAGAAAAAGAAATTAAATATAAGAAAGATGGGTGATTTAACGTTTTCCTCCTGAGTTCGCACTAGCGTAATCGCGCCATTAACAACGAGCTGACTCGCGTTACACCTTGCAAACTGCTCGTTTCGAACGCGTGATCTAGATTTGTACGCAGATCTTATGGCGCATGAGTTGGAATACCAAAGCCCGCACATTCTTGGCAAGCGTGCTAAGGACATGCGAGCTCTCTTTATAAATGCACACTCCCTTGAGAGTTTAGTGCTGCATCAAAGGCGAGAAATTTATGACGACGAAAAAAAAAAAGACAGAAAGTATTTGCATATACAGAAGCGAGGTGTCGTCTTGCTCTTACTTGAACTTTCCACAGAAAAAGCCTTAATTTACGATCCCTTAAACTCTTATATAGCGTTTGAGCAACACACATATTGAGGTTGTCTGTGACGATGACGCAGTCTGAAGCTACTATGTATTACCTAATCGCAAGCACGAGATTCATTGATGGTGAAAAAAAAAAGATTTATGCTCACGACTGACGTCCGGCTTCGTCCATGCAATGCACACGTGTTTTCCCGCCATGAAATTTTCCACATGCGGACACCCGTAATCTTTCCTGAAAGGCTCCCATTCGATGTTGCATTAACCATGCGACGCCCTTGCACATATGTGACCGCACCGTCGATTTCATTACTTCTTAAAAAGAGCCTTTCGTTCAAGCATAAAGTATACAGGCAAACATTGTATGATAATGCGAATATCCTTCCTATCTACTTTGCACTTCCAACAATGCAAAGTTGCCGTTATTTTTCCTTGTGTGTCTGAAGTTAGCCAATTTTCTTTGCTCACCTGTTGCACAGACAAGTCCCCGTTCCCTCCCTCCCCCCCCCCCCTTCCCGCTCCCCCGCACGCTGAGACGTGTTCTAGCAAGGGCTGCAAAACATAGCGCCCTTTCCTTAACCGTACCACCACAACAGCACCCTCCCACGAGTTTCCGGCAAAGATTGCGTCAAAGCTCCTTTCGAAAGGGCCATTTGACGTCATTGGAGGCCCTCGCGTAAAGTGCAAACTGCATATTCAGCACGTATGGTGTCTCAGTGGTGTTTGATTCAGCTTCACTGGAGATATCTGTTCGCAGGGTGGGATGGCGGCCAATTTTTCAATATACCGACTGTAAATTTAAGTCAGTTATGGTTATATGAATACCAGCAGGCGACGTACAGCAAATGGAAAGGCTCTAAAACTCAGTACCACCAGAAGAGAAGCTCAGGGGAAGATGGAGGCTTGAATCGATGAACAGAGCGCTAAAAACGATGTAGAACAGGGAATCATCGCAGGATCCTGTTACATTCTCTGTTCCTATCGTTTTTAGCGTTCTGTTCATCGATTCAGTACCACCAGGTGAGACCACGGTGTGTTTGGCGCAATTTTCGAAGTAAATTGAAAATCACAAACCCTACTCAAAGCGGGAAAGGGTGCTCGATTTCATCACTACACTCCAGGATCTTTCCATATACACAAATGTGCGTTGGCCAGTTGTTGTCGATATCTTTAAATCGCCACCAATACCACCAAGTGGGGATTAAACAGAAATTTAGCGGTGAGTCATTGGTTTCTCTTTTCACTGGAACTGCTATGAAAACACTGTCTTTGAGCATTAAAAAAAAAAAAAACAATCGCACGCTCACATTTCGAGTCAAAGACGGCTGAAATAAGACAGCCCGACCCCTTCAGCGAGCTATAGAGCCAGTTAGGCGCATGCGCACTTACGGCCTCTGTTTTCTACGGCCATTGATGAAAGGGAGCGTGCGGCTGCAGCTATTGCGACTGTGGTAACCGAAACCAGCGGGACCTTCGTCAAGGCTCCTTGCAGCAGAACGTACGCATGGACGTTGTGGGCGAATATACATACCTTTCCCTGCCATAATGAGGCCCCCTCCCCGGGCATTGACGGGGGAAACTCTTTAGCACAACGCATTTCCTATTTCCTTGAGCCTTACAAGCATTGAGCAATATATACCAATGTCTATGTGCGACGCAATTTGGGCTTTGTGTAACCTCCGTTAGCCTGTGTATAGGGTATATGTAGAACTTTAGTCGCGAAGAAAGTGCACATAACTGCGTCTCCCGAAGGTTGACGATGGAACGAATCCAATACTGCATGTCGCATGGAGAAATATATGGTCGGCGATCCTCGTCTTATAATTGCCCAGTACTTCATAGATCAACTGTCGGAATTGATATGCGGCGCAGTATATAGGAGCACAATAGGACGAGCAGGATGCTCATAGTGTGCCGTGCTTAGGCACTAAAAGGGATGCCGTGGCGACTACATATGTATGTAGACGACTGGAACAGCGCATGACGATAACGGCTTGCGGTAATCCGCCTCTCGCGTGTTAGCAATAACCATTAAGCGTAGCGGCCCGATCCATTCCTTATAGCGTTAATGATCCGGTTAGCCTTGTGTATGCACAAGAAGAGCGGTGTCCGTATTGATAACACCGAACCTACATATACGTTAGCTCCACACACACGGACGTGACGTGAGTGTTGATGTGAGAGAGACAGTCATGTGTTTTTTTT
The DNA here is from genome assembly GCA_013339685.2 of Hyalomma asiaticum. Taxonomy (NCBI): domain Eukaryota; kingdom Metazoa; phylum Arthropoda; class Arachnida; order Ixodida; family Ixodidae; genus Hyalomma; species Hyalomma asiaticum. The sequence goes on along the minus strand of CM023486.1, from coordinate 81,984,695 downwards.
TTGCGTAATGATAAATGAGAGACCAACGAAAAGAGGGTAGCGAGCGGTTGAGATTTCCTTTTAGTGCCTCTCAGACTTTAGTCCTCAATTATCCCAGTCATTCGAGCGAGAGATCCCGAAGTGACGCAACCAAGCGCTCTGCGACCGTCTAAGTTTCTGGGCGCTATATATTATCCAAAAGAACGTTGTGTAGATGCGTCCCGCTGGGAAATAAACGTCCCTTTAAGTAGTGTCAGAGAGCACAAGCGATAGAGAGTTGCTCATCCCGTAATGAATTCGCCATGCAAAGCTGTGGCAACTACGTGAGGCGACAGAAATAAGAAAGCACGGAGGAATGAAATCTTCAGCAGGGCCATCACTTAATGCCTCGAGTTCGTCTTTGCGAGAAACGTAAATCTGCTTATAATTTCCATAATGATAAGAATTGATTATTTCAGGCGACCTTCGTGACTTCGGAAATTATGAGACTTGTTCCTATAAGAATTATATTTAGAGGACGCCCGTAAAGGTGTGGGTGTAGTCAAGGAAACATATCTGCACCTGCGACAACGTGCTGTCATCTGTGGCATTATGGGCACGTTTAATGACGAATTCAAGATTCTGTATGTAATGTGCCGCTATAGACGCGTGCAACTATAACGCGTGTTTGCCGCGCCTACCAACTATTGACGCGCGTACCGATGCAGCTGCCGAGGCGTTTTTCCGTCAGCTGCCATCCCCGAACAGTGGCGCCGCAGCGGGAGCACGGAGAACTTGGCACTAGACGCTGTTTCGGCGGTACGAAGCGCGCCGCATCATATGTGTTGTACGTAGTGGCCGTGAAACTGAGTTTTTTGGCATTGAAAATTAAAAGAAAAGAAAACAAGTCAACGTGAATGACTTAAGTTACACTTGGACTGCTGAAAGAAGGCGACGAACGAGATCTGTGCGAACACTATGCTTTTCAGTAGCCGCTACTAACCAACTCAAATAATGAGACCGCGATTTCTAGGTGATTTGCTTGGTTTGCCAGTTTGGAAAGTTATGATGGTACATCCAAGCATCAGCACCTCAAGGATTGAAGTTTCTCTCTCCTTCTTTCTTTCTTGATTGATGAAAGTGATCCATATGGTTCTCTCACAGCCTTCTGTGTTGGAAAAGCAATTAACTTTGTAATGGACGCTGAAAGCTGTACTATGTAAGAGAAGGAGAAGCTTTCTTTCTGTGTAGAAGGCTCCGTATGGCTTCGGCTGACTCATACATGTGTCTTTAGCGAATTTATTCGTTCCAAGATAGCTTGTACCGAACGCAGTATTTCGCTTGTAAAAGAGTGCACCCTACGAACGTTCGCAGTGTTCATCGTTGTATTTCGGGCTGCAAAGTACGCTGAAACAGGTGTCTTTGGCGCATAAGAGCAAACTTAAACTTTACAGATTTCTGAACAAAATTAACACGCGTGGAGTTTACATAGTTTCGTTTTACTGAAGGCAGGTGCGAAGAGGAGGGTGGTGGGGATGTTCAGGCAATAGATGGAGCCATGTATGATCAGTGCGCGGGACTTCTAAGCAAGGTAAGCCCACGGGAGATACCTCCGGCCGGAGATATGTGGAATGCGCGTCACCTAGAGGTGCATGTTGTATTCGAAACGAAGAAGAAGGAAAGCAAATCCATGACGAATATCATGTCTCGCCCACACACATGCAAGCAAGGGACACGCGATTAATCGGGCAGAAAGGTTGAGTCGACGCTTACATCACACCGCCTCGATCGCCGGTGGTTCAATAGTTGCGGGTGGGCAACCATGGCACGTGCCTCCGCGGGCATCAGAGAGTGTCCTCGAGAAACCGCGCCGAACGACAGCACACTCTTTCAGTCTTTCTCAAAACACTCTTTCAGTCTTTCCATGGCCTCCCCTGTGTCTTCCACGCGGCAGCCGCCGCGCACCGCAGTGTTGGTGGCGTCTTCGAGGCGACGATTACCTTTGCGGCCGAGCATCACACAAAGGCACCTGGCGACGCGAGAGGCGCACGTGCCGACCGTCCGCGACGCGTAGCGAAACTTTAATAGGCGAACTCAATAACCACGAGTCTTCTTTTTTTTTTTTTTTTTTTCAAGCTGCAGTGGCGTCGTCAGGGGGATGGCAAAGGGACTGCTTTTCGGCGGCGAAACGCTGCCAGGAAAGACATCTCAGAGCGCTGGCTGTAGCTGCTGCTATAACCACGTCGAATAAAGAGCAGCGCATCCAAAAGCCGCCGCCGCCGCCTCTGATCTCTGTGGCACGCGCGCGAGGGCCAGCCGATGATGCGCACGGCGCCCTTGGAGCTCCCGGCTGCAGTTCGTCGCAGCGCTCTTGAATTCCTTTCAACACGTCGCTCGCGTGGCAAATGTCTTGGCCGCTGCTCCCCCCCCACCCGACCCCCCTCAGGTGACGACGGCCCCGGAGGCTTTCTGCTCGCTTCTCCGACTTCCCCTGACATTGAAGACCGCGGCGCGCGCCGGACTTCTTCGTTTTCTATATACGTAACTGTTTATTTGGCGCGCCGCTCTTTATTTGAACGGTCGGCGGGTATTTGGCGGGCTCTGAGGACGCGTCTTTTGAAAGGTGGAAGCCTTCTCACCCGCGCCATCGGCGGGCCTCTCCAAGTCTTGCGGGCAAAGCTCTTTCTCTTCAGAATGCGAGCGCCTTCCCAGGCAAGAGCTTGCGGCTCTTCTTGCGAACGTAATAGGCGAGCTAAAATGACGCTCTCTTCACCCCCCTCCCCCCCCCCTCCCCACACCTTCCCATTCTATTCTTTCTGCATTGCATCACTGCCTGCCCACTGTATGTCCACCACCTAACCCCTCCTCCTCGGTGTTCGGTGACGCTTCTTTTGTGTGTAACCGTGGCCCAGGTGTCATATTCTTTATTTTTATTAATTTTTGTTGTCAATGGGCGAAGGGCACGAAGGCATGCTTGAAGGCATTCCAGTTCGTTTCAGAGAGAGAGAGAGAGAAAAAAAAGGGGGGGGGGGGCTATGCGTGGATGCGCCTCTGAGACAGGACACCTGATGTGGCAAGGTGACCGTGCGCGCGTCCAGAGCCTCTTTTGTTGACCTAGGACGATGTGCCGTTCCGACCTTCATCATGGCCGTCGCTTAATGATTTGCGCAACGGCGCGCCGTCGTCGCTGCCGTCGCGTGCTGCGGCCAAATTCTCGCCTCTTCATGTGAGCACACGAGAGAAGGAACGGTCAGCCAGACCTTGCACTTGCGCGTATATAGCGAGCCAGCCTTTTGACTCGGAAAAAAATTGCGTCTCTGTGAACTTCAATAACCAGTTGTGGGAGGACTCTTCGGATGATGAATGACTGTACCCCCGATTGCTTCTCTGCAGCCGCTTCTTTTAAGTTGCTTTTTATGGTTAATGTCTGGCAGGCAAGAAGCCAACGCAACTCGTGTGGCTTGCAGTGAGCCGCGTGCGGTTGTCGCGCCCGTTGACATTTGACGGGGATGAACGCCGCCTATTCAATTCAGGCAGGCCTGTCATGATACGCGGGTGTGTGCGAGATTTTGCTCTGAATGTTTGGATTTCTTACTCACTGCAGGTTACCTACGACTCACCGAAAGTGTTCCAAGTGCCACCCGGATTGTTGCCCGACAGTGTGAGCTCATCTCTTTCTATGTCTGTTTCTCTCTTCTGTATCCATCTTTCCCTCGCGCTCTTTCTCTCTGCGTTGGGGTTGGTTACCGTCGGGCACGGACATCTTCAATCAGACCGATGCCAATAATTTGCGTTAAACTGCGGATGTGGCTAAAGGACCTACACAGCCGATAAAGCCAACACATGAAGACGGTAAACCATGCGATGAGAGCTGTCCTGCGATTTACTCTCTGTGTGCTGTTCGTTTTCTTTTCTTCGTGCCTTCTATTGTGATAGCAATTATACGGAAAATCTCGACGGGTTTTTGCCGTCGACGTCATGTCCCGTATAAAGTCCAAATTGATAACCCTCCGCGGATCGTACGTTCTAACCGCGGGTATAAAAGCACGCGAGTGGGGGCGACGAGCACGGCTGAAGCAGAGATCAAACGAGCCCGGCCCATCTCCGTCGCTCGGAGGGCGCATGCGATAACACCACCACGATCAAGACGCCTGCCGTCGAAGCGGAGACGAAACGCCCCGCCCGTCTTTTAAGGAGCATCAAAAGACGCAAGAAGAAAGAGAGGGAGAGCTGGCGGGTGTCGCTTGAGTAGCAGATGTGGACTTCTTGCAGTTGCCATCGCTGGCGCGCGCGCTATCTCGGCAGCCATCAGCGGGCTACTCGTAAACCCTTCTACGTGCTGCGCTGTCAACGGGAAGAGACTGCGAAAAGTGTCCCTGAAGCAGCCATATTCTCTTGCACCAGAGTTTTGGAGATTTACGTGGGATCGTATCCGAAAAGAATTAGCTGCCAGCCTCACTTCGTATAACATTACAATTTCTTGCTGTCGCATTCACTGCTTCGCCCTTTCGGTGAAATTGTCTTTTTTTAACAATATGTATGAAATCGTACAACCATATCCTGAACCAAAGCCACGTCTTCAGACGAACGCAGCTATCTGAACTGCGCTCTTTTCTCACACCCTCTTCTTGTTTTCTTTTCTCTTTCTTTCTTTTTTTTTCCTTTCGTGATACAGTTGGGCGTTGAGGTTAGGTTCACTCACCCACAGAACATCCTCGGCTGTTTACGTCGTTGTTCGTGGATGCCAGTAAACCACTGGTTCTATAAACTATACCATGAATCTTCTTTACCACGATAGCCGGTAGCAATTGTCCCGTTCTGACGATCCTGTAACTGCGATCACGTTGAAACATGCATCACAAATAATGTATTACCGGCTCGCAGAGGTCGCTTGACTCTACATAGCGGAGTATCCACACACGTTGTTCCCGAGCAGCTTCAGTGTGCACCTTCTGTTGACGGCACATCGTGAACACGCTCACAAGTTTATATTGTCCTCTTGGTTTTTCGAAGATGATTAACTCAGCTGATGAAAAACTTACTCGACCATCATGGCTTACCATCAGGGCTTACCTCCCGACCAGCCGACTGGCATTTGGCCGCAGGAACATTGTACTAGATGCACAAGCAGCTTCAGCGCGGGCAGGATTATAAAGTGTGAGCAAAATTATATATTATATATACAATGTGCTAATCTATAGTACTGTTATATATATTAACATTGCGTGATGGTGTGCGTGCGTGCGGGGGTAGGGCGCCTAAACTTGCGCATCTTAAGAGAGCTTCTGGGACAACCCAACTTTCGTCGTCCTGCAAAACCAAGTCTCGTTGCTTGCTCCTGGCGCCATTCGATGCTCTGCCAAGACGGCAAAATGGCAAAGAGGAGTGGTCTCCAGGATTAGTTTCCGCGGCCTGCAGCGGCCACCGTATAAACAAACACCCGGTAGATACGCGGCAGTTTTCAGATACCTGTCTAAGTATACACACCGAGATCTCCTGAGCCGGCACCGTCCAAGAAAGTGCGACATACGGATGATCGGATTAGGCCATATATCGCGCACCATATGGAGTGCCTGTGGATTGCATGCGCAGTGCGAACAACGCCGAATGTAAACGCACCCATACTCGCTTCCACAGCTATACTTCCTCTTTCTTTACATATTTATTTTTTTTCCGCGGTATGTTGCCGCTTTACATATTAAGGATCTTTGCTCAAGGGCAGCGCCCTGTGCTTGGATCTTGTCTAATCTCGCGGCTTGCGCGCGGCCGCTTTCGAGCCAAAGCGGCGTCGGGCCAGAAGCTCGTCGCTCCAAATTAATCCTTTTCGGCTCGCGCCGCGATTATGAAGCACAAATAAAGTCTGCTCGACGGGGGTAAAGCAAAGATTTATGTATCAGGCCTCCGGGATTGCGTGCCTTTTTTTCTAATTTTATTTCGTTCGCGATATCGCCGTGTGGTGTGCCTCTCGGATACGCGAGCGATAGGAATGTCCACGCGTGGGCCGAGGATATAGCCCCCCACCCCCTTCCCCGCGAGTGTTCCACAGTGGCGGGTGTAATGTTTACGGTCTTAAGCAGCAAGGTATAGCGTTCAGTTCGTGCACTGCAAGCTTAGCGCACTGCGGGGCCGCGTGCGGTGCGCGAAAGAGATGTGTCCGCGGCGCTGTCGAACGCACATACGAGCGAACGGGCGCCTCCCTTCAGGCGAACCCGACACACTGCATGCAAGCCGAACGTCTTGTAGTGGACCCTCATTTGCAATTCGTATGCGGCCGTAACGTTTTAATTGACGATGCCGCCCAGGTGGCGCCACCTGCGCGCGACGACGACGCCGCGTTGCGGCGGCACTCTTTCGGCTTCTCTGTACGACATCTGTGTATGTAAAGCTATTGCGGCCGGCGCCTTTGGGGAAAACGACACGCATGCCAAGCGGTCGTCTCTGTCTTCTTATGTCGTTCTTTTAGGTTTTATTCGTGCGTGTTTTTCTTCTTCTTTTCTCTTTCTTCGTTTCGGGCTGGTTATTGAGCTGCTGGAAGCGAAGGCGTTGAAGAAGACGTCCGCGTCGCAGGCAAGACGGCGCATCGGTGCGCCCTTTATAAGGAACCCTTGATTTCCATGCCACGAGGGAAAAACGCATTAACCTCAGTTCGCTGTAGAGAAGATAAGATCATGCGATCAGTTCCCCGCACACGTGCGCGAAAGGCGGCGTCGGTGCGCGCAATGTGCAGCGCAGTAAACGTCACATGTCCTATTGAGTTCTCTTTGCAGCTTTGCTGTCTTCCCTGTCTGTTGGTTGCAGTGTTATTGCGAAGTTCTGCGTGTACCTCAAGTATTCTGGCGTCTAAGCAGCTTCGACTGGTAGCAGTTCATTACTTGTCCAAGAATGAGGGTGCCAACTGGTTTTGTGTCTAAACAGCGTCCTTGAGAGGCATTTTATCGTGAATGGTAGTATCGTTCTGGTTACATGCGAGCTTCTTTGTTATGATGTGGATAAACGATTATCTCATGTGCCCAAGGTTCTGCATTACATTGAAAGCTCAAGGCGAGGGCTCCATTGCCTCGTGTGAGTCCACTGGACCGGAATTGATGCTTTGCTTGAAAGGGAAGCTAGCATCTACACGTTTGTATAACACGAAGCTACAGGGAAATTTATACGGATGTCTGAGAAATGAAAACCTCTTGGTCGATAGAAACTTCGTCCTCGTCCGGGGTTTAAACACGGGACCAACACCACCTCTCCGGGGCGCTCGCTCTGCTAATTGAGCTAACCATGCATGAGGCTATCAACTGACAGCGCGAGGGCATCATGAATATGACAAATGATGGACAATGATGGCATTTGCCATGTTCACGCCCGTGTGGTTCGAGTTGTCGATAAATTCGCGTTCGCGCTGCCAATTGATAGTCTCCTGGTTATATCAATTAGCAGAGTGAACGCCCCGGACAGGCGTCGGTTCCGGGTTCGAACCCCCGTTCAAGGGCAAATCTTCCGTCAACAGTAAAAATATTTCATGTCTAAAGAATCTGAGCAATCAATATGAATTTCCTTCTAGCTTTGTGCTACAAAGAGGTGGATGCTATAATTTTCTCTTTCACATTGTTACCCTGCCTTGCGGAATCCCGTACACCTCATTTTCCATATTGATGCTGTCCTTGCCGGCTAAAGCTGAGCTTTCACCGCAGATTTCCGTGAGCAAGGGTAGAGTAAGGCATAGGAGACGCAGCACTGTGACTTTGCCTGCAGTATATTCAGATAGGGTTAGGTGACAGAGGCGAAATGAGTGGAGGCAATGGAAGGAATTCGCCTGCAGTTGGCTCCTATATAGAGAGACAACATAACCTAATAAGTGAATGACGAAGGGGTATCAATGACTGCCCTGAAAGTATATGTTGGCCTACTCGATTACTGCGGTCTAGTGATAAGAGATTCTGTCAGTGCGTCAAGTTGGTTGGACAACACTTTAGAACCTGGGATCGCTGTCGTATAGTAATACTGTGAAGCAGTGGTAATAATACCGTTTTATTCAGCCTCGATGCTACTGAGAGTGGCTCATCTCAAGACACAGATCGAACTCTAAATGACAACCCACCACAGATAATTATGAAGAAACCTAGGTGATGATGAGCATGTACAGATGAAGTAAAAGAGCCTAATGAATGCCCACGATACATATACTGACCGCGGTTCAAATTCGCTCCTTGAACGTACGCCGCATAGCATTACATCGCCTCTCGCAAAAAAAAAAAAAAAAAAAGTTCCCTCTGCATCACAACGACGTACGTGCTATAGCATGGTTACGTACTTGTCTCCATGACACCGTGTCATGGAGACAAGTTCAGGTTAAGTACTTGTCTCCATGACGGTGTCATGGAGACGACGGTGGCACGTGGCACGTGCCACCGTCGTCTCCTCCAAAGCTTTTTAAACTGTTCTTAGTTTCTTTCTCGTTTAACCGGCGCGCCACACCGATGCCAAGGCCGTTTTTCATCCCCAACACACCGCGGCGGGTCTTCGGTGCCGAGTTGGCAAGAATGTGACGCATCCGAGACCGCGGTGGGGGTCTGCGCGATTAAGGCACGCCTTGCACGAAGGACTTGCTTGCACGTATGCGCCTTGGGCAGATGGCTTGGGCGGCCAGCACAGTCTCTCACGAGACCTCCGGGAGGTCGCAGCACCTCGTCGAAGGAAGGAAAGAAGCCCGGCGTCGCCCCGACCTCACGGTCTCGTAACTTATCTCCAACGCTGCCGTAAAGCGGTTCGGAAAGGCGAGGGCTGAGTGGAGTGAGAGGGGCGTGGGGTGAGGGTAAGAGGAGTATAGGTAGGGTAATACGCACGTTTACCTCCTCTAGACGTCTCGAAGACGTCGCGGTTGGAGAGGGTCCTCGATCGCTTCGGCTCCTTCGCGTCACTTTGTAGAGAGAGAGAGAGAGAAGCAAGGGAGAGTTGGAGAGGACCTTCATCGGGGAGGACAAATTTATCGGTGCCGAACGGATTGCTCGCTTCGCTCGGCTTGCGCGGTTTTTATTCGGGTTGCCACGAAAGCATATATACTTCGAAGTATATATGCGGAAGAGGGGGGGTGGCTTCGCCACTAGCGCCACACCGCGGTTGTAAAGAACGTCGTGGAACTACGGTTGTAACTTCGCCGGAGAGATCTCTCATGCGCCCCCCCCCCCCCCCCCCCGCCAGCGCACGCGTGCGCGCGTCACTGTCACGCTGTATATATAGTGCGCCCTGCCGCGCGTCGGTTTCGATAACGAGTTGGGCGGATCCCCGCCTTCGGCGCGTAAGTCATAAACTGAGCCGCCTTGTGCATGCTCTCTCGAAGCTCTCTGCACCACGGAACGGAAATGACAGGGCTCTGTTTTTTCGAGGGAGCGATCTCCGCGTGGCAGTTGGTGCGTGGGTGCGTTTCCTCCGAGAGCATGCAGACAATGACGGAATCCCCCTCTTTTCTTTTTGAATTTGGTACATGAAGTACTGTGCACCTGTTGATCTCTGCATTCGGTGACAGAAGAAAGGGCGTGGGGTACGCAGCAGAGGGTTTCACTACAACGGGCTTCATTGCAAATAATAATCAGTCATTACATGTGTACTAAACAATAAAAACTGATTTGATTGATTGATTGATTGATTGATTGATTGATTGATTGATTTGACAACCATCACATATAACACGCGGGATAACTTCCCCTTCTGTAACCCCTTCTGTAACCCGTTTCCAGGATTAATGTGTACCCTGCTATATGGAGAGCTGCTGCACCTGTCCCAGTAACCAAAACGTAATCGTAAGAATGTGTCAAAACAAACCTAAACGAATTGAGGAAGTAATGCTGCCTACTATGGGAGAGCTGCTGCAGCCGTCCCAGAAATTTCAGGATCGCGAAAATGGGATGTTTAGAACAACATGTAAAAGATTCAGACAACATCGCACTCTACCGTGGGTGTCCACCTCCTATGGACAACGAAAACAGACATAATTCGGCATCGTGAAAATGTGCGAAAAGTTCAATTCAACAAAATTTTAGAAATCGGAAACAGTGCCACCGCCGTGAGAGCTGTACAATATGCGGACCATTGATTAGCCTAAGTTTCTCTTGTGTGCCTGTTGTGCTTATCGTCGGCGTTTTCGAATTATTTTCGATTGATTTGATCTCGTGATGCTGTTAATTACCGTTAATGTGTAACTTTTATGTCATTACACTAATTTGATTTATTTTAACTATTCTTAATCTCGATCTAATTAGTTATTTTCAACCATTATTGATCAGTTTTATCGGAATTCATCGGCGTGTATGTAAGCTTGTGTTGCTGCAGTGCAGCGATCCGCCTGTGTTTCTCTTGTGTTTATTCGTCGGCGTCATCCGAATATTTCTCTTATCTTTTCTATTGATCCTGCACTTACAAGTTAACCTTAAAAGGCTGTGCTGTCAACGGTCGTGAGAAACTAACTGCAATATTCAAACTTGACTCCCTTTGTCAATATATAGTGCGCGAGTAAGTTTATTCCGCTGCGTTCGGCTTCCGATTGCAAACGCGCGTGCAAGAAGCAAGGAGCTATCGAACGCCATATCGATAGGGACAGCGGAAGTGGTGACAGACGATGTTTCTTGAGAGAGTAACTGCTCTTCAGTATTTGAATCCCTTGATGGTAGCATGCTACTATGCATACACTTCGCTGCATTTTATTTCAGATGGATAAAGTGTGTAAGGGTGCGTTGTATATACTGTGGGCAATCATTAGGCACTTCTACTTCATCTGTACATAGTTATCATCACCTCAGTCTCTTCATCTTTGTCTGTGGTGGTTTGCCATCTTGGGCAAACTGCGTCTTGGGGTCTGCCATTCTCCGTAGCCTCAAGGATTAATAAAACGCCATTACCCCTGCTTCACAATACTTACACTCAAACAACAAAGACAACAACAGAGGCAACAAAGGCGGCGTTGTTGCCACGGGAACATACGGAGCGGGTTTCGGGCAAAGTTTCAGGCACCGGTTTGTATGACGTTAGGATTTTCGCTTTCCTCTTGCGGATGTGGATCCGTGAAGTCCAGGGGCTCGCTCGGTGGACGCTCCTGGAACGCCAGTGAAAAAAGACAATTAATTGCACGTTCCGAGCGATAGAGCACTTTCGAAGCAGCTCGTCGTGGGCCGTGGAACAGCACCCAAATTCTTCTGGACGAAGAGGGTTCCCGACACTTTAATCCGAGAGCCGAGCCACACACTGTGGTTCCAAATTTTACGTAATACGAACCTCCGCATTGTGACGCTGATGACGTCTTTGCTGACAACTTGTATGCGTACAGCACATGATTGAAAAGCGATACACAGAACGTGTGATTGCCGGCGTACTCCGTGCTACAGGAGTCCGTTGGTTGGGCACAGAGGGACCAAAACGAATCACAATGCTTCGAAAACTCGATGGCTGTTACAAAATTCCACAACAAACCAGCTCGGTTTCCCCACCCCATAGCTTTGTCGCAGTCTCGCAGATAGCATCGACAGCCGTGCGATTAGACTATCGTTGATGACTGTACATGAGTAACTGTACACGTCTACATTATTATTATCATAATCACTTCCTTTCATTTTCTGACGCTTCCGCTTTACTCACACTGAAGTCATCATCTTGCTCGCGCGGTTGCAGTTCGAAGTTACCCTTTGTTTCGGAGTCCCCATTCGAATTTTCTCCTTTGCACAATTCGGTCTTTCCGGAGGGAGGACTAAGGCAAACGCGCCCGCACGTTTCATTGTGCGAACGCACAAGAGAACCTTGCGCGGAGAACTGCAGAGGGCAACAGGTTAGCCTCTTCCTTCAGCCACCCATGGCGGGGTCACATGCGTATACATGCGTGCTAGCGAGATGACATGTTTGTGGCCGCATAACTCCTGCCTCGTTTCTCCGGGCTCGGGTCGTTATAGTCTCGTCCGAAAGTGAATGGACTGCCTCCCATTCGCTTCTTCTTCGCCTGTTTCTCGGAAGCCAAGCGCGTTGTGTTTACACTACAAATGCTGCAGGAGCTCGTTTCTCGACAGTTATGTATAGTTTACTATATATATCCGAGGTCAGGTTGTCTTCATTCCTTTTGTTTTGTATTTGTTATGATTTGTTGCTGATGCCGGTGTACTGCTTCGCTATTTCATACTTACGCTTGATACGGGGACGGAGCAGACAGTGTAAGTACTACAGGGCAGACGTGCTCTCGTGATTCAGTAATACCTGTTCCTATGCTAAAGTGCTGAATCATATTCGGGCCATAGGCCTACGACCGCTCGAAAGCAGCAAATAATAACATTGCTAAAGGCGGTGATACCAGAGGAGTGCTCACCTGGCCGCCACCCCTTCTGTCTTTCTCTTTCTTTCGTTTGAGTTCTCTTTAGTTCTCAAAATTGTTATACGACTAGCAACGTTCTGTGAGCTTATTTACTTTTCTTGTAAGAGCGAAGTCGACTACCGTATTTAATTGCATATATTACTAGAAGGATTTATCACTTAACAACAACAACAACAACAACAACAACAACAACAATATTAATAATAATAATAATAATAATAATAATAATATGAAGAAGAAGAAGAAGTTGTTTTCACAGTTCAAAAGGAAAGACAGCGGGCCTGCCAAAGCTACACATGCCTAGGGCTTAAGTGGCAGTGCTTAAGCCACATGTGACTTTGGTAGGTGATGGTACATATTGGTAAATGCGTCGCTAAACGATTTAAAACGATCGTAACTATTTAACTGTTGGTGGTCGTTGAAGGCTTACATGTTGGGTATATGTGTCTAAATTATTACTCATGTTGGCAAGTATCAGCTAGCGTTGATAGATGACTGTGAAGTTTGCTCTTCAAACATCAAGATATCACTTTATGCCAAGCCAATACAATGTTTAAGTTTTGTCTAGTAAACGATTTCTTGCTCGTGCGTGTGTTAAAAATCCCGCCTCGTAAGTCTATATAGCTCTTGTTGTGACGGTAAATAATAAGGTGAATTGATCATGGTGCTAAAGTTATGTAATGGGGAAGCCACAAGTACTCTAAACAAAAGTTAAACAATGCACAATTCTGAAACGAATTTGCTCAGGTATAAGCACCAGCACGACACTCGTAAATTGTGCCCGGACGGGCCAGCAACACTCAAACACATGTTGTGGGAGTCCAATGAAATGATGGCAATTAATTACTCCGGAAACCATGTCGTCGAGGTGGGCCGCCGCTCTGCGCACTTCAGGCTTGGGTTGACACCGCAAGCTCGTGAGTCGGCGTTGAGGCAGGGCTTTGACGTTACTCCGTGGCATACCCAAGCCCGGGTCGTGTTAAACCTTGTCGGGCGTTTAATAAAGTTTTATCCATCTATTCAAGACGAAGTACATTGAATACGGCTGTTTGCTGCTCGCATCAAGCCAACTTGAAAGCCTAGTTGGTCGACGGGGCCAACGCGGAACGGATGACCAAATTCCCGGCCGCACTTACCGCGTCTCGTCGGGGCGGGACGTCTTACGCAAGTGCAAAGCACGAGAACATCGCCGAGGCAGCAGCATGCGTTGGAACTCCGCAGGCTCCTTCTAAACGAAGCAGGCAGTTAACACCGCTCATAACCCACAGCGTTTTTTCTTCGTTAGAGGCGAGAACGACCTCTCAAGGTGCCGCCGACGCCACCACCTACTGCGGTTATGGGTTGTGCTTCGCAGTCTGGGAGTTGCTGACAGAGTCAGTAGATTAACAGCCGGTCGGATACAAAGGCATCTCTAACCGGGCAGTCGGCGGCGGCCACCGAGACATTTCTCGTCAAGAGAGAGAGAGAGAGAGGGGGAGGAAGTCGCGCGGCCTTGTGGTGCCTTCATGGAAGTCCTGTCCGCTTGCATGGACGCCGCATTGTCCGCGTGAAATCCCTCAAGAAGCTGCTATCCCTCAAGAAGCAAGGTATGCGTCGTATGCGCCTGCTACAGCGGCTCCGGCAGATGCCAGAAAAGGGACGCCGCCCCGCCGGAGACAAGTGCGGCGTGTCCGAAAGACAGATGCTATCCCCCTATCCTCCCCTCCCTTTCATTTCTTTAGTTAGACATTACGTACTGTCTGTCTTTGGGGGAAAAACGGCGTCACATTGGAAGCCAACGGTGTATTGCTGCAGCTCTGCGGTGGTAGTACCTAAGGGGCCATTACTATCACTTGTAGGGCCATTGCGGCGGTCGTTTTGCAGCAGGGGGCATCTTTTCTTCTCCCTTTCCATCTTCTTCTCCCTTTGTTCTTTCTTTTCGTTTTTCTTTCTACCAACAAGCGGGCCACCGTGCGGACGTAACGACCGCGGCCATAACAAACCGTCAAGGCGGTGAAGAAAAAGAGTAACGTCGCTGTACATCACGGGGCATCAAGGTAAGGAGGAAGCCGAGGCATTCGAGATGGGAAGCGAAGCCCTTCTCTTTAGCCCGGAGCAGCAGTGTGCTGGATTTTACAGCCAAGAATCCGTGTCGCCGTCGGCAAAACAGAGTTGTCCTGACGAGCAATCATGTCGCTTGTCAGAGAGCCGGCAGTCTTGACGAATGCCTGTAGCTGTTGTCTTAACAAAACACATTGTATGGCAGAGTAAGCGCTTAAGAAAGCGAGACCATGGTGGGCTGTTTGGCATCAGAACGCACATACCAGCGAGGAAGGTACATTACCCCCGTTGCAGACCCATGGACCAAGCCAACTCGTTCTATATCGATAGATCCTGGTTTTATGATAACAAGAGTGCGCGCTTTAGCAAAATAATAACCGGCTCTTGGATACCATACCCATTCTTCCTTGAAGTCTACTCTGCAAATCCAGCGTACAGTATAACTAAAGCTATTTGGTACATATGGAAAGTGTCACACAAGACGTGGGGTGATTCGACTGATATCATCTACTGGTGACCTCAAAGACTTATGTAACGTTCCTTAGTTCCACTGACATCGCGCTTACAATGCTATTCGTACTTGCACTCGAGAGAGAGAGAGAGAGAGGGAGGCATAAATACCTTGACCAGCACCAGTGATGTATCGCAGGTACTGCAGTGAAGAAAGAATGTCCGTAAATCGTAGCCAACATTTGTAGCCGGTGGATATGAATCCTACGCAATCTTCCCAGCGCCACCCTTGTCCGCCACAGGTGACAAAGAAAACCTTACGGAAAACTTCGCATATGGATTCTTATTCGGCAGTACCACACAATGCGGTGTGGACATGACTTCCGCTCCAGGCGTCGACTGCTACCAGCCACCGCCAACTACTCGCGCGCTCGGGGTAAAACCACGCCGCTGTCCCCTCTCTTGAGATATGCACGCGAAAAGAAAGCGCGGTGGTCAGAGCTGCCGCTGTTGCGTCATGTGCGAGCCTCGCTCTGCATGCGGTCGGCCGCCCCGCCAGACGGACGGACCACAGCGAAGAAGCGGCACCGGGACGGGGCGACGCACGCGGCGAAAAACGTTTCCCGAAACGACTCGGGACCGATTTGAAAACAGGCCATAACTGTCTCCAGATAAGGCACCACACGACCGGGAGGAGGTGTGCTCAGCGTCGCCTATAAAGCACCAGCAGCAACGGCCCCGCAGCAGTCTTCGAGACAGAAGGACGCCCTGCCCTCCCACTCGTAATGTCTTCACGGCTGTTGCGGCAATGGCGCAGCGGTGACTCTCTAGCGGTGTTCCTTTGCTGCGAACAGTGACCGCGTGTGTATACCGCCGCACACGAGGTGGTGGCGGTGTCCCGTACGATCGCGTTGTTGCTGCCAGTGGGAGAGGGTGTACGTACTGCAGCATGCACTAAGTCTCGGCGCCAGACGCGCTGGAATGGGTCTCGCTTCTCAGCTCCAGAGGGTCTAGTTGCACTAACTGGAAGAGATAAACGCTTGTTGCCCGACAAGAGGGTGTGCTTGTGTATACATAGGCCATAGCGCGAGATTCTGTGGACCTTTTTTTTTTTTCAGCGAAATATTTACGGGACAGATTCTGGCCAGCTCCCGAAGTGCGTGCTCTATGAAGCGCCTTGAGTTATATGGGTGCTTCATATAGGGTATCTGCCGTGACCTCTCTTCCGTAGCTGTGTCTGAGGAATGGTGTGCTTGCGGCCGTTGTCTATAACATTCAGCCCACCGTCTTGTTTTTTGTACGTAGAGTGTGGGCTCCTTGTTCCTATTAGGTATCACCGTATTGGCCATTCTTTCCCTTCTTTTCTGCTTGTTTTCTCCATTCTCTGTAACTGCGGGGGTGACCACTGCAAGGCAGGTGCAGGAGATTTAACGTCTACAGGCCCCGCCTCGCGCGTCCGTTGTCTGTGCCGTAACGTGCCTCTCTGGATCGTAATCTTCCCCATAGGAATGGATATTTGACGGCGCCGTGCTTGTGGCGTGCAGTCAAAATGCGTACCTGTCACATCTTTCCCTCGACATTACTGCCTTGTTTCACCTGCGTTACCGAGGCAAGAAAGCATTGCTTTCTCGTCGCTACGCTAGCTTTTAAAATATTACGAGTCTGCATTCTGTGTCTATACATACCGAAACTTACTTGGAGTATGCATTTTTATTTTTTGAATGCGGTGCTCTTTCTTCAGTTAAGATCTGCCACAAGGTATAAAAAAATCAAGTAAAAGTGACTGACGATAAAGCTAGCATTGGCATTAGCAGTGAACACAGTAACAATGGTTAAGTTGGCCATAGTTCTATTCACCTCTGCATATACTTGTGAATGAATATAACTGTATTTCCTCCACATTCATAGGCCGCTTTCGGTCATCACCTTTCAATGTTCATAAAACAGAGCACCAAAAACAGTAAGCAGGTAAACAAAGTCAACGTCATAGATCATCATAGGATCTCTAGCCTTTGAAACAACAAACGAATATAGTTCAGTGGAACTGTGCAAAGAGTGTTGCATTATACGGCAGACAGCAACTGGAGATCTCACGCACAATCTTGTCAATATCACTCGATAAAGAAGTAAACACAATCTGTAGATAAACCCGGCCGCGCGAATAACTTAACGGCACAGGGCAAACTATGCCCAACTGACGCGCGCGTATCTACAGGAGCCGGTACCTTTGATGTCATCGCGTTCGAGGGGGGTCTCAGCGGACGCCGGGGGAAATGGTACACACACGTGGAGAGAGAGCCAGCGGCGTCTCCGCGTCTAGCCAAAGATTGATCCCGGGGAGTCCAAATCTAATCCAGTAATTGTCGCGGGACCGTGAACCTGCCAGGTCATGCGCAGGGGCGACTTTGGTCCCTCGATGGCACGACGCCAGCGGTATAAGCGGATTAGAGCAGGCATGGCCCGCCCGGTCTCCATGCCCGCCGCCACACGCAACGATGACACTGCCCTGGGATGGTGGCCGGAGGACGAAGAGGAGGAGGTGAGGCTCTGATAAGTGCGTTCTCGAACATTCAACGGTCCCTGCGAGCATCCATCACTCGTCCTGCGGTCCGTGACAAATTCCTTTGGGAGATCGACCCATTGAACGTCATAATAAGAAGCTCGCATGCTGCTGTGGACGCGTCTGCGTATTGACGTGCCGCCGTATATACAGTATAGGTTGGAAAGAATGCATCAGAGCGAGTCCAAGTGACGACGACTGTCGTAGACAAAAGTGTACTCGGTAATATTTATATGTGCAGGAGGCAGGCAAACACATAGGAACAAAACGTGTTTGCGGGGTTAAAACGCTGTTTTATCGAAGCTATTTGCCCGGGGACAGGCGCTGACATAGTACAGTGGAACTTGGCTCAGATAGCGGGCTGCAGTCGGGAAAATTGAGCCAATAATGGGAGAGGCGTCTGGTTCAACAAAATGTCAGTTAACGTTGCCATTCGAAAGGTCTTTACCATATTGGGTCAGAAACATACAGATACCGATCTCCAGACTTAAATACGATATTTTCGTTCAACGGTTATGTTTCAACGCATGGTGACATGCGCGAGAACTGGCCGATACTGAAAGGTCCGCCGGCCATGGCCGCGTGTTTGAGACCATAGCAAATACATGCAGCCATGTGTGGTTTTCTAAATCATGTTGCATGGTATGTACGGCCATGTGCGGTTTTCTGGCTGTCTTGTGGTACTTTCGAAATAATAACTGTTGAAGATTCTGGGCACCGTCAGGCTTTAACTGGCCGTGTTATTTCAGTGTATACAGTTCCCGCTTGAAAGCAGATATTCCGCCTCCTTCTACTTCCGCGAAAGCACTCATGGATCTGCATTCGCATTTTTTCAGTCACACTCGCACCGTTTTCAGTGAAGAGGTGCTCGCTGCCTTCGTCAGGTGAAAGATATACGAACCAGTATAGTTCTGTAAGTGAAGCCGCATTATTTGCCCAGCGTACCGCCTTTGAAAGAGGACTGAAGCCCATCCATGCGCGAATTCGCATCGTTGATCAGATTTGTCTTGGTGCCACGCTGTATATACTTAATTGGCACCGTTTTCAGCTCGCCTTCAACGCAGTCAGACGTTGTAGGTACGGCTGTGTTATTTCCAAGAACCGAAATCTGATGCCAATGACGACCCATTTAGTGAGGACGAACTTCACTGGAGTCTATATCACACTGGGCACTTTTTCCAACTGTGCATTTCACTTGGCGGCTATGCCAGGACGCATCGAGTACATATATGTTCAGCTCCTGCTCACTATAATATGATGCACAAGGTCATCATCCCTGTGACGTTGTTATTATTATTACTATTCTATACTGCTACTACTGTGGTCCTACAAGGGAGGCTGAAGTTGTAAAATCACGGCGTCAAGGCTGCGATTTTTAGACCCTCTGCTCATGTGAAGCTGCATGGTGAAATGAAGGAACACGCCGATTGAGAGATGTCGCAGCGCACTTTTCATTGCTTGCACAACCCTGTCATTCCCACTCAGAACAGTCGAGTGCTGAGTCTACTGAATCAAGGATACGGATTTGAGGTATTTGGATTTGAGGTATGCGGTGCACACTCAAGAGGTCAAACAAAACGGCGGTGCTAATACCTTACGTTCGCTCTCGATAACAATGTATCCACCGGACCCTGGATCAAGCACGACCGCGAGAGTACGGCAAGACGACTTCGCCGCACAGCTCGTCCTCGCACGATATAGTGCGTATACGCCACGTACGCGCGGCCACGATAGATGAACGAAAAATTAAGGGCCAGGCGCCCCCCTACGGCTTCTTGCGCATAGCGGCACGCGCAGAAGCTGCAACAGCCATCGGGACCGGGCGAGGTGTCCGCTTCGACCGAGCCCAGGGCGTTGCGCGGCTCGCCGCCCCGGGCCCCTTCTAATTAGGGGAGCCGGCTCCTCGAGTTACCCGCCGTGGCTGCCCATCCCTGCACTGCATGCAGCCATAGCGACGCGCTTTATAAAAGAAGCGAGCCGAAGAAGAAGAAGGGGGCACGGTCGTTGTCGCGTGGACGCGCCCACGGCCACATCCGGCTGCCGGCCTCGCCTTTATAGGCGAGCGTATGCGGACGCAAGGCGCGCACGCGCGCGCGCGCCTAACATATACATAAACACACGCCCAAAGCGAACGAACGAAACGAACTATAAGAAGTATAGTGGTGTTGCGGGATGGGGTGGAGGGGGATGGCTGTATGGAAAAGAAGAGGCCGATATATCTCTCCAGGAGAAGAAGAGGGGGGTGGGGGGGGGGCACTGGCTGCCCGCTGCGTTTCATACGGCGCGCCGCGGCGTACGCGTGCCGTTGGGGCCTCCGGTTGCTTTGGCTGCTGTTGCTTGTTGCTGTTGCGGCGGCGGCGGCAGGGTGCTGTATACGCTGCGTCCGTTTACGAACGCGCCAGCGGGGGCATCCGGCCGGAATTGACTAAACGTCGGCGCGCGCGCGCGAACGCGTGCGCCAGTGAACGGACGATGGAGCGCTGTTCGCCGGGTCGAGAGGGCTCCCTGTTCCATCCCCCCCTTCGCGTCTCGTTTCTTTCTACGCTCCTTTGGGCGGCTGGAGGAGGATACGCCCGCGCCCTGCCGTCGCCACTGATGAACCGCGTGAACTCGAAGGGAACGGCTGTAGCGCGAGCCCGTGGACAGCGCTGAGATGAAGGAGAAGAAACAAGTACTTGGCCGTTGAGGGAACGAACCTGGCGGCGAAGGGCATATAACGACGCTCTTAGTTCCTAGTCGTTTCTTATTTCCTTGACCTTTATTTTTCACGCTCTCTTTTGTGTGTGTGTGTGTGTGTGTGTGTGCAGGCGTTTTTCTTGATTCTCCCGATTCGATCGTCGTGATTACGGCGTTGTGCTGTTATACGGACAAAGGGGTAAGGAGGCAGCAGACACAGCAACGCTATATAGTTTAGACTGAAGTTTATTCGAGGAAGCACGCATGTAAATTCAACAACAGCATCAGGTTACCATCTCAGGCCTTAGGCTTTTGCACAGACATGTTGCAGGTATGGGCTCTAGCACTACTTTGCGCAGCTGTCTATCTGGTGATACGATCTGCAAATCAACAACACCAACAACAACAACAAAAAAAAAAACAGAAATTCGAGAAAGTCATAACATAAAAAAGATTACAGCATATCCACGGAGTGAATGATGATGAGTGGGCGAAGCTCGGGAGGTTCAGCGTAGATCGTGCCGAGTTCCGGATTAATTTAGTTAACGCGCACGCTACGAATCCTCATGGTTCAACTATGCACAAGTGAAATCTCCCACCGGCACTTCATTGCAAGTCAAGATCCAGTGCATATATATATATATATATATATATATATATATATATATATATATATATATATATATATATATAATATGGGTTGCCGGTGAACGCTTCTCCAACGCGAGCAGTCGGTATTTCTCAATCAAGAAACTCGCTAGGAGACGCTGTTGCGCCAACGTTGTGTCTCGCGGGTGAGGGCGCCTTCTCCTTCTTTGCGAGCTGGTACAGCGTTCCTCTAAGAAAGAGCGTTTCCCTAGCCAACGCGCACCTTTCGCTCTCTCTCTGTCTCTCTCTCACTCACAAGACGGCAGAAGCACGCGCCGGGAGAGAGAGAGAGGCACGCGCCAGGAGGCACGCGCTGAGGCGAACGCCGAGGGCGAGCGCGTGCCGGGAGGCACGCGGGTTACGCCTGACGCCTGACGCGTGAGAAGGTTAGACTAAGAGGAGCTTCGCCCCTAATATTGTTAGTCACGATGCAACGCAAAAGTGCATTATCCACTGCCTAACAACGTAACCTCACTTTTTAAGGCGATTTATTGCTGGTTGACACGGTCAGGTGCCTTCTTCATTATGTCGTATACGCTTTGATAATCTTCCTTGAAACCTTTTCCAGGTGTCTATAAAGAGCGAACTCCTTCATAGTGTAGGCAAGGTGGCGAGCTGCCATGGGTCGTTGGCGCTCCGCTAATGACAATATACCAGGAGTAAGTCCCCAGCCTTTTCGAGCTCTGCATTTCCTTTCTATCTTACGGCCTCTTTCTCAGTTTATTGGCTGCGAATTTTTTTTTTTTTCGTTCGAATGGCTTGGTTTACGCGTGCGTCAGTGCACGCCAGCCAGCTCTGTCCCAGACTTCAGCAAACCTGAGGCCGGACAGCGCGCCGCCTCACTGCAAGCGGGCTGCTCACTCAAAAACCACTGAAAGACATAACTCTTTGGCCCTAACCACGTCACGGTCAGATCGTGTGAGCGACTTTGTAGCCTTGCAATGCGCCGACTATCCACATTTCTGACCTGTGCCCTCCCCCCCTGCAGTAAGAGCATATCAATCAATCAATCAATCAATCAATCAATCAATCAATCAATCAATCAATCAATCATCAATCAATCAATCAATCAATCAATCGATCGATCGATCGATCGATCGATAGTACAGCAGTTCTTTCGAGTCCCAGACTTGCGTACGACTACTTTCCCTCTTACCACACCGCGGGAACGCTGTGCCACTGAAACAGCAGCAGTAAATATAAGCTGGCTCACAAACGTTCAGCGAGCTCAGGAAAAGGGGCGTTTATAATGGCCTGCATCATGCGACCGTCCATTACACACACCAGCGGTTCAGCAACTGCACGCAGCGAGCGAGCAAGAGCCCCAAGGCACGCGCGCACGCCTTCTAGGCGGATGCCCTCCCAGTCAAAACTCGCGCGACGTCTTTAACGGCACGTCTCGGCCATTGCGTCTCTTCGCCTTCGGCGTCCCCTCCGCCACGCGCCAGACGCACCGCGCCAACTTCAGATGCCGCCCGCCTATAGACCACACCGACAACGCCTTTCGTCGTCGTCTTCGTGGTAGTCGCGTGTGCGCTAGACGGCGCTCGACCGCACGTGTCGTCGTCGTGGCGGCGGCGCTAGTCACGACGCCCTCGGGGGAGACGCGTGCGCGTCGTGGAGTCACGCCGGACGCGTCGCGTCGACCGCCCCTTTTTTTTCGGTGACTCCGTTCAATTCCGTGCAGCGGCAGCAGTTCTCAGTGCTTTCTGCCTGCGCTACTTCACCGCTCGGATGTGAACGCGAAGACACTTTCTTACATTTAGGAAGACACCAAAGATTGTCTTCCTTTGCACATGGTTTTGAAGATGGGATTTTCAGCAGGTACAGAAGTTAGTCCGGCTGCATTTGCCCATAGGCCTTGCTCAGTGGATGCGCTTCAGGGAATGTCGCTGGAACCAACGTTTCCCCAAGTGGATTTGTCTTGCAACAGATACTTGTGGAAACTTTGGCTCCAGAGACATTCCCCGTTCTCCATTGTTTTTAGCGATCTTTTCACCGATTCAAGCCTCCATCTTCCCTTAGCTTCTCTTCTATACTTTGATTTCAACCTTAAGCATGAACTTCATAAGCATATATCCTTAAAGTATTCGTGTGGTTCTTGTATTTTGTATACGTGAGAAGGGACGCGTACCGTCTCTCGCAAACACGAGCGTATCTGATGACATATTTATTTGTATCCCAGCACTTTCGCTGACAGTAACTTACTACCTCACTTTGATGCCCTTTTTTTGCTACTCAGATAGTATACCTACTGAGTACCCTGATCACTTTTGAAAACTCGGGGCACTATTTTTATTGCCCGTTGAGCAGGACATTGACACAACGGACCTGTGTGTGTATGAACTAACTTCACTGACGCTGAACGCTGCGGGGAACTAAAGGCACGATGCCTGTCGCATCCCGCGGCTCTTTTAATCGAAAGCGTTTAGCGGATGCAGCCGCCTCCCGCTCCTTCCTCTCAGTGCATTTAAGAGACGGGCGTCGCCTGTCCCATTCTGAGCCGAGTTGCAGTGGGTTCTTTCATTGCAGGCGGCTGGGCGCGCCTCCGGCGGTCTCAAACAATCCGAGTGTGCCTGCGGTGATAGTGTTGCGTGAGTTCGTATAACGTCGCATGGATAGACGGCCTTGTTGAAGCACTCCGTACTCTCTCTGTGGAGCTGACGAGTTGCTGCAGAGTGGACGGCATTCCCGTGAAGCGGCTGCGGTCATGGATGAAAGGGCAGCCTTTGCAACATTCAAGCGACGA
This sequence comes from Hyalomma asiaticum, assembly GCA_013339685.2. NCBI lineage: Eukaryota > Metazoa > Arthropoda > Arachnida > Ixodida > Ixodidae > Hyalomma > Hyalomma asiaticum. Next base: position 81,961,277 of record CM023486.1, on the reverse strand, counting down.
AGGAGGTCACTGCGATAAGTCATGGCGGTTTGGTGTATATACGGTATATGACGCTTTCATTAGTGCGCGCAGTCTGCCATATTACAAAGCAGTTATAACGTGAACTGCATAGGTTAGTCTAGCCATATTATGGCATGTCATGACCACGGCTCTAGAGTAAAGAGCGATATTCTCTATTACGCTTTACTCTCAGGCACTTCACGCAACCTTATGTACCTTTTCAAATGTAGAGAGAGCAAGTGCGAAACCTTCCTGGACACTTATAATGAGCTATGTATACAATCATGTCAAGGTGTCTCATTATAGGCGCTTTATCGGCCAAAGCCAGCATGCGCGATCTTGACATATTACATTTATCAACAATGTTTCAGGGACTTTTCAATGTGCGAAGTCAACATTTTATCAACAACTCCTTATAAGACATTCAATAATTCTCAACGAAAAATCAACATTTTAGTCGTAATTGTGGCTGTCAATAAATTTTCAACAAGAAATCAACGGCCGACGTTCAAGATTTCGTCATTATGTTCTTCAACATATTTTACAAATCTTTACTATGCTCTTCATTGACGTTGCTGAATAACTTTTCAGCATATCTTCAATAAAAATTTTCAAGGGCCGTTCGGGTTGCCAGCGTCACTGAAAATGAGACCCCCCCCCCCCAGTGAAGCGATTCTATTCCATTCCTCTCTTTTTTTCCTTTTTCGAACTTCCTCGCTGGTTTGGACATCGCTTCTTCCGTTGCTCCACGTTCGCCGCGGTGGTACAGTAGTTATGATGCTATAGACTGCCGATTCGAGGGGCGCGGGTTTCATCCCGGCCGTGGCGGTCACATTTTCGACGAAGCCGGAAATGTACGAGATTCGTGTACTCAGCGTTTTCGGGGCACGTCGACGAATCCCACGGGATCGAAATAAAAAAAGGGCAGAATTAGTTATAAGTGTAATTAAATAACGTTACTTTGCTAGAATTTCATGAAATGTAATAAATACATTAGAAATTACAGCGGACCGAAAGTAGTGGCATTACATTGCTATTACTTTTGAAGTGTAATAACATTACATTGAAACTAACAGAAGTTAACCGTTCGTAAAACCACTCTGGCACACTTTATTCAGAGCACGTATACAATTAAATTAGCACCTGAACCGTTGCGGTGACAAGTCGTCCCTGTGTTAATGACGTGCCTCCCTAATTTCTCTCCAAGCTTGCTTGACTGGAGAGATGTTCGGTGGCAGGAGGATCACAGAACCTATGGTAGTTTTGTATAAGGAACAGCATCCTCTCTTGGTTGGACATGGTTGCGCATTTGAAACCCCTGCACCATGTTTCCGAACTGTCCGACAGTCAATAAAGCGTGGACAGAACAGTGGACAGGAGTCATCAACTCCTTTTGTCTGGAGTTCCGTCGGTCGTGGCTTTCCAACAACGTTATTCCAGGCTTCGAGTTCGCGTGCTAACTGGGATTTTCTGAATTTCTATGGGTCAGTCACTAGATTAGTGCGTTGTTTTTCTTTCCTTTTCCGGGGTAAGTTCTGTGCCTAAAGAAAAGCAGACACGCTATCTGTTAGTCAAAAGGAATTGGGAAAGTAATGAGCAACTTTCTTTAAATTACTCGCTTGGAGTAATTAAGTCATTGCGTTTCTCATAACAGAAAGAAGTAATTCCAATACTGCAATTACATTACGGCAGTTCTATTACTGCCAAGTGCGGTCGACATTTCCGGAGCCCTTGCACTATACGGCGTGCCTCACTATCACACCGTGGCTTTGTCACGTTAAACCCCAGCTGTCATTATTGCGTTGCTTGTATGATTCCTGGAGTTTTAGGTCCCAAAACCACGATACGATCGTGAAAATTTCGACCGCCTGGGGTTGTTTAACGTGCACCGATATCGCACAGTACGCACGGGCCTAAACATTTCTCCTCCAGCGAAATTCAGCCGCGGCGCCACGGTCGGGATTCGATCTCGCGGTCTTCTGACCAGCAGTCCAGTGCCGTAGCCACTAGACCACCGTGACGGGGCATTATTCGCCGCAGGCTCACGAACGCAGTGAAGTTGTGCGTTTAACACTGTGTTCTTATATAGAGAACACGCGGCAACCTTGTGAGGTGGCGCGGCCGTGATGTACCGCGACCCAAACGCGTCAATGCTGCGTCAAGATTGACACCAACAGGCTGCACCTGCAAGCGTGGAGCTCGGAATCTCCTTCTGGCCGTCACCTTGTGACAGGACGTCCTCCTGACACTAAAAAAAAAAAAAAAAAAAAGGACAAAGAAAATGGCCACTCCCTGCGACAGCACGCATGCTGCTGGATTGACGTGTACTCCTGACTGCCAGCAAAGAGAGACGCAACGTGGAACCTGAAGGCGTGCAGCGTACATATAGTACTCGAAGTCGCGCGGCACACAGAAGCCGCTCGCGCGCACTGCCGTGCGCGTGTGTGTCCCCCGAGCCATTTCACCGAGCTTGTTATGCCATCTTCGGAGGCAAGACTTTTGAGTGCTCCGTGATCGATGTGGGGTCCCACGGAGAGACAGCGCGCCCTGTTACACCAGGGGCCCACACGCGGTGATCCCTGCGTGCGCCCGGTGAGCGTCGCTCGCTTTTTCGGCGTGAGCCAGACGGATTTGGAACGCTGCTGCTGCTGCTTCGCGAGGAACAACGTTCGGCTCGCACCGCAGAGAAGACGACAGCACGGCGGCGTCGTTCCAGCATGCACGAAGCGGGCTTGCTGACCCCGACCGTCGCACCCCCTGCCGAGCTCGTGGTCGGCAAGAATCTATACCGGACGACCGCTGAGGTCTGGCGTGGCCTTGAGTGCACGCCGTTTTAAGCAATCGTCGTCTCCCGGCGGGGCAGCGCCGCCAACATTGGCAGTTGCCTTCTTTTGTTTCGCTTTTGTTTTTCTCGAGCGCGTACTTGCTTGCAAATTTATTTGCTTATTTCCCTGTAAGGGTGGTTCCTGTCCACAGCCTAACACCGCTCGGCCTCGTTCGCCCTAAGCTTCTGCATTTTCTCAGCAGGCACCAGAGCCGAAAGTTGGGCCTGTTGGTACATGGTTGCATACACCCTCGTCCTGTTGCCGTCTTCTCTGTGTTCGCGTTTTAGCTGGTATTCGTTTTACAATCAGTAGGCATGTATCGTATGAAGGTGATGGTCGGTGACCTCCTCATAAGCACCGCTACAGATTGGTTCGTGTTCGCAAAGTAATTAATGTAAAGCTCGTTCCCGTAAGTTTCATAAAAGAAAAAGACGTAAGCATGGCTGTTTTTGTTCTGGTTGCTCGCTGTGAAAGGTATTTTATGTTGTGTTTTGTCTGTGTATTGGTATATTACTGTCCATTTCTTTCCCCTCTCCCTCTCCCCCATTTCCTTCTCCCAAAAGAGTAGGCGGGCGTTGTGCCCCTCCCGGTGGCAGTTGTCACCCTGCAGCTCTATTTTCCCTCATGTCCTTGTGCGTGCATGTTTACATGCCAAATAATAATAATAATCGCTGTGAGTCGCGAACGTGTCTACCTGAGCTTCGAGAAATATGAGAGAGACGCGTCATCAAAGCAACGACGAGTTGGCAACACGACGTTTAGCTGCTAATTTAAATGCGTGCGGGCTACGTGTATGAGGTGTACATGAGTCCGTGCACGAACGATGAACTTTTCTTAGAGTAAATTAAGTTTATTCGCTTTTCAGTATTAATAGCATAGTATAATACCAGTACTTACGGCCAGCTTTAACGCGATTAAATTGCATTTCTTTAATTCTAGCGAAATATTTAGCAGTGACATGCTCCTGAAGCGAAGCAATTTCATTGCAAGCATCCTTCAAGATAAAACTCAGCCGAGTGGTCGCAATATGGCTGCTTTGTCTCTTGAACAACAACAACAACAACAACAACAACAACAACAACAACAACAACAACAACGACGACGACGACGACGACGACGACGACGACGACAACAACAACAACAACAACAACAACAACAACAACAACAACTGCGATGCAGGGACAGAAAGGATGCTCATTTCTGCGGAGACAGGGAGTGAAGGATAATAAAGGGCAGGAAGCGGCCGCACAGCAGGGCTCCGCAGATTTCGACCACCTCGTGTTATTTAACGCGCAGTCACTACGCGCAGTACACAGTACACGATTTTTATAACGGATTTTACTTTGACAAATCGAATTTTGCTCACTGACGCGCCTGTGCCTTGACGGGAGTCTTGCATGGTTCGGGTGTTCCGGGAAACGGCGGCGGCGGTAGCTCGAGATGATTATTTCGGCCGTGGACGGCGACGCCGTCACCGAAACTTCTGCGGCACGACCTCCATAGCGCTATCGTGTTAAAGCACCAGCTGGTCTCCTGAGTGAATGCTTCGCTTCTGTGTAAGAGCTCTTTCTCGACGCTTCTTTTGATGCAGCGCTGCTAGCAAGTGACCATGCAAAGCACCGTTTCAAGCTTTTCCTTTCTTTCTTTTTCCTTTCTTTCGTTTTTCTTTTTTTCCTTTTTGCTCGGTTGTCTATTCGAACACTTCTCTCGCACAAAAGGCAGTGCCAAAAGTCTTTGACCATCCTCTTGTAAACAGCACCCCCTCTCCCCCCCGTTTTCCCTCTTTCTCTCGACTGTTGCTACACGGCCGAATTAAAATTGCCATTACTATTGGCCTCAGGGTTGCACTCAAGCTCTCAAAGACCTCGCATACAGATGCGCCTTTGCGTATCGGCCACGGTACATCCTGGTTTTCCGAGCCCGCGGGTCATTCATTGCGACCTCTGGTCGCATTTCGTTTTTCTTTTTTATTTCTTTTAACCTTAGCAGCTATTCATTCGTATCTTCGTTGGCGCTGAACCGTTGGGTGTTGCGTACGCCACACTTTATATTTGAGGTTGCGGGGCGTGTTGTGTTTACCGACCGTGCTTTTGTTCGGAGAAGGACATCGGTTGCACGCCTTTTACGGTGCTCTATATACTCTCATCCTTCCATCGCGCGCTCTGGAGCACGCGATTTATTTGGCAGAGGTGCGTGGTGCGGGGCACCATTACGTCTTGCGCAAGCTTTGCAGTAACTGGCATGGGGCGAGCGGGAAGCACACTACTTCTTTTCCGTCGCGCGCTTAAATGGTGCGTGCGCTTCTAAAGTCAACATTGAACGATGGTGCTGTAATGTGTGTCAGTGCCGTTTTCTTTCTTTCTTTCTTTCTTTCTTTCTTTCTTTCTTTCTTTCTTTCTTTCTTTCTTTCTTTGACAGTTCATTACAAAATTCAGCAGTAACAGAAATAAGGAAACGACGATGGAAGAAGGAACACTTGTCTGGAAGAGCACCAAAGGAATGGGGAGCAAAATTGGTTACCCGTAATCAAGGAAATGGCAGCACCGATGCTCTAATAGAAGGCATCACGTCATTAGAAGGCATCACCACCAAGCACTGCTGTTAAATGCTTGCTATGTGGTATAGGAAGAGATGAAAATTCCAAAGTGTGTGGGAAGAGTGATTTTTGAGACAAAATAGATCACGAATCGAATGGTGGCAGTAGTAAATCGAATCATATGTGGAATACATTTCCCATGATTATCTTTGATCGCTGATCACTGTATATATAGCTTGTATGGATCATAATAGATGAAATTAATGGCGCATTTTCCCACATTTCGTGTTTCATGGACGCTTGGTATTCTGAAATATATCTAGGTTATTCCAAAAATATTTGGACTTATGAACAACGGCTTCTCGATTCCAAAATGGAACTCGGAGAAGAAAGAAAGAAAGAAAGAAAGAAAGAAAGAAAGAAAGAAAGAAAGAAAGAAAGAAAGAGAAAGAAAGAAAGAAAGAAAGAAAGAAAGAAAGAAAGAAAGAAAGGGGGACACAAAACGACGCATACAAGTGTCATATCTGTGCCTCCTCTTTTTGTCCGAGTTTCCTTGCGCTGCGCACACTTTGTATCAGCCAAGGAATCTACCATTAAGTCCGTGATTCTGCAAGGTGTCCGTTTCTCAGAGCGAGTAAATTTCGCTAACGACATGCAGGGTGGCTTAACATGTAGCGTGCATACGGATACGCTATACTCAAATTTAGCATTTGGCTACGCTATAGACGCTGTATCGAGTCGTCGATATGCCTTCAAGGAGGCAATTAACGAGCTTCAGTTGCGCGTTGCACAAGACCTCTGGGTCTTCGAGCTTCTGTCGGTACGTTCCCGTTGCCACGCAGTTCCGGCAGCATTGTACACGTCACAGATGTGTACACCTGCCGCCATCGACAGACAATCCGCGCTGCGCTTCTCAGCGGGGACTGAGTCGGGAGAAAAGAAGGAGCACCTTCTGCTACAGCCTCGCTGCGTACTTCATTTATAACTCAGCGCGTCGTCATTCTTTTCGCGTGTCCGGGTGCGCGCTCGCTTTAAGTGTGTACGCGCTCCTCCGTATAACAGCTTCGGCATTTGGGAGGGAAAGAAGTATCAAATAAAGACCAGAAAACAACATCGACGCCGGAATGGGTGCGGCAGCAGCAGGCCTTCTCCAGTTTCGAAAGCATCGCCCCGGCGAAGCGTCCGAACGGTGGACCGTGAAACGCTTTTATGCCTGCTCAAGGCCCCGTGTGTGTCTTCGTCTTCATCCCCCCTCCCATCTCCTGTAGCTTCGTGTCTTGCGCGGATACCGCGGTGTTGGCTGGGACGAACGAGGGGACCCACTGCGTTTAGTCATATCGACCGACCAGCCCTGTGCACCTGTTCGTGGCTGCCGGCCTCCGGTCGATCGCCCGCAGCGCAAGAGCGCTGCTCCGCACTTGTACACCGGCAGCATCACGTGGACTTCTCTGGGCGCAGGTGCGAAGCCTCCGGTTATCCCTGGGATATTCCCACCGCGGGTGGTGGTGTGGCAGGAGGGAGCTGCATGGGTGGACGCGGCAGCGGGCAAGACGAGAAGTCGTTTCGTTCTGACCTCCACTTATGCAAGATTGTTTTTTTTTTCTCTTCTTGCTTGTATAGTTTCGTTTTCTTTATAGTCTGTCGATGGGGGCGAGTGACGCGAGAGGTGAAGGGACTCTGTCCGCGGTATCGGTGCGCATGAGCAACGAGGGTTGCGCCTCCCGTGTAGCGGAGGTTATGATTATAAGCGGTGCAATGCCGTGCAATACTGGTAAACTGCCGAGCGTGGAAAAAAAAGAAAGCGATTCGCTGCGCTCGCGTGCATGGTGCTCGCTTTTTCGCACTCGATTGACTCGCAAAGACTGTGGGCGATCGCTGACTGCTCGCTAGGTGTTGTTGCTTTGCAACACGGCGATCTTGTCTCAAGAGCGGGGTAGTGAAGTGGGCTGTCGGTTCACTCATTCACGTTTTGCGTGCGCTGTGTGTATAATCTGACTCCACCGGTAGGTTCGGCTGTTGTTCAGAGCGCTGCACGAATAACAAGCGGTGATAACTTGCCCGTCCTTTCTTCATGCATTTATGAATTACGGGACCACTCGATGCGCTATAGAACGAAGTCGAGGAGGTGTAGTTCACTTCCCGCAGTCGAGGACAAGATTCAACACGCGTTTCAGACGGACGGCATAACTGCGCATGGAAGACGCTGATACACTGCATTAGTGAACAATATGGAGAGGAGTGAATTCTTGCAGAGATTACATAGCGTTTTACTTCTCCGCGTTGCGCTTGTTATTCTGTAAGATGACTGGTGTTTGAACTGCCACTGCACGTCTTTTGTGCAGTTCTTCTCAGATTCGCATTTTGTACCTGTAAAGCTAGAACATTTTACCGCTTGAAGGAAGTAAGAAAAAAAAATATATTATTGCCAGGCCCTCATCAAATAGCAGGCACCCTCTCCAAGTTTGCGTAGGATGATGTGCGCGGGTGTGCGCACACGGGTGACCACGCAGGACTATGAACTGCGTCACACAGGCAATTTCACGCAGCACACTGAACTGCGCAGGTCTACCAAAGCGGTGGGCAGCCAGGGTTTCTGTCGTGCCGTGGCCACCGACCCTCTGATCCGTCGCCATGGGATTTTTACTTGTGGGGTTATGTGTTGCGAAGCAACATTTGTGCAGTTAACGTATCAACAGCGTTAATCCATTTGCAACAGAGAGTCACACCTAGACGTTGTTCACTCTGTTATACCAGGACGCCCTCAAATGGTGGAAGAAGTTGAATGTCGCTTGTATGTGTGAAGGCCAACAAATAGAGGCCGCATGGAACTGCACTGAACAGAAACGAAATTTGGAGAGTTTTCGGTTTATTTGTTGAAGGTTCCACATCTCAATCACTGATTTCCTATGACCGGTCAAAACTACACCGTGACTTTGCGGACGCACTGTACGTTGACACGAAGGCAAGTCAAGCAAGGAACAATCCATTACGAGGTTTGGTCAAAGCGAACGCGCACAATGAGCTAAACTATGGATGAAACATCATACATTAGTAATACCAAGCATACCAATCGCTTCCGAAATCTGTAGGGCGCCGTCTACACCGCATTTCGCAATGGTCATCGCATCACTGCAAAAGAATTAAGCTTAAAAGTTAATACAGAAAGATACCACTGCATCAGCGAACACGCTCTCGCAAAGTTTTTGTGTGATGAAAATGCAAGTCGCTGTACATCGTCGTCTTACTGCCTTCATCCAGAGGCACGAACGTGTGCAGGCCACTGCTTTGTGCGTTTCAGTCCACGGAGGCAATTAAGATCAGCGTGGACTTTATGAAACTGCCATTGCGGTTCACTCGAAGTCTTTCCCTTGCACATGTTGCTGGTAAGGACGCGTCCGATCGGCGAGACACGGCGAGGTGGCGGAACATGGCCATTGCAGAACGGCCGATGGAGAGAGAAGGGGAGAGGAAAGGTGCGGCTCCCCTTCGCCTCCGTACGCGACGTGTACGCTGAACGCCTTCATTCACGTAAACGGACGACCGCTTGGGGCGCTGGGCGTAGCTCTTCGCCCCGGGAATTCATTAGAGTCGCCGGCACGACCGTTCTCTGCACCATGTGCCGGTGCCACGTTCTGTCTCATCTCTCCTGGAGCCCCTTTCCTCCAGCCCCTCACCTTTTGATTTTCTTTTCTCTCTTTCACACACCTACAGTGTGCTTTGTCCGTATGTGTTTGCCATTACGGTCACGCGGGCTCGATCAATGGGGGGACGGCTATGGAAGACAGCCCCCCCTCCCCTCCCTTTTCCCCCACCGCCGTCACATATTGCACGGGACACATTCCACCCCCCGTTCCTTCCCCACCCGGTGTTTCTACTTTGGACATCCAATTTCCTCTTTTTAAATCGATGTCAATATTCAGAAGCGGTGTTCAAGTGCAGCGTGGCTGCATATATGGAAGAAGGACATGCTTTAACCGTCCTGAAAGACGCTGCAGTGATACCTTAACTTGCCATCTAGTACGCTGCATGTAGTGGTTTGTCGTATGTTTATGTTTATGTTGCGTGGCAGAGATGTGCACTCTGCGCTTCGCTTTACATCTTATCGTTCCCATCTGCAGCTGCGAACTATATAGCTTGTGGCGCCAGACAACTACCTCCGGTTTTCATCGGAGAACTTCACATTTCTTCGTCTGTCTCTATCGAGTTCGCGTATGTTTGAAATGGGAAAGCGTGCTCATTCGGCACGACGCGGTTTCGTTGGGAGTAGAGACAATGTGAGTGAATGGAGAGAGAGGCATGTCTCCATAGAGCTGCTGTGAGGTCGTAAAGTGAAGTAGAGACAATAGAGAGACATGTCTCCGTAGAGATGCTTTGAGGTTGTACAGGGAGGCAGCATTCTTAAGACACGAATTCACTTGACACCGAGTGAGCGAGGACTGCCGGTCGAGGCACCTCACAAGTTCACAACCCATTAGAAAAAACTGCGGCGAGTTATAGGATTACTGAATTTCTGCTCCTTGACGATAACGAACAGATACAATTTCTGCAATGAACCAGTGCATCCGTGACAGATGATAATGATAAAACAACTTTTATTAACGGCAAGTGTCAGAGGATTTTCGTCTCCCCTCCCTTAGATGGTGGCCCTTTGGTCGTATATTCCGGCATCTTCGGCTTCCCGTGATCACTTGAAGTTGGTCTTCGCTGTGCCAATCTTATAGCAGCGCGGTCTCCCACTGCTCCTTGTTCGTGTGTGTATTGTTTGGCTCCACCAACTATGTTGTTGCGAGCCTAGATTATGTGACTGAGGACAGATGAGTCGAATTTTATGGCTTCTGCTGTTGCTCTGGACCTTGACCGCGCCCTTTCAGGATTGCTCTTGCGCGGCGCACGAGTTTCCATCTGGATGCCATTGCACGCTCGTAGCATCGTGCATCGGTGCACTGTGGCTGTAAAAGAGTATTTGGGACGTGAGAGAGCGCCTTTACGGGGCCAATATCAATATCATTGATCTGGTGATCGATCCAGCTTACGGGACCTAGCCGGTCGTCGAAGGAGGCGATGCGTCGTGCGTGGCTGTCGAATGCGCGTCAAAAGTCGGTGGCCTCATAATATGCGACGTGAATTTCGAGACGAATGCGCATTTTCTGAAATTATGTGGCCGGTAATGCGCATCTTCGTTACGGCAATGGCACCTCTTCAGTGCTGGCATGCACTGGACAGCCATGCGCGTCTGTATCGCTCTCGAAATCTGGTCACTCGGATGCCAAACGAGTTTGGCGAGCAGCATTAAATTTATTATGAGCTTATAATACGAAGCGCTCACATTTACGTATGCTCTATACTAGATCGCTGGCAGCATTATACCGGGTAGTTCACAGTGCGCATAAAGGTTTCAGTTGCCTTGGTCTGCCTCTGAGGGTATATCGTCGCCTGTGATCGTGACTTTTATGCAACCGGCTGTTGGTGCAGCTCAAGTTTCTCAGCGTTATATTGCGGGAAGGATAGCTTATAACGCCCACTGCGATCACGCATGCACACACCCTTCAGCGCACGTTTATTTCGGAACATATCGACCACGGATCGCGCACGTACCACACATGTGCATGCGCTCACTTTAATGTCGCGTTGGTTATGAAATATCACTTCGTCAGCATTATATAACGCCCACTTTGACGTTGAAAGTTACGCTTGAGTTTGTTTCTGGTGATAGCGCCAGACCTCACGAAAACCTTCATTGATTTTATTGGCACTTTGGTTTTGTTTACAGTCCACTTCGTCTACCCACGCAGTGCGTCAGCCGTATATACCGCCCACTGCACATACGCATCTATAAGGCTATAAACGGGCTCGGTGTGAAGATACAGCGTCCTCTTTACACAGAGAAGTGACTGAAAACTTATCTCCACCAGTCGAGCATAATAGCCGTTGTATACTCACGGTACCTTGCATTCCACAGGGTTTAGAGCTAACGTGTAGCTGTTGTGAGATAACCTGCATGGTTATCCCGGGCACCTATAGCGCACTCTTCGAATTATAGCCTATACCGGGCTCAGCCCAGGTTAACCTCCCTGCCTTTCCTCTGTCCCCTTCCTCTCCTTCGAAATGTAAGCGGCCGTCTCGTGCGTGCACCTTATCAGCCGAAAGCTACGCTTTCAGTTCATATGAGCATGGTCATCACGACTCTTCCTGTCGAAATCCGATGGTAGCGTACACGAGAAAAATGTAAATTAAGATTGCAACATCGCGTGGACACATCACTTCATTCGGCGAAGTGCTGTGAACCATGCTCGTCTCCTCTGCTACTCGCACAACCTGCGTGGTATACCACGAGTCTTAGCGATCAGTTCAGAGCCCTTTGTGTGTTTTAAACCGTCGTGACAGCTCGCAACACACCAGCATTACGCCTATGTTTCCCAGGCTGATAAGGGAACGGCGGCAGAAAGAAAAACTCGAGATAAAAGCCTCAATAACAAGGAGGATAGAAGAAAAAAAAAAGCTAGGAGAGAAAGTCACGTGACAGTCTTGAAGCCTGTCATGTAAGGGAGAGAATAATGAGAAATGGACCCCGATCACGAGGTAGGCAAACGATAAAATAATGCACGGTAGAGCACACTAAAGGTTAACGCGTCCAAAACAAGCTCGAGCGGTCCGGCAACTATATGAGGAGCATAATCGTTCCAGAGAGGCACCGCGCTAGTCGTCTCAGGAGGTTGGGCAGCCGAGGCTAAAGGAATCAGGTGACGTCGCCTTCTAGTTTTTCTTCTTCTTTTTTGCTTCCATGCTCAGTAACCATGTTTGCCTCTCGCATAATGAGAAACGGTAAGCGAGCGCTACTGCCCCAAGCGACCTACGGCTCGATCTCTCTCCGCTAGGGCGGCGGGTGGCGCTGCGCCAACTTGACGTTGCGCCCTCTATCAGACCCATGGTCGTCCGCCACTGCTGCAGTAGGTTGCGCGTCGGCACTGTATTGAGTATGTTGGTGTTGTGAATGCATTATGACGTCGAGTTACTCAATCCCTGACACTTACACGCCGGGGAAAAATAGGTCCACACTGGGAGCGTAATGTGTGGTATCATACAAGCGGTGGCTTCTGAAAACCTCATCCACAAGGGGATAGACCGGGGTAGGGGCGTACTGTATCAAAGGATTCAAAGTATTCTGCTCGTAAAAATCAGTCTTATAGGAGCTATGCTTTGCCACGTTGTTTTCTCGTAGTGCAGTGAAGTTTACATTCCACGCCAGAGCACCGTACGACGCTGAGTAAGAATTATTCATTATTAATAATAATATTTTATTTATAGCTTGAAAGAACATCAAAGCGGAGTCCGTCGACTAACATGTGAGATAGAAGGATCAGTGGCGCAGAGCGGGCGCCACTAATCATTCTTTCCTTTGGCGGGTGCCACCGGGCCTCTCTTTACCAATGAGCTGGCACCAGCCCAAGACTTACCTGCACAGAAAGAGAGGCGAAGCATGTCTAAACCACCGTCTGTAGTATTACTTCTCATTGCGTAAATAGGAGGCTGCGAACATGCTGTTCAACAGATCGAATAAAATCTTCTCTGATGCCGGTCTCGTCCACAGCAATTACAGCATCCCTTATGGTACGTTGGGACCGTTTTGTGGCGCCTCGATCAAAGGTGTGACAGAGACGCAGTTGCTGAAGGCTTGCCGGCGTATTCCCTTAAGGCGCTTTTGTCACCTCCGAGCAACGAGGCAGACCACCCGCCTCCAACCGTCGGATTCATGGGTCATTTCGTCATTCTCCTCATTAAATTTGTTCGTGTGCACATTTGGTATGTTTCTGTATTATTAGTTTTATGAGCAACGGCGAAACTTCAAAGAACTGCTCATGATCCCTTGTTGATTCTACTGCCTACTCTGACGGTGAAACCCACCTTGTGCTAGAGTATGCGAAGCGCGATTTGTGGATCTCTTTTTTTCGGATACATTTCTTACGTAGAGCGCGCCTGCTCTAATCCACATATGCACCTTATCTCTTTTACCCGTGTCTATCAATAACGTTTTTAGGTACCGTTAATATTGTTCATGCAATCTTATCGACATTTATCTATATGTGCAACCTTATCCCTTTCCATCTTAAACCCTGTCTAATTGTACATATGTTTCTCCTTGTCTGTCTTTCTCTGTATCGTTACCTCTATTTATTGGTTGTACCTATAAGTACGTATCCTCATCTGTCTAATTTTGCCTCTGTCACACTCCTCCTTTTTTGTATTTATCCTATTAATTCATTTACGACTGCTTCTATTGATGTACGTTAAGTATATCGCGAGTTTCGTCTTTCGGTACTAGGTATGTCTGTCGTTGACGGCTGGCGGTCACACTCCGCCTCTCCTGAGGCTGTTAAGGCTTTCGCCTTAGAGGAATAGAGAAAAAGAACAGAAAACGAAGCAGTGAAGCCCAACCGCATCCGTATAGAAGAGTTTCACACGTGACTATGCAGAAACTGGGCGTACACTCCTCCTCCCTTCACAACTTGTTTGCTGCCGCTCATCTTCTTCATCATCTTCCCGTCCTCTTCTCGCTTCGATTTCGGTGGCACGCCTGACAGCGGCGTGCGCCGCCTCGTACTTGTTCGCGCGCCGCAGCCGCTTTGTGCCTCGAGCATAGAATCAGAAGCCGGGCGCGTCGGCCCGCGGCTATATGCCCTGCCGCAGCAACAGCAGCAGCAGCAGCCTTTGGGCGGTGGCCGTCCCAAGGAGGCTTCTTCGGAAGTCGTTGCCGTCCTCGTGTGTGTGCCTCTAGAAGGGCGCGTGCGCTGACGTCGCCGCATGAGCCGAGGAACCGCGCCCAAGGCCCGATTCTTATAAAGCGAGTTCGTCGAGGGCCGCTTCTCCGCACGGTGCGGCAGGCTGCCGTTTCTCACAGCGTGTTACCTTAGCGTCTAAGATGTTGAGCCGTCGCAGTAGAGCGTACTAGAATACCCTACTACACTCTAGCCATGGTGCCCTGCCACGGTGGTCTAGTGGCTATGGCACTCGGCTGCTGATCCTTAAGGTCGCGGGTTCGAATCCCAGCCGCGGCGGCTGCACTTCGATAAAGACGAAATGCTGAAGCCCGTGTACTGCGCCATGTCAGTGCACGTTAAAGAAACCCAGGTGGTCGATATTTCCGAAGCCCTCCACTATGGCCTATATCATAATCATACCATGGCTTGTAGAACCCTACAAATCGGTCAGCTCTAGTCATTGTGGTACAGGGCTGGGTTGCGGATAGACGTGGGTTCGATACCGGTCGCAGCGATCGCATCTTCGATGAAGGCGAAAACGCTAGAGACACTTGCGCTGAGCACTTTCAAAGCATGTCAACGAACCGGCAGGGGGTAAACATTTCCGGGACCGTCCACTGCGGGGTGCCTCATAAACATAACATTATTTTAGCTCGCGAAACTCCGGCTACTGTTACTGAAAGATGTTGCACTGCTATAAACTCGAGGACGTGCATTCTATTCCGTGCCACTCGACCGCATTTCAGTGGGGTCGGAATGCAAAAACACGCATATGCTCAGTGGTCAGAAAATGAATCTGTAGTCACGCTTACAAGTGTGTCTTGTAATAATATCGCGATTCGGCCCCATTAAGCCGTAGAATTTAATGTCGTAATGTCCCTCACAAGTCGCCCAATGCAGCTGTGGAAAGCGCACTGCGTTAAAATTTTTAAATCTGCATCGATAATACTCTAGTGAAGTTTCACCTTCGTGATCATGACACTCTGCCGTTCACTGGGCACCGCAAGCTTTTTGTAAAGCGAATGGCGTGTGGGAATTGTCTTAATTGTAGTTTCATGCCTGAATAGATGGCACTCTTTTGTGTTGGGGAATGAACACCTTTCCGTATAGTAATGATTTACTTATAGATAAACACTGCGCTGGGTTGAACTCTTCAAGCACTCCGCTGTAATAACAAAGCAACCAAGTTATCTTTTCCATTTAACTGCTCTACGGGAGACTCAAGTTTAGTCTGTTTGTCGCTGAACTAGGGCTTAGACTCTTGAGAGTCAGCCAAGCAAATATCGAGTTGCGGGCATAAAAGTCAGTTAAGTGAAGATACACTTCGAGATCCTTTACGTCACACCGATGTATACGAGCTGAGAATTTTCCTACAAAATGCCTAGAAATTCGTAATTCAGTTATCGAGTCAATTATTTGGTTATCTCAAGCAGTAACACAATTATTTGGCGCTAAGTGAACGAATGAAGAGTTTCGAAAGACTATATAACATGAGCATGTGCAAAATTCCCACTCTGCTGTCGCTTCAACAAACGCATCTCGTTGCGAGTGCAGCCTGTCCGTTGTGGTGCGCTCACATAACTCCTCTTCCCTGGAGGCGCCGGTCGCGCACGATAGGCATACACGCGCTTCGCCGCACGTGTGCGTGCGTGCGTGGGGCCGGGAGTGCGCCACACCTCGGAGCAGAGACCGACCGCCCGTCACAATGGGGCCCTCGTTGTCCGTAAGACCCCCCCTCCCTCGCGTCATGAATTTTTGATTGGAACGTGACGCACTGGCGCGCGCGTACAGACGCACACATCGCCTCTCCAGCGGCGGCGGCTGACACAAAGCGAGCGCTCGCGTTCGCGAGTTGGGTGGAGCGAACGTCCCTCGCCTTCCGCTCGCCTTGCGGCAGAGTCGCCTTCGCTGCCTTCATGGCCTGAGAGAAAGTGTGCGCCTGCGCCGTCGAGCCCTAACAATGGTTACTATCAGCCGCGGTGGCCTAGTGGTATGTGGTGCTCGACAACGGACCCGAAAGACGTGGGTTCGAACCCTGTCGCGGAGGTCGCATTCTGAAGGAGGCGGAAATCGATACTACGTAGATCCATGTACTGTGTGATGTCGGCTCATTATAAACAGTGAGGCTGTCAATATTTCTGGAGCTCTCCACAGCGGCTTACCTCTCTCCGTTCTTTGATTCCCTTTTCCCCATGCCCACGGACGGTGAGCCGTGCTATACCCACAAGGCATCAAGATAGCAATTTGGGCCGGAATTCAGCTTGATGCTCGTAACAGTGCAAGACAAGACACGTGCTTCATGGAAAGGGTGCAGAAAAGATCGCCATTTCCTTAACTGAATCATGGTTAGCTCTAACAATTATAGATGACGTATGTGCGCGGTGTCACACAGCAGAACGCCGGAAGTCGGTCAGCTGCAGCAAGAATCACGGGCATGCGGCCCGAATATTATAGATTTTCGTTGTTCTTAAAATGAAGGGCGCGCAAAAACCGAGATGGTTGTTGGGCGCTGTTCGTTCAAGAAATGAACGCGCATCAACTCACCCTATATATACTTGCTATTTTGGTACAATACAGCTCTCTGCTGTACTTCTCATTTGTGATCAAAACCGTACCGTAAGAAGCGCGCTAGGTCGTGTCATGCAGGATACAGAATAAAAATAAAAATAAAAAAGACGGTCAGGAGAAAGAACTGCGACATAATATATAAGGAATTCACTTGAGGCTTCGTGGCGCGCAGTATAGTACAATTGTACTTTATTGTGTTGCCTCAGTACACGCATCAAGGCACCATATATATTCGTCAAGCAGGGCGACAGAATGTCTTCATTCCACTACTGCAACGGAGCTTTGAGACGTCTGCCGTACCGCATGCGTGCGCAGTGATGACCGACTGGATGCAAGCTTTATGATAGGTTTATGTGATAAGACGCGGATGGTTTAGGACTCAATGATCGTGTGGCTGTCGCGACGTCTCTCTGCTTGTTACCATTCAAAAGAACTTGAGTGACTGTCTTCGATATGATGCAAATAGAAGACTGCTCGCAGCCTCACTAGATCAACAACAAGGGTCAGATAGGACCATTTTTGAATATGTTGGCCTCGTTAGTCACAGTGGCATCGTATACATAGCCGAAAACTGTGAAGGCACCGTTGCTGCGTTCAAGTTCAGTATACACACAGCCCAGTCACAACAGCGTGTACTATAACTCGGACCTGTCCCTTTTTTGCTCTGTCATTCCCCATCCGTCACGCACCACTCCTGTCCCATCTTCCGGCTCGTATGACGTGTCCGGAAACAGGCTCAAAAGTTCGCGTGTCACTCTGCACACCGAACGGCGCGCCCCCAATCCGCACACCTTTTCGGTGAGAACAAACTAAAAGCATCGGTTCCTCCCGGCGTATTATTTTTATTATTAGTGTGGGCCTCGGCACAAACCAAATGCAAGTCGTGAAAGAGAGGGTGAGTAAATACTATCGGAAGGGGGGGCTCACAGCGGAAGTTCCCTCTCTTCAGACGCGCGCCCTATATCATACTTCATCACCAAGAGCCTCATTGCTCATCATCGATGTTAACAGTGATAGCAGTCGGCTCTTGAGCAACTAATAGAAGGGAGGGCACACAGTTGTATAGGTGGAGGGATGTGTTTGCGTCACGAGTGTACGCGGTAATTGTCTGTATACCGGCCACCTCCCGTTCTTAGATCTCGATCCCCTTCACACGACCTTGCATCTGCCTTTCGAAGTACATCTGCTTCCGTTTCTGTACTGATCCCGACCGGAACTCATCTCAACCGCACGTGTTGCCTGTTCTCTCAAGGTATAACGTTTGTGTTCGAATGCTCTCACTGGCGATCGACTTATCCATCGTTGTGAGCGAGTTCGATTCTGTTGCCATCCGCTGTTCCAGCGCCTCCGCCTTTGCAGATGCTGCCTAAGGAACATTTAAGATATATGGTGAGCATGTCATAGTGCGCTATCCACAATGCGCACACTCAGGAGTAATTGGCTTCTAACTGGTCATGAGCATATATCTTTGCCCGGAAGATGTTTTAGAAGATAAATGCCGGATAATTAAGGGACATTTTCTAAATTATTTTTGATGCCCCAATTCTAGAGATGGTGGCATCCACGTGCCATTGAAGGTGTCGTATTTACTGTTGCGCAACCGAACTCTTTCTGACAACAAAGGTTTTGGAAGGATGTATATTATTTTCATTATTTGCTTGCTTTCTCTAGACAGTCTGATTTGTTCATGGTTTTGATCAAGGAGGTTTTTCAACAACATTCCTTGTTTTTGATGAACGCTTGAGTACATGCTTGAAACTGCACTGCTAAACCAATGTCACCATATAGAATTGATGATGCGACATTGTGGAATCGGGGCGTCGCCGTCTGCATTTTGCTTCTTTCGTCGAGGTGCTCGCAACTGTATATTGGCTTATATGGTATTACTGTGATGGGATTCAGGGAGTTATTAACAAAGTATAAGTGGCTCTTTCAACACCGCGTCTTGCAGAGTATACGAACAACATGCGCAGCAACATGACAATGCACATTGCATGCTGCAGCTGTGATGGTATAAACAACACATGTTGACCATGCGCAGGGTTTCATCTATCCTGCTTGACGCTAAGTGTTCGCGGTTATGCTACGCAAGGGTGCGTGCTAAAGCCACTTTATTCATAACTTTTTGTTCGTTTCACATCACCATAAAAGGCTACACAGCTGGCGAGATATCTCGAAGATCGTTCGGCATCCCTCAACAAGACGCCCATACAAGTTCGGCCTGTGGTTGTCGCCATGGCGACCCCGCGGTTCGGGCGCGGTGCCCTTTCTTTGGACAGCACCATGCGCGCGCGTGCAGGCCTCCGCCGCATCGCCGTGATTGATTATCGTGGCCAGGAAATTAGCGGTGCCGCGGCGAAGAGCTCTCGCGTTCGCACGCGGCCGCGACCCTGTTGATGCGGAATCAACACGGGGTCTTCTTCGCAAACGAATGAGAAGCAGCGCGCCTAGCTTGGACTCTGGTTCTGGCTAGAGACAGGATCGTTCTTTGTCTTCCCATATATGCGCCGAGTGGGTGGCTTGAAAAGGAATGAAAATGGTAAAAAAAGAAGGCAGCCTGTGGGCGACTCGCAGTCTGCGCAGTCCCGGTTAATGTCAGAGGAATTACGAGGCAGCAACGGCAGGAAGGAAGTAGGGGAGAAGGAAGGGCAGGGATGTTAACCAGTCCAAGACGACCGGTATATACTTCCATACAATAGGGGAGAGGGACAGGGAAGGTTGAAAGTTGAAGAGTAAAAGCAAGAAACAGAAAGCACATAGCACAACACACGCGTACTCACACAGGGACAGTCAGATTCTGGTTGTCTCTCTTGCACTCGTTTTCTGTGGGCCGTATCATTTTCGTAATCTGCGGTTGTGTTTTCTGTTGGAACCACACGCACAACTGTTTTTTGAGAAGATTGTGTTGTATCTCATCCTTGTAGTATATATGGGCCAACGAACTTTTCATAATACTTGCGTGGACCGATCGACGAGTGTTCAGGCGCTCGTGCCCCTAACTTGTCACATTCATTTGGCTCGCTCGGTCATAGAACGTTGTGGCGTAACATATATATATATATATTGTGGGACCTGGTCCCGCGCAACGCCATGTTTAGCGTGGAATGTCGCCGCATCCCCCTTTCCCGGCTGGACGGAGCGGGGGCCCACCCGCTTCGCCCATGTGGTCTTAACTTAGGCTGCCATTGGGCAGCGAGAAATTCCCAGAATGTTTGCGCGTTCTGGCGTTTCTGGTTTTGGAGATGCCTGGAGAGAACACGCTGGGACTTGGAGAAGTGCGCACGTACTTTTGGGACCCTCCGGCCGACCAGGCCATCGGTCGGATGGCGTGCTTCTGCGAGCCCCAGCGACCACGGCGGCGACCTGCGACCGACGCCCATGTCTGTATGTTCTTCTTCTACTTTCCTTTTCTGAGGGCTCGCGGTCGCGGGTGCGCTAGCCGGGGTTAGGCTCTCCTTCCTTGCATGGTTATCTTTGGGTGTTATTCTGTGTTCGCGTGTTGTTCTTTGTTACTGTCCTTTGTTTGTGTTATCGTGCTCGCGTTTTGTTAATCGTTATCGTTACTCTTTGTTTATATTTAATTCGACTTATTCGGCCTTGTATTATTTGTTTTGTTTTAACGTGTGTTTATTAAATTGCCATGCTGGGAGAGTGACGCCTAATGTTCTCCTTCGCCGCGTGCGACGGTTCGTGCTGCCCTGCCTCGAGTCGGGCCGCGGGCCGAAGCGCGCGGCAGCGCGGCGAGGGCATGGCTGAGATAGCTAGCGCGCGAACGCGACGACCTCATTCTCTGCTCGTTGAGTGCTCGAACCCACGACAGGGGGTTGCTAGCGGCGATGCCGCTGCTAGCAGTAGTAATTAGTAGAAGAAGTAAACCCCTACATTTTGGCGCCCAACTAAGTGGGGCCAGGGGCCTTGCCCTTGGTCGCTCAGACGACGAGCAGGTGTCGGCAGAGTGGGGAAGTTGCGTTCGGTTCCCAGCGTAAAATGCGCTTTGGTTGAGCGTGGCCGTCTCTGCCGTGTATCGCGCGTATGTCTTTCTTTGTCTGTTCATCCTTTTTCTCTGTCATTGTATCGTGGTGTGAGGAGAGGCAAATGTCACTTCTCAAACGGATTGGTAACCCGCTTCGAAGTTGTGTGAGGCGAAGCGCGGACGAGGAAAGGCGTGATGCAAGTTGCCACCGAGATGCAGCAGTTCGTTCTTGGTGGCGGAAACTCGTTGGATTTACCAAGGCTTCCATCGTGCCATGGCCGGGAGATTGACCATCTTGTCTCCCGTGCGACGTTCAAGTCGGTGAGTCCAACGGTTTTCTTTAGACTTCGCGTCGTGCGCGTCTTTCCTCACTAAATTCAGAACCAGTAAAAGAGTAGCTGACGCACTATTTCTTGCCCGGGTCGCCGAAAGTCTCTTTTCTTTAAAAGTTGGCGGGCGCTGTTCGGTTGCACAAGGCCGACTTGCACCGAGGGAGGCAAAGATGGCGGAAAGGCCGCTGAGGCGAACAAAGAAGTAGAAGGATGACCCTTCTTCCATGAATAGCCCTTTGGGCACCTGTGTCTTCGCGCACGCAGAAGGGGAGAGCGTTCCAGCGTCCCCGCGGCGGGAGAGAAGGAGGCCATTGTGGCGATAATCAGCCGGCCGGTCGGGGGGAAAGGATGAAAGAGGGGGTCTATCCTCACTGGACTCTCCTCAGGAATCTGGTTTTTTCTTGTTTGTTGTTCTCTTGCTTTTTTTTCGTTTGGCCCGAAGAGCTACGTAGTTGACGGCAGAGTGACCCATGTGTACATAATGTAAATAGTTTCTTTCGCGGTTTTGTTTTTCGCCTCCGGGAGGCGAGGCGCCTGAATGTGTTGGTACTGCACATGGCGCGCGCGCGCTGTATCGCTGTCTTGTATTGCGGCGAGCGCGGGTTTTGGGCTTGAAGCGGCTTGTGTAGCCGTGGCCTGGGAGAGAGAGGGGTTCACTCTGCGCGGTCCGTACGAGCTTGGCCACAGTATCATGCCACCTTTGCGGTTAGCGCCGTGTTTACGCGCGTCGACAGTGGCACCCCCCCGACAGCAGAGGAGAGCGATAGCGCGCCCCTGCAGTAATTCTAGCCAGTCGTCAGAGCGGAAGACTTTAGTTAAGGTTACTGTGCTCTGCGATTTGGCACGGTGCAGTGTGAATGCTCAGCTGTCGCCGTCCCTTCCGCGTCTGTTCATTCCGTAGGCAACACGTTGTGGATCTCCCGTTTCGTTTGGTGTCACGGATGGGCAGAGTGCGTTCGTGGAAGGATTATCCGCTAGTGTAAGGTCATGCGGCATCGCACTAGTGAAGACCACGTTTACATTGGTTACTACCCGACTGATTCCAGACGGAGAGATAACCTGACAGAGACGTCTTTCTCTTTTTCTCTTTCTACGCTTTCTCTAGTTTCTCTTCGCTGTTCTAGTTTTTATGCTAAGTGTTCCTTTCTGTTTACGTACCGTTTCTTTCTTTTTGGGTTTTTGGTTTTGGCTACCTTGAGAATGATTTCTAGCCCTGTGTTGTTTTCTTTTTCGTTAGTTCAACTGAGTTTGGTTTCTGTGCTGCGCGACTGTTTTGTTCTTTTGTTGTTGTTTTGCTGTGTTTTTCTGCCGCGCTGAGTTGGCGGTTGAAGTCTGCGTGTCCGGAGCGGGGCGGTGTCGACGGCGAGGCTGCGGACGGAGCCGTGGTCGCGGCACTTGGTGCGGCCAGGAAGTCGACTGGGTCGACGGCACGTGAGACCTGCCGCGGCCGGCGTCCAGGGTTCGTGTGAAGATGCCGTGGCGCGCGCTGGCTTCATCGGACATTAGAGAGACTTGTCGCAGTTTTTTTTGTCGCGTTTGTTTTTCGTATCTTTGTTTTCGTTTGGAGTTCGCGGATTTTATTTTGTATTGGCACTGTCGGTATTGTTTTTTAGGGGGGCTTTTAAGGAGGGAGGGATGTGGGACCTGGTCCCGCGCAACGCCATGTTTAGCGTGGAATGTCGCCGCATCCCCCTTTCCCGGCTGGACGGAGCGGGGGCCCACCCGCTTCGCCCATGTGGTCTTAACTTAGGCTGCCATTGGGCAGCGAGAAATTCCCAGAATGTTTGCGCGTTCTGGCGTTTCTGGTTTTGGAGATGCCTGGAGAGAACACGCTGGGACTTGGAGAAGTGCGCACGTACTTTTGGGACCCTCCGGCCGACCAGGCCATCGGTCGGATGGCGTGCTTCTGCGAGCCCCAGCGACCACGGCGGCGACCTGCGACCGACGCCCATGTCTGTATGTTCTTCTTCTATTTTCCTTTTCTGAGGGCTCGCGGTCGCGGGTGCGCTAGCCGGGGTTAGGCTCTCCTTCCTTGCATATCTTTGCCCGGAAGATGTTTTAGAAGATAAATGCCGGATAATTAAGGGACATTTTCTAAATTATTTTTGATGCCCCAATTCTAGAGATGGTGGCATCCACGTGCCATTGAAGGTGTCGTATTTACTGTTGCGCAACCGAACTCTTTCTGACAACAAAGGTTTTGGAAGGATGTATATTATTTTCATTATTTGCTTGCTTTCTCTAGACAGTCTGATTTGTTCATGGTTTTGATCAAGGAGGTTTTTCAACAACATTCCTTGTTTTGATGAACGCTTGAGTACATGCTTGAAACTGCACTGCTAAACCAATGTCACCATATAGAATTGATGATGCGACATTGTGGAATCGGGGCGTCGCCGTCTGCATTTTGCTTCTTTCGTCGAGGTGCTCGCAACTGTATATTGGCTTATATGGTATTACTGTGATGGGATTCAGGGAGTTATTAACAAAGTATAAGTGGCTCTTTCAACACCGCGTCTTGCAGAGTATACGAACAACATGCGCAGCAACATGACAATGCACATTGCATGCTGCAGCTGTGATGGTATAAACAACACATGTTGACCATGCGCAGGGTTTCATCTATCCTGCTTGACGCTAAGTGTTCGCGGTTATGCTACGCAAGGGTGCGTGCTAAAGCCACTTTATTCATAACTTTTTGTTCGTTTCACATCACCATAAAAGGCTACACAGCTGGCGAGATATCTCGAAGATCGTTCGGCATCCCTCAACAAGACGCCCATACAAGTTCGGCCTGTGGTTGTCGCCATGGCGACCCCGCGGTTCGGGCGCGGTGCCCTTTCTTTGGACAGCACCATGCGCGCGCGTGCAGGCCTCCGCCGCATCGCCGTGATTGATTATCGTGGCCAGGAAATTAGCGGTGCCGCGGCGAAGAGCTCTCGCGTTCGCACGCGGCCGCGACCCTGTTGATGCGGAATCAACACGGGGTCTTCTTCGCAAACGAATGAGAAGCAGCGCGCCTAGCTTGGACTCTGGTTCTGGCTAGAGACAGGATCGTTCTTTGTCTTCCCATATATGCGCCGAGTGGGTGGCTTGAAAAGGAATGAAAATGGTAAAAAAAGAAGGCAGCCTGTGGGCGACTCGCAGTCTGCGCAGTCCCGGTTAATGTCAGAGGAATTACGAGGCAGCAACGGCAGCAAGGAAGTAGGGGAGAAGGAAGGGCAGGGATGTTAACCAGTCCAAGACGACCGGTATATACTTCCATACAATAGGGGAGAGGGACAGGGAAGGTTGAAAGTTGAAGAGTAAAGCAAGAAACAGAAAGCACATAGCACAACACACGCGTACTCACACAGGGACAGTCAGATTCTGGTTGTCTCTCTTGCACTCGTTTTCTGTGGGCCGTATCATTTTCGTAATCTGCGGTTGTGTTTTCTGTTGGAACCACACGCACAACTGTTTTTTGAGAAGATTGTGTTGTATCTCATCCTTGTAGTATATATGGGCCAACGAACTTTTCATAATACTTGCGTGGACCGATCGACGAGTGTTCAGGCGCTCGTGCCCCTAACTTGTCACATTCATTTGGCTCGCTCGGTCATAGAACATTGTGGCGTAACATATATATAATATGTAGTATAGATTCCCTCCTCGAAACGCATCACGTATTGGTCTTGCTGACATGGAACATCAGTTTAGCAGATATGACATTTCACGATCTCAGTTTCTCGATTTCCCTAACTTTCGTTTTTCCTTAAGCACGACCACAGATTACTATGGTGCAGTATATGTCGTATTGCGGCTCGTACTATGCCTTCTTCGCCGGGGTGTACTCACTTGCAGGACACTTCGCGCTGCCATTCGAAGAAGCTGTAACTTGCACTGGAAGCTCCCTGGCAATGCGGTTATATACGCTGCTGAGCACGAGGTCCTGAATTCGATGCCGTTTCGATCACGGCCGTGACGCCAAAGCAATTGTGTACCATGTATACAAGACCGCTCATGGTATGCGTTTATTTCTCAGTGTTTTACAACTCAGCATCGGAAATAATTCTACCTGAACTAATAGCAGAGACACCACACCTCTATTCGTTTAAGAACATTGGATAGTTTTATTTGGAATATCCAAAGAAGAGTATGTTTGCACGCTTTAGTGGAATATCGAAGAGTGTGGACAGCTCGCATTTATGCTATATACACACATCAGAGAGCCAGAGACAGAGGAAAGGAAGAAAGGTTAACCATGCGAAGATCTGTAGCTGACTGCCCTGTTCTGGGGCCAGGTAGAGGTTACACTAAAGTGGAACTGAAGGAAATTAAGTCTGCAGATTAGCGACAACTTCGTCATGCCTTCAGCGATGTCAAACTGTACGACAGTACGAAGCTGATCTGGCGAAGTGATCGAAATAGTTCTGCACCTCGCGCAACAAGTGTGTGCGTGTGTGTGCGTGCGTGCGTGTGTGTGTCGCACGCGACAAGGAGGCGTAGAGATAAAATATGTGTGAGATGCAGACTTTGTGCAGTCCAGTCAACCGCGATTTACGAAGTGATTCCATTACGACGCCCGACATCTCAAAACAAGACTCTCAACGCCATGACCCTCCAAAGAACACGACGCGACGTCCAACAGTTAACTAATGCATTCTTGCATAGAAGCGTGGCAGCGTTGTCCCTTCCTTCCCCGCCCTCCTCCCTTTGCACGCGTATCTACTCTCTGTGTCAGTGCAGCGAAATAGAGTGCACGTAAGCATACACTAAGCTCCCTGTTAGGCAACGTGTGCCACATGCGAAACGCGGGCACCGTTTTAAAGTGCCTGCCGCGGTCTGCTGCCCGTGTCTGTAAACACTCGGCGCGCGCACTGAGGGGGTCGCCTCGCACCAGTTCCGAGAAAGTCTGCGAACGGTCGTCACGCCTGCTGCTGCTTCTTCCATCAAGCTCACAGAGCAAGTACCCACGGTGACGCCCTGTCTGAAGAACACCCCGCTGCCTCGCGACCCTCATTGCGCGCGTTGAGCTTTCGTTAGGTGGAAGTGTAGAGGAGGAAAGGGGGGGTGGGGGGGGGTGAAGAAGGGGAAGCTGCTGAACATGTGAGGTGTCATGTTCCTCTGCCACTCACGCCAACTTACTGTTCCTCTTGTTCCATTTACTTCCTTTATCTTTGGCCCCCTCTGTACTGGGCTTTCTGGTGGTGGTCGCCTTCGTCATTGCTATATAGTACGTGCTCTTGGCTCACTAAACCTACGCCCCTCGGCATAACGCTTCGCTTCTGTTCTCTGGCAGCAGTCATTCCCCTGTTGCTTCTTCGTACATTTCGATTCGTTTTGTTCGCGTATTTGTTTCTCCGCATGAGGCCCCTGTACGACCGTATGCATGTATACCGCATACAGATGATGTGTTACGCTTGCTTCTGCGGGTGCAGAAGCGCCCCAACGTCGTATTCTCGGAAGGAGAGCGTAGTCGGCATTGCTTCTTTCGAAACGGCGACACTTTGCAAGGCGGCTGGCTCCCTCTAGAGTTATTACGCGGTCGTCCCGTTCATTTCCCGCTGTGTATATATTAGGATTCCGCGGCTTTTGGGGGACCTAGTCTGCAGTCGCTCGCTCCTTGTCGTTCGTAATTCATTCTTTGCGTTTGTAAGCTTCTCATACGGCTTGTTCCATATAAGAGCCTTGCGACCAACAAGTTTTCGGATTTCGGGAGGCCCTGTTCGGTATGTGTGCTTTTCCCGACGGCTTCATCTGCGCAGATGACGGTTTTTGTACCAGGATCACTGGCCAATCTTTCTTTCTTTCTTTCTTTCTTTCTTTCTTTCTTTCTTTCTTTCTTTCTTTCTTTCTTTCTTTCTTTCTTTCTTTCTTTCTTTCAGAGTTTCAGAACGTCTGATAGGGGGAATTAGGGGAGAATACGAAAAAGCGAAGAACTTGACCTTTTGACGTCGTGAGGCCGATGTTCCGACGCGAAATTCAAAGTTAAAACCTTGACATTCATTTTCCGTTTTAATACTAAACATAAGTAGCAAAATTAACAATAATAGAGTTCTAAAGATATGTTAACATTCTAAACCACTTCACATCTTTACTTTAGTGTCCCCTTTCATAGTTTCGTATCTTCATGCGCCGCATTGATACACCGTGCACCCCGCACACGACATACTTTTAACAAATTTTTCTGACCACCTAAGAGATACACAAGCAGCTTGCAAACGTAGCGTTTAAATAACCCCAGGTGGTCGACATTTCCGGAGCCTTCCACCAAGGCGTCTCTCGTAATCCTACCGTGGTTCTTGGGACGTAAACCGCCAGAAATCAATCAATATAGCTTATAGAAAGCTTACAAGATTCAAAACATGACTCTAAAGAGATCATTATCTTGCGTGATTGTGCTATCTGCTCAGCCCTCTATAACACAGACGCATGTCCTGCAGCCGCACGAGACTGTACATTATCGATATCGACATGTGGTTTATATACGACCGGGTGCAGCTGCATAGTGTATACACCGGCCTAAATGACTTCTAAGGGTACACACAAGCCGCATGCCACATGTTGCTTATTATGTAACCACAATAGTGTATACTTATCGCACGGTGCACAGACCGATACCATCCCCGCCACGGTGGTCTAGTGGCTATGGTTCTCCGCTGCTGATCCGAGGGTCGCGGGATCGAATCCCGGCCGCGGCGGCTGCATTTCGATGGAGGTGAAATGTTGAGGCCCGTGTGCTGTGCGATGTCAGTATCATCATCATCATCATCATCAGCCCATCTTATGTCCACTGCAGGACGAAGGCCTCTCTCAATCCTCGCCATCCTTGCCTGTCCGGCGCGAGCTGATTCCATTTGACACCTGCGAACTTCCCGATTTCGTCCCCCCATCTTACTCTCTGCCGCCCACGACTGCGCTTACCCTCTCTTGGTATCCATTCCGTCGTTCTAACTGTCCATCGGTTATCTAGCCTTCTCATCACGTGGCCTGTCCATGTCCATTTTCTTCTTCTTAATATCGTTCATTATGTCGGCGGCCCCCGTTTGTTCTCTGACCCACTCGGCTGCATACACGTTAAAGAACCCCAGGTGGTCGAAATTCTGGAGCCCTCCACTATACGGCGTCTCTCATAATCAGAGCTGGTTTTGGGACGTTAAACCCCACAAACCAATGTCGTGCATGTTATGACAATCGCACGCGTTATACTCACGCACACTGACATTTCGTATTCCACATTCTGCACATATATATTCTCGCGCAGCATCGCTTTTCTTCTTCTGTGTTTGTCTCATACTTCTTCCTCGTGTGTCAACGCGCATCGCCCGTGCAAACTGGGCGGCTGTTGATAGATTTCTGGGTTGTTACGTCTCAGAGCCACGGTATGATTATGAGACGCCTATAAGTGGGGGGCTCCTGAAATTTCAACTGACACCGCACAGTATATACATGGGCGTCTCCATCAAAATGCAGCCGCCGCGGCCGGGATTCCATCGCCGATTGTCATATATACCACTGGACTCTCGCTCTCTCGCTCATGTTTCTGATCAAGGGTCACACTACCTGGCCCAAGTAGATATATTCGTTTACCACTTCCAGCGCCTTGCCACCTATATATATCTCGAACCACTGAGCTCGCCCAAGGCTCTCGTCCATAACTTGAGTGCTTATGTACCATAGGGCTCTCAAAACAGAAGTTGTTAAGTCTTGACTGGCTTGCAATGCCGCGGAGCCGTTCCC
Source organism: Hyalomma asiaticum (assembly GCA_013339685.2). NCBI lineage: Eukaryota > Metazoa > Arthropoda > Arachnida > Ixodida > Ixodidae > Hyalomma > Hyalomma asiaticum. Next base: position 81,932,565 of record CM023486.1, on the reverse strand, counting down.
ACGCTGGAATTATACCATACGCGTAGCTCCTGTTTCACACAACTCCCGAAGTTTCCTCTTACGTCTACAGAAAAGCATGTAATATGGCGCCAGACTTGGCGCCAACATTCCGCGCCGTCACGGGCTCTTTCAGCGCTGTCCAGATCCTAGAGAGTGAGAGAAAACGCGCCAACAAGAAGGGAAAACACGCGTGCTAAATAATAACAGAAAAACACGCAGTCTATATACTGTTGGCTAAGTTTACTTACACGCTGACGGCGGCGCGCTCAGCGTGGCGGCGCTGCATGCACTTAAAAACCAGCGACGCACCCGACAAGCTGTTGAGCCGCCGGATGTTAACGAGCAAACAGCGGGCTTGGCAGGGCTCTCTCCCTTTCAAGCGGGGCACGGGTTCGGTAAGCCACTGCCTCTTCTTGACCGTGGATGAACAAGGAGTGGCGCGCCGCGGCGCCAGCCACCTCCACTTGAGCCGAGACGTGCAACGCCGCCGCAGTTCGTCCCGCTTGAAGTTGCGTGCACATCAACGCGCTTGAAACCTTAGACCTCTAGGTGCATGGCTATTCTTTCTGAATCATGAACTTGGAGCAGACACATTTGAATTGCTTTAATACAAATGCGAGTCCAGCCACGGTGGTTTAGGGCCTACGACACTCGGCTGTTGATTCGATGGTATGTGATGTATGCAGGTTGTACTATCAGGGGGTTGAGAGCTTGTTAGGCTTCTAGCCTTTAGTCTTTGCCTCCTGCAGGGAAATCTTGTATTTCTACGGCAAATAAAGCATGTTGATTGATTGATTGATTGATTGATTGATCGATTGATTGCTGGTAGCGGAGTCGAATCCCACGGCCGCGGCGGCTGCATTTGGATGGAGGCGATACGTTGATGCCCGTGTACCGTGCGATGTACGCTGTGGGATGTGCACGATGTACAGAGCTAACGCCACTGGACCACTATTCATGGCTCCCAAGTGAGCTCCTCTGCGGTGCACGTTGTCGAGACTAATGGCGCCTCCTGTCCCGATTCAAATGGACACAGTGTTGCCTGAGCATGCTGGAGCTTGTCTTTCTTTCTTTCTTTCTTTCTTTCTTTCTTTCTTTCTTTCTTTCTTTCTTTCTTTCTTTCTTTCTTTCTTTCTTTCTTTCTTTCTTTCTTTCTTTCTTTCTTTTTTCTTTCTTTCTTTCTTTCTTTCTTTCTTTTTTGTACCTCTTTATAAAATGCACTCCTGTCAGGAGAGTGGAGTGGATCAGGGAACAAACGGACGTTAAGGACATCTTAGTAGAAATTAAAAAGAAGAAATGGACATGGACAGGGCATGTAATGCGAAGGCAAGACAACTGTCTGTTGGTCACTAAAGGTAACAGAGTGGATCCTGAGAAGGCAAGCTTGGCGTGGAGGGCGGCAGAAAGTTAGGTAAGCAGGTGAGATTAAGAAGTTTAACTGCAGGAATAAATTGGCCGTAGTTCGCGAAAGAGCCGGATAACGGGAGATCTATGCGAGAGGCATTTGCCCTGCAGTTGACGTAGACAGGCTAGTTGTTATTATGATGATGATACCATGAGCATCGAGTTCATATTACGTCACAGAGCAAGCAAACTGTGTGTACGTGCTATTTTCTGCTGACTACGTCGCCGTTAGTCGAAGACTGCGTAGCAGGAAAACTAGCTTTACAGTGATACAAAGGGTCCATTAAACGTTCAATGCTGCACTTCATTCTTGATTATGTTCCCGCACGCTACACACACGCCACAGCATGTCTCCAGCGTGGTAGTCTGGGGCACTGATGCAGCTGCGGACAATGCCAGAATTCCGAATCACTACTGGTGCGAGCATCTTATTGAGAAACTGAATGCAACTTGATTTTCTTTCCGGTGGTAATTGAAAATTATTTACTGGCAACAAACCTACGCGTACTACATAAAATACAGCACACATTTGAGATATTTGTACGTAAGCCTCATTATTCTTAATTCGCGAAGATGTTTTCAGGGGAAGAGGGACTTTTCCATGTCAATTCAGTAATGCTTTCCTCCGCACAACCCGCGATCGTCTGTGGAGTGTAGAAGAGCACATGACAGTTCGGTAGTGTTATAGGTATTACGGCACGTGAAAGTGACTGATGGCAATAGCCCAGCCTGGCGGGTGAGAGCAGAAAAGAAAAATGGCATTGTTGAGTTGAATCTGGTTCAGCGCTTTGCAATTTAAATCTCAACCACTGACATCAGCTGCCCTATGCTCTGCGCAGCTGTTAAAGCCGCTCAATAGTGCAGAACTGGCTGAATGGTCGTTTCGAAGACTGATCACGCGCCGTATAAGAAACCTCTGCCAGCGAATTTGCGGGATTACATAATCGCCCTCGCACACTCTTTGATGGCATTTATTACCGCGATCATTCTTTCTCTAAGACTCTCCGCTTATGCACCACGCTATATCTATCTCTCTTTCATAAATCCCCGGATCACTTGAAGTGTTGTAAAAGTGTTTAATAACAGACCGCAATCTCAGGCTGGAGGCAGATTTTCCGAGAGCCGCATGAATTGTGTTCGGACGATAGATCACTCGCCAAGTCCGCGATCGCGGGGCCATTTACTACGAGATCAACCTACGTGTACCATAAGCCCGCCATTCCTATATGCAATCCAACATCGTGGCTGGCACGCATTCAGGCGTACGCAGACATACGCGAGCTCTCGCTTGTCGACAGGAACGATTTCTTCTCTCTTCGAGGCAGCAGCCGGCTTTGGGCTTAGCGAAGAAACTCTGGGCGCGCGCACGAAAAAGGTCGCAGGTTTTTTTGTACCGCTCGTACAGTATAGCACGCGTGTGGCCTCCGCCCCCCCCCCCCCCCCCGAGAAGGGCGGGGTTCGCCACTTTCACGAAACACCTGTTTCCTTCGGACACGTGATGTGTCTCGCGCGTTCGGTGTTGCGCGGAGTCTCTCGTGAGATATAGAGGCGGCTTGCCGCCGCGTCAGCGCGGCATTCCGCGGCTCTGCGCGATCTGTGCCGGCAAGTTAGGTCTCTCGAGCTTGCAGCACCGCCTAAAAAGAAAAGTATAAAAGAAGAAATATGGATGTTCACGATGGATGCGAGCGAATCACGATGCGCAAGAAGTGATTCCTCTTCTTTCTGCAGAGAAATCTAGCTTTTCGTCGTCTTTCCTTTCCCAGAGCGCGCGCATACGCTCACATGCACACGCCTTCATATCTATTAAATTCGTTGTATCCCCATGTAGGTACATGAACTAATGCGGCTTCCAGTTCCCGGCAAGAATTCTGAAGTCATTCATCATTGCCGCCAGCGTGTGCTGCTGACGGCTGTCGTTTCTTTTTCTCTCATATTTTATTTTTCGTGCGCTGACTATACGCACGGCTATGCGGACCATACACTGTAAACAAAAATTACCCGAGATGGGAGTAAATGGACCTGTCCTCTAGCGCATTCCCTGATGAGAGTTTAATATACTCCGGTCATGCGGAGTAAAAGATTTACTCCGCTTGACCGCAGCTGTATTTACATCCATCGAGGAGCTTTTGCGGGTAGCTATGGGAGTATTTGTTTACATCCATCGCGGAGCTCTTGCGGGTACCTATATGGGAGTTTGTTTACATCAATGTATGAGCTTTTGCTGAAGTCAGCTAAGCCTAGGCGTGGTCCGGGACAATTTCTCGCATAATTTTATTAATATTCGATCTACCTGGGTAAATTTGGTATCCTTTTGGTCCTTTCTCCTTCCGGTCGATAGCCTTGACGTTTGCTTTCCGATAATCCTGGCTTGTCCGCATACAATCTTGATAATTTCGGAAGCCTAAAACCACGTCAACACTCGCTGGGCGGTGGTGCCCCAGCCACTTCGTAACAAAATATTTCCGATTCGCGCATCACTGTGGTGGTCTGGTCGATGCGCGGCATTCGGCGTCTGGCTGGAGGAGCAGAGCGGTCACCAGTGGAAAGAGCCTTGACACGTTTACACAGAACACTGATCGGCCGTTGCAAACTCACTGCGCACTCAAGACTCGTTTAAAAAAACGAAGTGGCGCTTCACTTGGACGCACTAAGCACACGTGCGAGCACGCACAGATACAAATCCCACCGACGATTCGTCGAACCAAGCAATGCACTGGAGCATCACACGGAAGCACTAAACAGACGCGCGAGCTCAAGCGCGCATACACACACACATCACACCGCCGCAAGAGCGTCGCAACCGAAGACGGCTGTTAAAAACTCCCATGTGGGGGTTGGGACCACGTGAACTGAAACTCCGTGTGGGTAGTATAATAAGGTCATGTCGTTTTTATACTCCGTCACTTAGCAATGGTGGTAAAATGATGTCATGCGCCGAATTCACTCCGCTATGACGGAGTAAATGGTTGGGGCATGGGAGTTTTTTCGGTTGACGCGCTGGTAAAAGCTCCCATCTCGGGTAATTTTTGTTTACAGTGTACGTCTATCAGTCACTGCGACGCGACATTTTGTCACTGCGCTGACAAAAACGTCCCGACTAAAATGGCCGCCCCTTCTGGTGTGATTGTTCCCATGTGCTTGCGAACTGCCGAACAAACACCGACTGCCGCTGCCGATAGACGATTGATTTGTGGGGTTTTACGTCTTCAAACCATGATATTGTCTCGAGGATTATGAGAGACGCCGTAGTGGAGGGCTCCGGAAATCCCCGTCGATAGCTAACGCTATTCATATGTTCGTTCGTTCCTTAGCTATAGTTAGTTAATTAGTTAATTAGTTAGTCAGTTAGTTAGTTAGTTAGTTAGTTAGTTAGTTAGTTAGTTAGTTAGTTAGTTAGTTAGTTAGTATCGGAAGTACCCGTGGGACTTTCGGTTGCTCTCGAGACCTACTGAAACTGAGAAGCCGATGTCATTCGTTCTCAGCTTTTAACAATTTCGAAAGCTGAACTTAGGTTATCATTTACTGATTCAGCTATCCGTAACTCGCGTTTCCCTGCCTCCTACCGGTGAAACGTAGCGACACATTCTGCCCATGCTCAATATTCGCGAAGCACAGCGGCTGTAGAGAAACTGAACAGGTCGTGCGTGCTGTACATCGTTCTGTGAGCGTGGATTTCATGTGCGTTGTTGTATAGGTTAAGGACGCATTTACAATGCATAGTAAGAAGAATGGGAAAATTTCACTCATTACTGAGCTTGCCGACTGTCCGATCACTGCACTGTTGCCTCTGGAAAGCTTTCAGAGACATCGGATCAATCTAGAGGGCTTCCAGAGTAGTGACGCAGAACATCCATGGAGGTACTGTCGATGCTATATAGATAGTCCGGTCACTGTCGAACTGTCCATGGTGAGAAAAACTATCGATAGTGCTAATTATAGTAATACTCATAACGCTACCGACAGTGCTATCAATTGTGCGATTGCATAGCTGCGTCGCTACAGATAAGCTTTGGGAAGAGCAAGATCGGGTCGGCATAAGGTGTCGCCGCATAGTCTCAAACAGGAGACACCGACATGATGGAAGAGGACCTTCTGTATGCTAAATATTATCTTGGATGTTGACGAAGTACGTGCCCACCTTAACGCTATCAGATGTACCCGGGGTGCTAAGACCACAGGGCGAGAGAGGGAGTATTCATATCATCAAGTATACCTGTGCAGACAGAGAGAGAGAGGGAGAAAGCCTTTAATGGATACTGTAGATGTTCGCCTGCCTGACATGCTACTCCAGCTATAATAGAGAGAAGACATAGAAATGAACCCTGGTATTGCTAACCCCTCGAGGGCATCAGCGAGCAGACCCTGTCTCGCCACCGACTCGCACATCGCTAACTGAAAACGACCATAAATACTCCGTTCGAGACTAATGCTCGCGACGAGCACGATGCCCGGACATCTATATGCAAATTTTCACGTGCTCCTCCCTATATGCGTGGCCGTCTGATCGGTGTTAGTCGTGAAGCTGCAACCGTTCTCCTACGCTTTCAACAGAGAGAGGGCGTGTGTGTGTGTGTGTGTGAGAGAGAGAGAGAGAGAGAGAGAGAGAGCGCTAGTGCGCCATATAACAGCATCAAGTAGCAACGAAGTGAGGGTGAGGCCACGCGCGTTGGCCCCGCGGCGCGTGAGTTATGGAGAGCCGAGTACGCGCCGTACACATACACTGACCATATACCCCGTTCTCGCCGCCACCTGCCGTCGGCCGCCCGCCCCGCGGTCAGAGTATCGCGCGCCCGCTCCGCGCCACACAGCGGCGTTTGGTGGAGTTACACGCAGGTAGAAGAAACCTTGCCTTCAGCCTGGCCGAACGAAGGAACTCTACAAAAGAGGCAAAAAAGACGCATAAACCGAGGGCTGCGTTGCGCCTGCGTACTCTTTACCGTGTATAGCCGCTGGGTGCGTCACCGAGACAGGGTGGTAATTACGCGCCCGGGGACCACCGCATCCCCCAGATTAAGACGAAGTAGCGCCCCCTAATGGATCGAGCCGGAAACTTCTTCTCGGGACCTCACCCAACGGAGAGAGAAAGACGGGCCGCTAATCATACGCGCGGATCACGCGAGGCATCATCGCGTGCGTGGCTTACGCGCGCTGTGCGCCATATAGGACCACATCCGCGCGCTCCGCTCTCTCTGCCAGACTAACCATTAGATCAATTAGAATCAGTATGTAATGAATTGCGTAATGACGCCGCCGAGCCTCCCTTGCCCCCTTCTACCACTGCGCCGTCGTATGTAGCCTATATGTGAACCGCCGCATCTTTCGGGACCCGGAACAAGACTGGGCCCTCGTGGAACCTTCTTCGAGGCGCTGCGAGATTTCGAGCACTGTGTATATATATGCCCGTTCCAAAAGTGCGCAGACAGTGGAACGCCTTTGCGTGAGTTGTGCCTGAGCGAGCTTCGCGCAGTCCACTGCACGATGTTCTCATGCCCCGAAGCGGCAGTGCACACGGAAACTGCTTGTTTCGTGAAAGGTTTAACGCATATAAGATGGTTAAAGTTATGGCGAACGATTACAGAGCCGGCACCATTAGTTATAGGAACGTTAACGAAGTGAAAAGTTGTCTTCCGTACTTACAGCTCTTCCACTAGCAGCGACATTTCGTGGGCAGAGTATAAACTTGTTTGTGAAAGCATTGTTGTTTTTCCACCTCATTACCCGCACCATGCACATTGCGGCAGCATTGTTGTTTGCAGCCGGGTTTAACATATAAAACTGGTGCAGGCCCGACACCTTTCTTTGATGATAAACTCAGACTTTTCCTTTTGCAGTGGTGCTGTTGCACGATTTAGTTATAAGTGCATCTGCGTGCACTGAGCGCATAGATCAAGAGCTGTGTAGCCCCGCCACGGAGGTCTATATAGTGGTAACGGTACTGGGCTGCTGATCCGAACGTCGCGGGATGAATTCCGGCCGCGTTGGCTACATTTCGATGCAGGCGAAATGTAGAGGCCCGCGTAGCGTAGCAGTGCTATACTATGGTGTTGTTGATGTGACACAGCGAATGTGTACAGCGCTTGAACAGACACGGACGACGACAGACACGAACGATGTGTTGTGTCCTTTCTGTCGTCCGTGTCTATTCAAGCGCTCTATATCTTCCCGGTGTACTGTCTGGTATTGGCGTACGTTAAAGAATCCCAGGTGATCGAAATTTCCGGAGCCCTCCATTGAGGCATTTCTCATAACCAAATCGTTGTTTTGGGACTTAGATCTATCTATCTATCTATCTATCTATCTATCTATCTATCTATCTATCTATCTATCTATCTATCTATCTATCTATCTATCTATCTATCTATCTATCTATCTATCTATCTATCTATCTATAAAAAAGCAGTGTGGCGCCTGCAGTATACCTTCTGTCTCATATCACCTTGGGACATGAACGTCAGCACACCTCTTTTTATCTCCGTCCTCGCTGCCCCTCGTATGGGTTTTCACCTAACTGCTATCTGAAATGTCCTGGCTGTAGTGATTAAGGATATACGGCTGCCCCTTGTCTACGCTTTTTATCACTTCCTCTCCAACCGCTCTACCTTCAGGCAAGTAGCAAGTTTCAACGTGCTTGAACCGAATCGCGTCGTCATCACGATCAACATCTCTTTTATATCCACTGCAGGACGAAGGCCTCTACCAACAATCGTCCCTCACCCCTGTGTTGTATGAGCTGATTCCGTGTATAGCGCCGGCAAACTTCTTGATTTCATCACGTGCACCACCCAAATTAAGCAAGAAGGTACTTACTGTAATAGGAGGCATGCCTTGAGCGAGCTCCGGAGCGTACTGGTATGCTAACAATGAAAACGTCAAGCACCACAACCGCTTTCTTATTCGTGAGAAAGCACTTGGCTCATGAATAAAAAAAAAACGTAAAGCTATAGTTCCAGGCCTGCGGAATTGAGTAAACAGCGGAGCTAGCTGGGGCAATGATATCAAGCTCACTGTATTGTTACGAGGTCAATTCCACATATATATATACATGACGATATCACTATATCGTGTAGCTCTATCATTATCACTGTCATGTAGGAGTGGGTTGACGGCAAGGGTCGGGGTAGTCGACCGAGGGCAAGCGTGGATCCGCCTTTCCCTTAGCGCAACCCGAGACTTTTCTTTCTCTTTACTACGTCTCTATCATGTCTCTAGCACTGTCAATATAGCTATCACGGTCATGTAGCAGCGGGCTGAGAACAAGGGCAAGGGTGTTGGTAGTGGGTCGAGAGGAAGCGTGGGTCCGCTTTTACCTTCTCCACAATCTTTCTATCTTTATTTCTTTAATTTCCTTCCTTCCTTTTCTTTCTGTCGTTCTTTCTTTCTGTATTGCCCTTCGCATAATCACTATCATGTATATAGTAATGTGCATGGGTAGATAATCAGGGGCAAGAGCCCTTCCGTTCTGCGTGACAGCTGTCAACGCCCTGTACGGATCTATACCTCGACCTTAAACAGTGCCGCAGTTAAAAATCCGCTCTCTCTCACGCGGCGTATACACTAACAATGGTACCAAAAGTAATGCGACTCAGGGGATGGCGTCATCGCACGACGTCATTGCGACGCCACGTTTACGTACGTCATAACGTAAGCTTTATTCATGCCGTCTTATCCCAAAAAAGCTTTGATGTAACAATGCGGCACGAAAATCGTTACTGCTTTTTTTTTATTTAGTCGAACAGGCTCAGGTGATCGTTTCTAGGCGTCTAATGGGCAGGCACATGTGTTTTATCCTTAATGTCGCGCATTCGTCTCCATCTCGCCCACCCCCTTTTATTTATTTATTTATTTATTTATTTATTTATTTATTTATTTATTTATTTATTTATTTATTTATTTATTTTGAGGGGAGACGCCCATCTACCTGCTGTCGCTGCATTTGCTTTCTCCACATGCGTGAAGGAGCACAATTTGGTTGTTTCGGCCGGTCTCGTCACTTCCCGGGCATTCCTTCCATTCAGGAATGGAAGGTTCTACACGCTTCAGCATAATACACAAGAACCTCTAATGACCATTATGCTCTCAGACTTGATTTAGGTGCAGCACCCCAATATCAGTTTCCGGTAACATTTACTTTAGAAAAAAAATGACGCTATAACGCCCGCAAAGCGGCCAAACTTCGGAAGTTCAGATGCTTTCATAATGATGAAGAGCCCCCGATTTGCTTAAAGCTCTCCTTTCTTCAAGTCACTTGATGACATTAAAATATTTGAACAAGTATATCGCGCTCAAAATCATACGATTTGCATTAGTCAAGCAACTGGGCCAATCCGCATGATATCCTTTCTGCGTACAGAAAACCACCAGCGCCTGCGAATTTCGATGCCGAGGGACGTACAAGCATACCGTCAATGAAAAAAAAAATTGTAATGAAACAGAATACCAGTTCCAGGGAACAGATTCTCACTTTTAATACAGATATATAGACAGCTTCGATTTTCGTCACTCGTGAAAAACAAAAGTACAAACGCTTCATCCTCACGATATGTTTTTTTACAAAGAGATCATTTGTGGCACACAACGTGAAGAACATATTTACACGAACAACGTAATTACAAAGTCTGAGCAGCTTGCTGAGAACTTAACGCTAACTAACGAACAGAAAACGAGCGTTATACAGTATACAGTCCTCGTAACTTGTCTTTGGCGATCAGCTGTGTGACGAGGCACTGAGGGGACGATGAGCAGCGGGAAGTGCATCTAGCACATGCAGCACCATTCACAGCCACAGTTATAGGAAACTTATGTCAGTCAGCATCGCACCGTCCACTCAGAGCGACTAACAGATATTGCAAAAACAGACGAGTCACTTGGAACCAAAGTGCGCCCACACACAGTCAATGCAGGTACTTTCTGCTTTTCCGGTTGGCGTACTGTTTCCTGAACCGAATGTAACGCAAATACAAATCTTTGCACGTAAGTGCAACACAACTTGTGGGACGTCCTTATTTAAGGAATGCATTTCTTCGTTCGACGGCTTCAGGTCACACACGCAAGTGTCCCATAAGCGTTGGAGGTAGCAGCTGACGTCACGGCATGAGTCAACGTTGCCGCCCTTGACAGGCTTGCAGGCAGGAACGTAAACCAATTAACGGCAAAGACAGGCCCGAATTCACTATATCGATGAGAGTATAGCAGCGGTGCGTCGATCGCCCACGCACAGTGGTTCGGTGGGTGAAAGTCTTTGGCTGAACCGCTGAGCCAGGCGTAGACACATGTCGAGTAGTCACGAGCAGGTCACAAAGTGAACATTACTTCGCAACACTTTGCTTTTGTGGAAAGCGTAGAGTGTCGGGTTGAGTTCAAGAATGGCGCTGTTTCCTTGAGAACGTAAGTTCCATGCAACAGGTGACACGAAAAGGAGAGTCTATACAACACTGACCACTCAACGACACGGCACCTTGCTGCCTTTCGCACGTGTCCTGTGCGCTTTTGGAGTCATTATATAACACGAGTAGCAGCCGTGGCCACACCAGGGGAGGAAGAAGGTGAGCTTCACTGCGAGTCACCGCCGTCTTCGGAGTCCGTATCGGGCGTCCGAATGCCGTGCGTGAGTGCGTGCCGTCGCAGGTCGCAGTTGCGCCGGAACACCTTGCCGCAGGCGGGGCAGTGGTACGGCTTGATGTCGGTGTGCGTGAGCAGGTGCGTCTTGAGGTTCGAGCGCTGGTTGAAGCTGCGGCCGCACGTGGGACACTTGTGCGGCGAGTCGTCCAGGTGCAGGATTCGGTGCACGGCCAGGGTGCGCGACTGGCAGAAACCCTTGCCGCACTCGCTGCACTTGAACGGCTTCTCCTTCGAGTGGATGTACCTGAACAGATAAGGGAGTGATGGGTAGGTCAGCGCAATGGTCAACAACAACAACAACAACAACAACAACAACAACAACAACAACAACAACAACAACAACAACAACAACAACAACAACACGCAATATGACGGTTACACGCAGCTGTACATCCACATTTGTCTGTGGGCATGATGCGCAAGCACAGTTTAGAAAGCTGGCAGTTTAGGCAGTCAGGTATAGCGCGTGCACGTAAACAACGTGCAACGATGGAACACTGTAACGTATTAAAACATGTATGCAGCTCCTTCAATAGTACTGCTTCTTGGGCGAGTTCGTGTTTTCTAAACATTTCTTGTTGCGCAAAACCAAGAAATAAGAGAGAGACGATTCAGATGAGTGCCTTCTTTGTTTCTTCTGACTCACCTGTCCCTATTTTTTTCTTTGTCTTGCATGCGCTATAACAAGAAATGTTTAGCAAATACAGCTCCTTGTTATGTAGGAGCATGCGGTTTGCAATGACGCTGTGCGAATGGAAAATTTTCAGGGGGCGCGCTTGAAGGCTTGCAAGCCTCTCTATCGGTTCGGGTGCTGTGTACGTGCGTACAGGTATACTGGTTCTCTTGTAAGAGAAAGAAAATTAAAACAGGAGTTGGTATTTTACTCGTGCGCACAATAGGAAACGTGGCTAGATATGCAGTGCGAGCGTCTTCTTCGAAGCCATTCAGCGCGCGCACATGCTCGGGTCACACACGGGGCGGCATCTTTACACTCGCGATAAGGAGTGCCGCGACCCAGGAGAAGATAGATAACGAAACGAGGGGGAAGAAGAGAAAGAGTGAACTTTGGAAACGTTTTGCGATAGCAACATATTCCCCGGCGCACAGCACACACATACGCTTCGCTAAAGATTTACAACGCTATTGCGAAGGTAGGTAGCCACGTAGACAGTTGGAGGCATATCGCGCGGAAGCCGTCAGGTCGGCGCCAACTGAAATCCGGCGAGGTTAAAGTAAGAGACCTTCGCAAACGTCTCGCAGTCTAAACAAACGTGCGCTGGCTAAACAAAACCGAAGTCGTGCCTGTGCAAACTGGACGAAATCACAAGGAGGCGGCCGGCGTGGAACTATCGTTGAACGCCCAAGGCGTGGCAGCTCATGCAAAGCTGGTGAAGCAGCTCTCTGTGTCTTCTCTTTCATCATCTTCTTTTGATGTGGCTGCGTTCCACGGTCTGCCCTATCGCTTACGGCGCTATCTCAAGCGACGAGCCGTGCCGCTCATGGGGTCGCGCAAGCGGAATTGGCAGTTAGCCTAATCATTACCATCCTTCTCAGAGGGAAGCCAAGCCAGCTGTGACAACGGGCCGTCTAACCATATACCACGACCTTTTCGGTATTCGCTCTTCCTGTATACTGCTGTGGCCGCAACAACGCTAATGGCTGTCGTAAAGATCTGTATAGGATAGGCGCCAGATGGGCCTTGGGTTTCACAGAGAGAAACTGGCCGTTCTGAAGGGACCCGCTGGGACGTTCGTTGTGCATTGTCCGCAGTGCAGGTTACTGCTCGGTTTCGTACAGGCACGGGTATACGTATGAATGAATGCGGCAGCTGATGTCGGAATGACTGTCTTGCTTTCGAGGAAAAAGATCTAGCATCGTTTCACGGACGAAACTAAAAGCAACATTTTAAAATATTAGCGCACGCCTGCATGAAACTGCGTTCCTTTTGCGGTGTAATTCAGTTTACTTCCCACGAAATGTGCCGCTCGTCCGAGATTTCAGTCAAGCACACATACAATCGCTGCTCTATGTTAAATGTTGTTAACCTAGGCTGTTCGCACTTATTTTTACTGATTGACTTCTGCTAGAACGTGACAGAAGCTGGTGGTCCTACCGTATATACACATAGTCGTTCAGCGGACAACTATACCGTCAAGGAAAACTCATTGTTTTCACGCTCTCTCTCTGACAAAATGCTAACTCATGCGTGTCACGTGCGTGTGTGCGTAAAATTTCTTTCTCTTATATGGTAACGACAACCGTGCCTGCGACAAAGGTATATATATTTCTTTCTTTAACATTTTATGCCTTGGAATGCCTTCCGGATGTCAGCAACTAAGAAATAAAAGTTCGCCGTTGCTTGTTTGCGAGTTTCGACGGTTGTACTCGTCAACATGTACATGTCTTTCACGCTAACGATTGCGGTCGACTATTACGAAATGCATGTAACTCGTAACTACCGGAGGAGCGTCGTAGAATGGCTCGCACGACCTGGACCTTTTCGTTACTTTCACGCAACACGATCACCCGACGACCGTTGCTTTATTCCGTCGCATAACCGGCTCAGCGTAAGAAGACGCCTAACACGTTATCTAACGAAATACTGCTAACCACTTTGTGAAAATCATAGAGCAAATTCTATACTCGAAACGTTGCGCACCGGCGGCAGCAGACAAGATGTCCGAGGACATAGAAAGCAGAATACAAAGGAAACATTTCACAGAAGGCGTGTTTTGAGACCGCGTCGCCAGGGAAAAAAGAAAAAAAATATCAGTGAAGCAAAGGGGCAGAGATAACGCAGGAAGCCCTAAAAGCCAAAGGGTGCCGACGCACAACGCATACTTGCTGCCGAGTCAAAGAGTTGCACGTCGCTACGGCACTGAGAGACGACAGTGCCCCAAAGCGAAGGACCATGGATTTTTTCCCACGTTGGGAGCCGAAGGACCCTTAGAAAAAACAGCTGTTGTATGTGGCCATCACTAGTCGCACAAACAATGACCAAGGCGCGCTTTTATTTCTGTGCTGCCCCGCGGCCACACTTTGCGGGATATCGTAGCGCCCGTTCGTTTCCCAGAAATGTTGCGCTCGACAACAACGGGTTGCCCTTCAACTCTTCGCTGTCGGGTCCCACCCAATGCTTCGAAAGATTACCAGAAAAAAAATTAGGAAAAAAAAAAAAGAGAGGACGAGGCAACTTGTCAGAGGGACCACACGCATTTTTTTTTTCTTCACCCTTTCAGTTTCGTCGCCACTTCGTGTTTCTTTAGCAATTATTGAACTCTGAACCGCAACCCATGTGTCGCCAATGGGTTGCCTCAGGGCTCTCCGAGATAGCGTAAGCCCAAAGATGCCTGCTGTGCTTTTAGAAAAAGGATAACAATAGGGGCGGCCTTGAGGACGAGTCCTACAATGCCAATTCGAGCTCAGTCTTTCTTTTTTTTTCTTTTCATTTTCGTCAGGGGGCCGCTGTAGACGTTTTTTTAGCAATTACGGAAAACGAGTCGGTACCGCCCAGACGCGTTCGTTTTCCCGTCGTCAGCGGGAGAAAAAAAAAAAAAGAGGGGGAGGGGTGTTTCTAGCTCTCGTCGCAATGGTTTCTCTCGTTTTCGCATTCAACAGCCTTTTGTTCAGATTTTTTTTTTTCACCGCCTTCGTTGCGAGCGAAGAGAATAAAAAAGAAAAAAAAATGAAGCCTTTGCTGACAGCGTCGGCGCTCGAACCCTGTCGTCAATGCGGCGCCTCTTCTGCGAAATCAAAACCGAACGGGTTCTTTTCTCATGCAAGGAAAAAAAAAAAAAGTGCGCGGAAGGGTGCACACCTAAATGGTGTACGCCGCCGGCACTCCCGTTTGAAGTGGTGGTGACGCGCGGTCTACATCGCATCGTTCCCTAAGTAGTTTTCTCCCTCTAGGAGTGCTCTTAAAACCCTTTGACCCTTTTCTCTATCGGGAGGCGGCAGAACTTTAGACGCCATGGTCGACGTGGTCGTACACACTGACGTCGCTTTTTTTCTTTTCATTTTTTTTTTCACCTCCCCGTTCGTAAACTGTTTCAGTTTTCCAAGCTTTCGATGTTCGCAAGTAAAGGTGTCAAAAGCGGTGCCGAGGGCACAAAGATAACGTGGAAAATAGTGGGAGCCAGGCAGTAAGCACGACCTGACAGTTTGAGCCCACCATGGTAGCTCTGCAGATAAAGTGCCTCGCTGAAAATTTCGCCAAAGCGGATTCGATCCTCCACACATTTCAGTGAGGACGAAATGCAAGAACACCATCCGTATATTAACAAATATGTAGGTCATGCATAGTGCCGGAGCTGATGTTTCGTAAGCATGGACTGTTTACGGTTATCAAAAGACGTATCTTGACTCACTCGTGCATGCTTTTTAATATAGTTATGAGGAATAAGGAATATTAGGATAGCACAAACAACAGCGCTGTTGTTTGTCCTCTTGCTCCAGTGTCTTCTTGCGCCTCATCGAAGATGAATAGTTATGAACCAACTCGCCCAAATCAAAGGCCTATCTGCCAGTATATTGACGGAATTCAAAGGGGCCCTTTGTTCGAAATGCTTCTTTCCACCAGTCAGCCGTAGAAATCGTATATATGCTGGTTAGTACTCTTGAGGGCCACAATTGCACACGGACTGCCGTCAGAGTATACCAGCCCAAAGTGAAAAACGAGGAAGGAAGTCTCTAACGCACCTGTGATCCCTGAGGTGGTCCTGTCGGCGGAACGCCTTGTGACAGATGTCGCACGTGTACGGTCTCTCGTCGGTGTGCGTCCGCTCGTGGATGAGCAGGTTGTAGGACTTGGTGAACCGGCGCTGGCAGAACTTGCAGATGAACTCCTTCTTGGGCCGCGACGGCGCCCGGTACCGGACAGGCCTCAGTCCAGCAGCAGCGCTGGCCATGAGAGCCGCCGAGGAGGACGATGGAGGTACGGCCGATGAGCCAGCCTGGGACGAGGCGAACCTTTTTTCTAGCCTGTGCAGGCTCCCGGCACGGCTGGACATGGCAGCAGCAGCGGCAGGCGGCGGCGCCCATTTGCCGTTGTTGCTGTTGGTGGTGGTGGTACATCTGTTCCAGGACGAAAGACCTGTACGGCAGCGAGCTAGCCGAGGGCACCGCTGGCCGCTGCTCTTCCTCAGTCGCCGACTCTTCGTCGGGCGCCGTCGCGGACTCTGCGAGTCTGCTGAAGTCGAACTTCTTCCTCGGCCTCGCGGCAGGGGCTGCAGCCGCGGGCGCGACCTGTTCGGGGATCCTGGGATGGTGGTTCGGGCCAGATGCCGGAGACGTTACGACAGCGGCGGACATGTGGGCCGGAGGTGGAAGCGCCGGTGGCGTCGGAAGCGTCACCAGGGGATGCTGTTGCTGGTGATGGTGTACGAAGGCCGAGAAGGCGGCGGGGTTTTGTACGGGAAGTAGCGGCACGGGGACCACGACGGACGGCGAACCAGGCTGGCTGCCGCCTCCGTGAGGGGGTGACGGAGGGCCGGCGTAGTACGCCTTGGGGGCCGAGCCCGGGCTCAGGCACAGCGAGGTTGAGCTGCACGGGGGCATGGCTGGGAGGCCGGTGACGCTGCCGCAGAGGTGCGATTCGGGAGTCAGGGGCGGAGTGGGCAGGCAACGGTCGTGGGCTGCACAGGGAAAGATGAAAGAACACTCGGTCAGTGATGACGCAGGAGGCAAATAAGTGTGTTTTTCACTTAAGCAAAACAATAAAGATCGTTAAATAAGACGAAGTTATGTATGCAGCTTGTCTTGTCAATCGTACGATCACGTAACCAACGAAGACATATGACAAATTTATAATGGTTTAGGCACGCTGTCAAGAGTCCACTGGCGCTCTAAAGTTCACTTTCATGGCTTGTCGATATTGCGTTAGACATGTGAAGCGTTAGAAGCTTTTCTTCTTTTTCTCACTTGTTAAATGTTTATTTCTTTTTGTAGTGACCGATATACGGTATAAATATGGCATTTGCGGATGACAACGCTACCACCGCCACTCTATATAGTCCATATAGTTCGAACACGACAGGGCCGCATTGTCTGTCATGTCACGATCGAAATTCTCCCGCAGAAATTACATGACCATGAAGCTTCCACATTCATGTACATGTTGTCCATCCAAGCGGAACGGGGCTGCCATGCGAAGCACGTTCTGTAGTTGATTACAAACAGTGGCTAAAACATACGACAACCCGTCGACAGATCCATAATATCCCCTGGACCATGCACCCCACCAATCGACGACCTTGGGCGAAAAAGAACGCAGTATATAACCGGGTTACTGCGGCCACGCCACACGCATCGACAACGACGTGAATACGCGGATTACGCCACTGTACATTACATAGACTAAGGAAGGAAAAGAACGGTTAAAACGCACCGAGTCTCGCCCTCCCGTTTTTCTCGCTGTAATATGTGTACACGCAGGTGCGCGTACACACACACGCACGGCAACCTCGCATACAAGCTCAGCGCCGTACGGATCGCCGACAGGTTCAATCTCGCATGAGGCCGCGAGTTCGCTGGTCGAGCGCATTATTATTAGACCGCTATCTCAGCGCCCTGGCAATTATCTCACGCGCCAGCGGCGAAACCCAACGGAATGGGCTATATAGCTTGCTTCGAGATTGCTTCACGGCCACCGTCGCGCTGATGCCGTTGGCTATATATGCTCGTTCTCGGTTTTCACGTGTATTCATTGTTTCTTTTTCATTGCACTTTCTTTTTCCCCCATATATACACCGGTATCACCGAACCAATATAGTACACAAAACGTCGCTTTTGTGTATGACGCCTTGCGTGCATGCATGCTCATTCAAGACATCGGGGCCGCACCCACACCGTGAATGCGTCCAAAGAGATTTCGGATCCGCTTTCCAAGCGAGCCGGTCGAAGCCATAGGCGAAGACAAATAAAAATAAACACACTTTGCTGAGCCTAACTCTGTAACCCCCCACCCTCTTCCTTCCTGATCCGGTTGGTCTAATTGGAGTGATTGATTGCGTGATCCCTCCTCGACCGGTGGGAAAGGGGGCATGGGTACGGGAATACGCCCCTATATAACCCCCTTGACGTTTCTGCATAACGGATCGCGTCGCCGCTGTGCCTGACAAGGCGAACTCTGTATTGATACAATAAAGTCCAACGGTGATTTACTGCTCGTTACTTTTCTTCGAGGTCGTTTGAATGCGAAAGCAGCTGCAGGCGTGCGTGCTTGCTCGCGGCTTCGAATCGGCGCACGCAATCGAACACTGCGTGTGAAGCTGTCGCTATACATTGACCCTTAATTTTACAGCACATCACACTGGAATTCCCGAATAAATCTGACAAAATAGCCTTAATTCTTGCACGTAGATTTCAATTATCCACTCTGAGCTTTCAGAATCTAAAACAGTAGAGCGCTATACACGAAAATTTACACGAAATGATAGCGGCAAATCAATTTTACCAATTATGATAACCTCATCTGTGCTCGTATCAGGACGACATAACATTCTTGACTTATGACCGATGTGAATACAGTTCACTTGGCTTGAAATTTATTGATAGGAACTGCCGATTAGATATGGTTACAGGGGATGAGGAAGGCCTGCGCTACTCGATGGCTTAATAGGCAGGTAGATATGGGGTGTGTTCCAATACTCACGGTAGACGGCTAAATAGACGGCTACGTAACAGCGGCCATGTTAAGTCCCATTCCATTTCTCACGTAGACGGCAAAATAGACAGCTTCGCGAAGACGGCATACGAAGACAAAAACGATGCAGGCTACTTTGCTGTCCAAACAAGATGGCGGCTGCGAGGATTGCTTGAATATCCACGAACCTCGCCGGAGCGGTCGTCTGCTCGCAAATAGGCGCTTTCTTACGCAATTTATGTGAGCCTCATTGAGTTTTTCGTAGATTGGAACACGAAATAAGCAAAATTAACGAAAATTGTGAGCGTTTTTTTAGCTTTCTTTTGTCGACGCGAGATGACGCCTCGTCGCGCAAACGTCATCCGGACGTGTTCCATTACTCGGACGACAAGGACGCGGAGCTGTCTTTGAAGCTGCCAAGGTAGGCTGTCTGCGATGCTGTCCAGAATTGGAACACAGCCATGGTCTCATCAAAACACATGTAATGTATACGCAATGCGCTTCCTTAGCTTATAAACTAAATGTCTTGATCTGAGGGATGAAATGACAATGTGTCGATATGTTAGCAGATAAGTTTTACGCATTAGTTAGCACAGCTACGACCATCCTTGCAGTTTGTCAGAGGGGTTACGTGTTCCACTTTGTTTCACGCATGCTTTATACGCCTGCACGTTATACACATGGTTGATACTGACACACGCATACGTAGGCACGACCACGTGACAATATGATGGCACTTGATATATACACCTGTGTTTCAGTAAACACGTCTTTCCATGAGAACGCTATAGATGCAGAATATTGTTTACAGTATATGAGGACACAAACGTATACTCATGAAAGGTATAAACATGCCGGCAGATTGCCACCACATTCAATGACGTCACAGTGACACAGCGTGCTCTTGTGAGTAAGTGTGCACTATGCTTTCTGCGATATTTTGATCATGCCCGACTATACGTGCGACAGAATGTTTCGAGAAATACGGTTCAGCTGGAGCGGGACTCTGGATTACTTGATGCTCAAGTGCATCAATTATATGCAGCTAAATGGGACTTCCAAAACCTACCCATTGACGCTTGCTCTTCTTTAAGCATATAAAACTCGCGTATGAGAGAGTTAGTAAGGATATTTGTCTGTTCAGACTACGGCGCACAACAAAACGAACAAACGCACATTTACGACTATCGTAGCTTGGGACTTGGGTATTATGTGTTCGTGTGTCGCGCTTTGTATTGATGGAGAGACCGTCATCTGTTGACCTGACGAAGAGAAGTCCACTTGTCGAAACGTTGGCTCCAGCGACACTCCCCCTTCTCTATCGTTTATAGCGATCTGTTCATATATTCAAGCCTCCATCTTCCCCTGAGCTTCTCTTCTATAGTTTGGATTTCAACTCCTTGTATACGCAGCATACGCGTGCTTACAAATAGCCATTCCAAGAGATATTTTTTTCTCTCTTTTCTTCTAAGTTATACGTCGGCCTTCACAGGCTAGTGGCGGCACAAGAATGCACATTATTGTCACGCAGCTGCAAAATTGAAAAGCAAAATGAGAATAAAAGAGAAATAAAAAGTTCGTATCACAAGAAACTGACAGAAAAGCAAGGATCTACGCAGTTGTGCCGTGTATTCATACTCTCGGCAACATTCGGCCCTGCAAGGAGCGCCCACAGTGAACACGAAACGCTCCACCGGCCTTCACACCGGCCGATTTCATCGCATCCCCGTATGGCATATACGAGTCTAATAATGGCAAATAATGGCAACATGCCCGCCGCTCTCGCTCCGGTATTTATAATAACGCTGATTCGGTGGGGCCGTTCAATCACGTGGATCGCTAGTAATCGTCGTCTCTGCGTAGCGCACGCGCCTCGACCATGCATACCAGGCAGGTGGAGGGGGGAGCGTGCAGCGTACAGGTGTAGAGTGGCAGAAGTTGGGGGGGGGGGGGGGGGGGATGAGGGGTGGTGGTTGAAGGGGTGTTCGACGACGTTGGTTGCCGGCACAAGTTGCGCTGCGGCGGCACGCCGGCGATCACGGACGGGGTGGGTCTCTCCGTGGGTTGGTCTGGTCCGCGATGAACCCGCCTCCCAAAGGGAGAGGCCGCCGGGAGAGGATGCTGCTCCCGTCATCGCAAGCACTCGCGCCGCGAGGTTCTCTCGCCTTTTGCGAACGCTGCGTCGCTATCGGAGCCCGACGATAACGCGGACGTACGCTTCGAGACGGAGAGAGAGAGATTGAGCGGAGCATTGCACCGACGAAGTGGGATGGATTTGATGGGTATGCCGACCACGTAGGACTGCTGTTGTCTGTGGCATACTTCGCAGCCAGTTCTCGAGTTAAAGCCGTTTGCGCCTGCTCAAAAGAACACCACGAGTTGGCGTGCGAAAAAAAAAAAAAAATCTCGAGAATCGGCGTCGCTTGTGATAGTGACAATGATGCCGCGGATCGGTTTACGTGCAGCTTAGCTGTGTCTTATCCGCGCTTGCAGGTGTGTTGTATGGTTAGGACTGTTGGCAGCACAACTGTATGCGTCCTCAAAACGACAGACTTTCGTATATTCACGAAGCTGTGAAGTGAAATGTATAGTTACACCGCTGTTGGATGCCCAATAGAAGACTGTTGGAACTGCTTCACTGCGTCATCTTAGCTCGTAACTCGAAAATCTGAGAAAGCTGATACACCGCAGTGGGTCAGTCAGCCCAGATATTGGCACGTTCCCATTGATTCCATCTACGCAGTTGTTGCAACAATGTTACAAGCATTAGGTGAGACATACGACAGAGCGGTTGCTTTCATGGTTCCCACGAGGAGTCCCGTGTATTTGTTACCCAGAAACTCCAGCGACAACTCCATTCTTCTATTACAGATCTACAAGGCAGACGACAACCATCTCGCCCATGAATGTCGAATATAAGTACGTTAGTCTAAGTTGTGTTTATCACAGTTCGGAGTCCGCGGAAAGATGGCACCCTTCTTAAGCGCGCGAAAACACCACAGAAGTTGATTTTCCATCTTACAACGCCAGTATATACGACTGCGATGCGGTTTGATTCTAAGCGCGACAGCATGCAGCTTTTCAGCCACTCCGCGTATAACCATACCTCAAACAGTCGCTCGAGTCCGTATACGTGGCAGCCGCCCTCTCCTACACATCGTTCCTATGCTCTCCCATCATACGCAGCAGACAGAACGGAGCAGCAAGCATGCAAGTTGCAGCAACGTAATATACATTACGTCTCAGCCGCAACAACTGCGGTAGCCATATCTGCGGAGGGCCAACCGGAATCAAGTCTTCCTCGTTATATCCTTCGCTCCACACAGCGTGAGGACGCCGAGAGAGAGAGAGAGAGAGAAAGGAAGGTGCGGAGGATTAAAGAGACAGGAGCAAAACGCATATACCGGATAGAACCGAAGAAGCAAAAGGCACAGAAGCGCGCCCAAACCAGCCGAGCTTGCACGCCGGCCGCGCATTCGCCTCTGTACACGCTATAACGTGCGCACGCGTGCAATGTTGTGAGGTAGCAGCAGCAGCAGAAACAAGCAGCATACGAGAGTCGTCGTTCTCCTCCAAGACGAGATGGAGCCGAGAATGTATAGGACGGTGAGGGTGTATTGTAGGTTCCTTGTTCATTGGCGGCAGGATGGAAGATCGGGGAGGGGGGTGCTAGTATTCGCGGGGGGTGCAGGGGGGTGCGACTCGGGCTTATACGCAGTGTACGCACGCGTGTACACGATGAGCGCGCGTACGGGGGGGGGGGGGGGTAGCAATGGAGGAGGAGGTTGCTTGCCTCGTGCAGCTCGTATAAGAGGCGAATTTATCTGCGCCAAATGCGCTTTGGTTTGTGCTGCTTACCTGCCTGTCTGTGCGTGCCTCGCTAGGTGCGGTGGTGCCGTTTTGCCTTACGCGCTGCGGAGGGGGTGAGGGAGGGGGGGGGGGGGATACCGGCTCTCTGTGGCTGCTTCTGAGGGCCACCTGAACATTACCGAACCACCTCGTCGGCGCGCGCTCCCGGATGCTCGTCTCTCCTCCTGGGCGTCTCGCGCGCGGCGGCAGCAGCGTTTTTGCGAGTGGATTCCTTGCTTGGCTTCTTCTTCTTTCTTCATACTGCGTCTTCGCCGCTGCACACGCACGCTGTTGCCTCAGCGCTTGAATGAGCCCTGCCCAACGAAGCGCCGGCACGAGCAGCGTTTGGCTCTTTTTCTTTTGTTCTCGGCAGATTTGGCTGCTTTCGCGTTCTTTCTCTCTCTGCTCACCGCATCAAGGGTGACGCATCTCTTCTCCTTCTCTAGACTGCAGAAGCGCGCGCGATCCGGGTTCACGCGTATGCTGTTGTATCTGTGGAATTCCACGGCGTCCTCTGTCGTCAGTGGAGGAGCTTCCAACTGCTAATCAGCGATAGTGGTTATACAGTAATGATCGCTGCTGTAGCGATTGAGATACAGGCAGAATCAAATTCATACGGCGTGACGCTGTCAAGGGAAAAGTCGAACATCAGCGTACTTTGGGCACGCAGCCTGCATTTCCACTGCTCTGTCTTAAAGTATGCGACCAACAGAATGCTGCAATCTTCCAATGGTAGCGCGCTAAAACTGCCTCGACATTGTACTTCGTTGAGTCCGCGCATCCCATGAACATTTGACTTTGCCTGTGCACTGCATTCATAGATTAGTCAGCCCAAGTGTAATGGCCTCTTAGCAACCAGGTTCTTAGGCTATAGAAAGTAGTGACGTCGGGCGCTCTATAGGACAGGGAAGTTTATAAGGTTGATCATCGTATGTGTAGTGTATATACAAGACACATATGGCTGTTCGTTTTCAGGTTTTATCTTTTTCAAGTTCGAAGGAGGGGGAGGCGGGGGCGGTAAAAGTCGCGTGTTATTTCTGAACGTGATAATCGGGGAGAAATCGGGGTTTTTGTGGAAGCATGCTGAAATTCGAGTTCTTTCGGGTTATATTTAGCAATTCAAATGCGCAATTGAGAGTCGTGTGGCGCCCACAATGTTGCACGCAGCTTTATAAAATGAACTCTATCCAAAAGAATGTAACTTTATGTCCCCATAGGCGGGTAAACATACAGCACCTATATAGAGCAGCGCAAGGCTTCACGCAGCATTAAAAAGTAGGGTGGTGGTACTTGAACTCAGGAAGCAAAAAAAAAGAAAAGAAAAAAGGAAATATCGGTTTAAAGCAATCTTCCTGAAGCATGTTCGGTGTAATAGGGTAAAATCTGGTTCTGTACCCGACAATGAACAATCCTCAATATACAGTTAGTCGCTTGCGTAATCCGTGGTTCCTTCGGACGTGTGTGTGATAATACTACAGTGCATGTATAAGGCTGTGGTTACAGTGCTTCGACCACAGATTAGGGAAAGTATAAAGCCGCTAGCCAGTTTGATTTGCAGCGAGTTCACGTATAGAAGCCAGAGCGCACAACGTGTTCTTACAGGCCAGTTTCGCATGCATGGAGCGCACATACGCTTCTCATATACAGTTGTCACTGCTGGTGACCGTGCAGAATCGCGTTAACGCCAATAGTCGGGCCACGCCAGTGCCGAGCAAAGCATGCAAAGGCGATGCTCCATATTCCCGTCCGCATATTATGCGCGGGAGGAGTGTGGTCGTTCCCTCGTTCGCTCGGCACACATCAACCAAAAATCCGGAGGACTACGCTCTCCTCCGACAGTGTCCTCCATTCCTTTCGTCAGGGCCTCGGCAGTATAGTAGCATTTTCGTCACAGAGACTCACTTCACTGTATATAACGATTCCTGTTCCGCGAAAACGCCCTGGTGCGTGCCGACGCATCGCTCGCGTGTATACGAACGCACAAATGCCCGTTTCCTCAGAAAATAAAGAAAAGAAAAAAAGAGGAGTTAGCTGGTCCGTCCAGCCAGCAAGCCAGCGTTGTCCCATTGTTTTCGGGCGCGCCGGCGTCGTCCGAGCTGCCTCGCGAAAGGGAGACACCCAACGCAGCACGGCGCAACGCAAACCGCAGACGGGCAGCACGCTTGTGCATAAGCCGCGGACCGAGCGCGTCGCGCACACGTAGCGCCTTGGCTGCATCGCGTAAACGCCTTGCAACGCCCTTCGAGGTTTCGTATTGACTCTTGCGTGCGCGTGCACATGCGCATACGTGCGTGCACTGCGGAGAAATGGGCGGCTTAATGAGCGCCGCGCATGCATGGACGAGGCGCGAGAGCACAAACACAATGGACCGTGCGATGGGCAGCAGCAGCGCGCTGGACATGGGCGCCCCGACGTATGACTGCCCCTCTTGAGCCATCCCGTGTGTGTGTGTGTGTGTGTGTGTGTGTGTGTGTGTGTGTGTGTGTGTGTGTGTGTGTGTGTGTGTGTGTGTGTCGGTACAAGCCGGCTCGACTACATTGCGACGGAGGCGAAATGTTGAGGCCCGTGTGCTGTGAGATGTCAGTGCACGTTAAAGAACCCCAGGTGGTCGAAATTTCCGGAGACCTCCACTACCGCGTCTCTCATAATCAGAGCTGGTTTTGGGACGTTAAACCCCACAAATCAATCAATCAATCAACAAGCCGGCAAGAGTCTTTCGTGACAGTTGAGAGTTCTAGAGTCCGGAGTTAGATGTTATAACGCAGTGTAGGCGCAGCTTCTCGGACAGCCGTGATCTGTACGAGATGACAAAATATAGGATAGACCCGATCGTTGCATCTCCGTTTCCGAAGACCGCGCAAGAGTATTATGTATTCGTTCGTCCCTTCAGCAAACTTATGTTGATTTCAGCCGGTCATATATCGCTGTGAATTTCATCGCTGCATCCACATATGCGCGCACACGCGGCTTCTGCATAATACGGCGTCGTACATCGCCTATAGCACGGCTGAACTGTGAAATTCTCCATTAATCACTCACAGACGTTGAGACGCGCAAAGCTTCGTTGCAAAGACATCTGTTCTGATATGGCTTATTGTGTTCCAGTGATTTATGTAATCACACATCACGCAGCAGTTGGCTGTGGTCACGCTTCAGCTTCTCAGTTCAACGTCGCGGCCTCCGCGGGCTCAAGTATTGCTGGACGGGTTGCCGCATTTCGGTTCGCTTCGCTATATTCTCCAAGGTTATTTCCATTCCATATGGTTCCAAGTCTAGTTTCAACATTCCGAACATTCCAAGGTTAGTTTCATATAGCGCGACGCATCGCATGCGGTTCGACTGGGAGAGGAGTCATGCGGTGCATCGAATCCTTCGCCTGATCTTATTCATTTGTTATCACGATAGCTCTGTTGTGTTGGCTTTGGATTAATTGATGATTGATTTGTGGTGTTTAACGTCCCAAAACCAGCTCTGATTATGAGAGACGCCGTAGTGGAGGTCTCCGGAAATTTCGACCACCTGGGGTTCTTTAACGTGCACTGACATCGCACAGCACACGGGCCTCAACATTTCGCCTCCATCGAAATGAAGCCGCCGCGGCCGGGATTCGATCCCGCGACCTTCGGATCTGCAGCCGAGTGCCATAACCACTAGACCACCGTGGCGGGGCTGGCTTTGGATTAAATTGACTTAAAGTGCATAACTGTACATCGCAACACACCGAAGGGTAAAAGCTAAATACAAAATGGGCTAAAGCGCTATACATGTCACACCGTGATTTAACATCTATTTTACGTCCAAGCGCGTCATCTATATTTCACACGCACTCTATGTATTTTGTATCGCTCTCCTCAACTTGTCTATACACACATAAGAGGGCTTCGCGAGCCGAAGCGTAAGTATTGCAGACTCTAAGTGGATGCGAAAATACTGACGCGCATTAAAACGCTCATGTCCGCTCATATAGAACACTGCAGCCAAGTACTGGGACAGCCATGCTTAGAAAGAATTGCGCAGTAAACCGTTGCAGACACCCACGTACCTTAAACACGCACGCACGCCATCACGTTTATGGATCGATACTCGTGCACACTTCCAAGCTGCAGTCCGCACAGTGGTCCACCAAGCTCTGTTAAACGACTCCACGGAATGCGTATGACACGGGACGATATGCAGCGGCACAACTCGTTCCTGCAAATGGAGGCTATAAGGATCTTTGTAGAGATCCTCACGCGCTATCTATACAGCAAGAGGCGCTGGTTCAGTCGCGCGCGTCTGCAGGAGGCAATATATAGTATATTCGAGACTGCATGGAACGTCGCCGCCAAGAAGAGATATTGAAATCAGGGTAACTTTATTACCCCGGCAGGGCTCTCTGTATGCGCGTCCGGTCAGTTTCAACGTGCGTCAGCGCGTCGTCTCGGCTGATGAGGCTGTCGACGGATAACGATACGGCTTCTTGCTTCGAACGTCGGCGCGAGCGCCACTATATGTATCCCATATATTTCTGGCCGCACTAACAGCTCGCGTCGAGATAGAAAGCTTCGAAGGAGTCCCCTCTCCAGTGCGAGCCTGCAGGCAGTTGTCGTCGAGACAAGGAGCCCGCCTTGTGGTCCTTGAACAAACAGGGGCAAGCTGTCGTAAATAAGTTCTCCTCAAAAGGGGCGGCCCGTCATAAAAAACGACCCGCTCGCTATAATGTGCGCCGCAGCGGCACTTTTGGTGGAAGGCCGCACGTTTCGCCCGATAAGGTTCCTCGCTCGTGCCTCGGCGGTGCACGCACGCCGCTTGCACACTGGCGCACACTCACACAAAAGCACAGAGAGGCCCTCAGCAACACGCGTCTCCAGTGCAGTATGCGGGCTATGCGGTCTTGGAAGCGCTCTTGGGTGCTGGAGAAGCGTATATATATGTATAGAGTAACGACTAACCCTCCCCCAACTCGCACCCCCCTCCATCCTTTATTTTACTTTACAAGCGCGTTGCACCGGGCGCAGAAGCGCCCGTCGGCCTTCTGAGAGGCAAGTGCGGAAATCGTTGTTTTTTCGCCGTCCCTTAGAGCAACGTATACGGAACATAAGGCTGTAGATATAGTGCAACAAACCGCACGTTATCATCGGTGGTGTGTGTGTGTGTGCAAGATCGTGGGCGGTCTGAGGGATCACCATGTGGGTGTCATGCACTGGCGTGCCTGAACGACGCCTTCACATGGGCGAGGAACATTGAGAAAAGAGACGAGCATATATAAGGGCGAAGATGCACCATAGAGAAGCACGACAGTGAAGCATCATGAAGCTTCATGAGGGCAGAAAATAACATATAAAGGACTACAACAGGAGGGACGTTAACCTAACTATATATTGCCACATGTGTATACCACAGCCAGCCAAGATGTAACTGGACGTGAGAGCTCTTTCACACATTGTTGTATAGCGCCCAGTAAGTAGTCCAGAAAAATAAAGATATTGAGGAAGCTCTAGTATATATACACAAAAATAAAACAAATAGATTACTGAAATACAGTCTGCACGAAGAACTATTGTGCACTGTGGATGTGTGCACGTTTGATGGGTGCGTCAATGTGCGGTGTTTTCTGCGTGTAAGAGCATGTATATATCTGCTGATTATTATCACCATGTCGCTTTCGACTATTACGTTGAAAGCACAGTGCATTGTGCGGAAGATTTAACGTTCGATGTGGTCTTCTTGTTCCGTGCCGTCAATACATGATAGGCTGACTTTTGCCGCCCCTGTGTACAGATCAGAACAGCTCCTGTCTTCATGTGGCTATACCGCATGCGCTGTACTTCATGCAATTCCGAGCAGAGCGCATGTGGATGGTATATTCTGTTGACAGTACATGATGGCTCCTGCCCCCGTGTGTCCCTCATTGTTTGTAAAGTGTTCTGAAGCCTATAGAAGTAAAATACATCGTCGATTCGCCGCGATAGGATGTGTCATGAATAAGCGGTACATAGAACAATCGGAGTTAATTGCCCAAAACAGCAGATCAAAATAAGCGAAAAGATTAAGAGTTGCCGATTCATCTGCGGTGCCAGAACTGCTTTATATAGCGCCCAACTAAATTCAAGTACGCTGCCGGTGTTAATTTACACCGATTGCCGCCACACCGCTTCACGATACAACGTGAGACCTTGCGCTTTGCCGTAGATCTAACATGCATGTCACGATAGCAAGCATTGTCGACGTACACTGTAACTTGCTGTTGTTGTTTAACACGTTTCTTAAGTTTGCGATGTGTGTGAGTTTGTTGGCTCATGGCGGCACTCTTGCTTGTGCTAAAGCACTGTATAGTAATTACTGTACTGAAACACTGTACTCGTACTAAAACTCTGGCACACATGCTGTTATGAACCCGCACCAGGGCGAATATATGCGCGGGAATGCGCTTGAAGTGATCTATGAAATATGCTTTGTGTGTGTGTGTTTTCGCTCACTCGATGACAAACTCGGGTCTTGGTAGTGGCGGTACACGTCAAATATCCGAATGTAGAAAGCCCCATTTTATGTTAGTACGTAAACATGGATATGACAATGCTGTTGTACTTGATTGTGCTCTTAATTATATAACATGTCAGTCAACACAGGGTGAGGCATTTCTAGGCAAAGGCGGATCAACATAATAACCGTTTCCATACTACCGTATGACTCAGTATTTCGAGATGTCACATATACGTGGGGAAACCTCGTTGATACTGTCCCACTCGATCCGTTCTCAGGGATAATTCGCTCTTTCTTCCCTGCCAACACCCGATAGGCGTAATGTATTTTCATACCGTTGATACGATTTTCAGATTGTACGACTTATTTTCCGGCTCCCATGATGATCGTATCAACGAGATTATGTTATAAGGTATACAGAGCACGAGTATTATATGGAGGTGTAAATTCTACGTAAAATAATGGGAAATGAAGAAAAAGATACTTGAATGTTGCATATTCCGAGAACAGATGTATAAGTGACAACAACACACTGTTATGGTTCGTGACACAACAGTATTTGGATTTACACACTTGGTGATGAAGACGAACGACAGGCACAAGGGCAGTTCGTACTGCGAAAATATTAACGAAAATGAAACGTCGCTTCGGAAACAGTTTACAGTTAATGATTACAAAGGAGTTGTGAAGAGAAAAACCTGACCAAAAGTATGCAGTTCATTGTATTATTATTGTGACACGTGCGAGTATGTGTTACGTGTGCGTTAGTTGTTGACACGCCAATAACACACGTTCACTTCTTTTTTTTTTTGACGTAATTATGCTCAGTGGCGCAGAAGATGTGTCGAAATGTCACACAGCTTTCTCATTGACAGAGTGCTTGTATCGACATTTTGTTGAAGTGGAGGCGAATTTCCTTTGTTTCATTCGCTTGCAAAACCTTCGTAGCCTACGGCAAAGCAAGGCTCAGTAACCTCGGACCTGGCACTAAGAAAATGCTGTTTGCCGTCAAGCCTTTCACACAGTTTGGTTGCCCCGCCACGGTGGTCTAGTGGCTATATGGTACTCGGCTGCTGATCCGAGGGTCACGGGATCGAATCCCGGCCGCGGCGGCTGCATTTCGATGGAGGCGAAATGTTGAGGCCCGTGTGCTGTGCGATGTCAGTGCACGTTAAAGAACCCCAGGTGGTCGAAATTTCCGGAGCCCTCCACTACGGCGTCTCTCATAATCAGAGCTGGTTTTGGGGCATAAAACCCCAGAAATCAATCAATCAATCACAGTTTGGTCGCTGAAGCCCTTTCGACGAAGCGCCAAACTCAAATTAGACTCGATAGTTATAGCTTTATTGTACGGGTGCACCTCGTTTGCGAGATGACGTCCAAGAACATATTATACTGGCACTTATAGAATAAGTTGCAGACACTGAGAACATTTCATGTTCGCCTTGTCCAAACACACGTGACCTTTTGATTAATGAATCAGAATTATGCAAAATGAATCCGGGCTTCATTTGAAAGGCGCGGAAACCTTGCCATCTTATTGTAAACAACTAAGCGGTCTCATTTCAGTCAAAGAGCAAATGACGTGCTTCGATCGTACCCAACGGAACATGCTTTCAACCAGACTTATGGTGCATCAAGTTGACGCCGCTATCTGTATGCGTACGACCAAGTTTGTGTCTCGTCGCGTACTCCTTTCGTAGTTTTGCTGTTTGAAGGCCTTTGGGCTTTTCATGAAATTCTATGGTGCTATACCCCTGCTATTTCGCAGGTTCCAAACACCCCCATTAAGGCAATGTTTAACTATGACACCAAATACGCAATGTAAGGCGGTGATTTCCGTTGAATCATTCCCTTGACACATGCCAGAATGACTAACTGACGCTCACGGATATATGGACTATATAAGATATTTTAAAATCTCGCGCTCACCATCCGCTCGTATTGGGTGATTGGCTGTGTACCGTAGTCGTATGTACATAAAAAAAAAAATTAATGAAAGCGTGAGTGAATGAAAACATGCATTGAAGTAGTGCCTTAACCAAAGCACGGGTGAGGGGATCGGGAGGAAATGCAATGTCGACGTTTGACGTCACACGCATGAAAAGAAACGTCACCAATAATGCATCAGTGTTCCTAGTTTCCTGCTCCAAAGTGCAATGTTAGCACAGTGCTACGTGCGACACAAGTGGCGTTTCTAACTATATTACAGCAAACTAGGCAAATCTAACGAAAACTGAAGGGTATTTACTCGTAGGACAATTGTTCACTTTAACGTTAGTCAGCACTATACTGATGTTCCACCACCCGTAGTTAAACTCCACATTGAACAGTGTCAGCTAAGGGCAGGAAACGAGACTGTGCTATATAGAGGAGCCTTGAAAGGATGACGTGAAAGATGGCCAGGAGTGAAACGTCACAGCAAGAAATGCGTAGGCAAGGTGATTTCCGCTAGAGCTGAAGCCGCTTATCTGTCGGCGCAGATATCGAAGAAAGATTGCGTGCGCATGCATCGCAGAGAGTTTCCTACAAGCCGAAACGAAATGCCAGGGGTTAAGTGACGCGTACAGATCACGAGTGCTCTATGTGGGGCTGTAGCTTCAAACGTGTCGGTCTGTTATTGTTCGGGCATGACAGAAATACCGCAGCGGTTTGTATTACAGGCGCGTCAACAACGCATCTTCAGACATCTTCAAGTCAGACACCCTCAAAGAGTGAGAACTCATCAAGAAGGCATGCGCAATATTAACTGCATATATATACCACGAACAGCGAGGACACGGTTGAAGTCTTTTGTTGTTGAAATTTGACTGGAAGCATCAAGCCCGCATAAGCATTCAGCCTTGAGGAGGAACAACATTCATTCAGCGCCACTTACATGGAGCTTCAGTTTACAAGTGCGAGCCTTCGCGATCGCATCAGATTCGACAACAATTGCTTGCACTGCAGGGATAGAGAGACGCAAACGATGCGCATCCTTCAAGCCTCGTAAGAAGTGTGTCCTGCCATATGTCATCACATGCAACACTCGGGCTGCATCCGTGTCCATCGGCAAATGCGTTCAGCACGTGTTACAAGCTTCGCTTAAATCGGCCACGCCTGCGAACTGGCAGCTGCTAAGTACTTATCAGAGACCGACTTTCAACGTTCCTAAATAAAGCATGTCGCGCTTCAGCGTTATCCTAGAAACAAGAATGCGCCTCTTAACGCAGTGACCGAAAATGCCACTCGCAAAAAAAAAAAAAACAGGGGCAAGATGAACCTACCTTCAGTGATGAGTGAAGGCGGTAGCAGCATAGTTGTTCACGGCTCGAAAAGGTGCCGACGGCGGCGACCGAGCGATGGATCGCAGCGCCGATCACAGTCAATCAAGAATCGTAGACGACAACGACGGCAGTGGTCGCGGTGCCACGTCGTCAGGAGCCGTCGACGCTGCGACAGCAGTCTTTCATCGACGACGCCGATGTAACGACGCTGACGTCCAAGAACGATGTCTGTTTCGCGGCCGAAGCAGGCCGCTCACAACACAGCGCGGTGCCCCTTCGGTCAGAAACTGTCCCGAGGCAGTACAACGGACGTCGAGGGCGAAACGGACACAAAAGAAACGGGGATCCACCTGTGCTACGGCAGCGCCAGGGGAGAGGTGGGTGGGCGGGGGGAGGAGGGGGGATGATCACGTTGCAGTCCGGCAGAAGCAGCAGCAGCTGAAACACTGGGGGGCTACCAGAGGCTGCAGCGGCCGCAGGGAGCAGAAGGAGCGGCGCGGAGTCGACGGCAGGGGCCAGCGGCAGGAGCAGGGCGAGCGGCAGCACGGCGGCGCGCAGCTTGCCGATCGACTTCCGTCGCGGTGAGGAGCCAGCTCCCGACTAGCTGCCGTTGCGGAGACCGAGACGCGTCGCGGAACGGGCCGCTCCCGGATGCGGGACGGGTGTCGGGAGTTCCCCTCCGCTCGCCGCTCATTGGCCAGCGCGGCACGTGGCCGTAGCGCGGGGAGGCGGCTCCGCCGCTCCTGCTCCGCCGCTTCTACTCCTTCGATTTCTCTCTCTTTTTCTTGATCCATCTTTTCGCGTCTCCTCCGGCTCGATCTGGAAAGGAGCCGCCGTCGTCGACGCGCGCGCGCGTCCGTTGTGGTTCCGGTTTCCACCACCAGGGACCGCCAGCGAAAAGAACGGAGTTGGCGGCGGCCATTGCAGTTGTTGCGTCGTTCCCTTTGTCTCTGTGTTTTTAGCGCATGTTGAGGTGCGAGAACGGCGCGTGCGGTGGCATCCGCAGCATCCTTCTCACGCGTTGCGGTCATGTAGAGGTTGGAGACGAGTGATTATGGTCAAATTGATCAAATGAAACCAAACAGAGGTCTGATCTTTGTGCACCTCTGGTCGGACGGCCGGTGGGAAGCATGAACGAAAATTGCTCGGTGCAAGTGATCGATTTTGATCGGAAGTGTCAATTAGTGAGCGGAATGATTTAAAAGCATGATGCTTTGGTCGAAGGCCGAAGTCCGCAAAGGTTACTTGCAGGCCAATGAGGCATGTTCGCAAATTGGTGCGCAAGATTTCCTAAGCCTGCCCAATGCCAATACTGTGGTAATTTTTTGTCATGAAATTCGGTGCGCAAGATTTCCTGAGCCTGCCCAGTACCAATCACATGCTGATATATGTTTTCCAAGGGCCCCCTAATGTCTTTTGCGACGCCTGTAATTTTAATTCATGCCTTGAAAGCTCCAAAGTCTTCTGTGATATAATAAATTTTGCTAAACATATCCCCCATTTGGAATCCTGTTATCGTCCCTTGAGACAGCTCAAGGAGCTAGGTCGCTAGGTGTAAACCTCGTTGGCTACACCCTTTCCCGTAGTAGGATATTATTTTTTATTTATTTATTTATTTGAAGCATACTGATAGCCTCACATTTGAGGCTGTTGCTAGAAAGGGGATCATGTAGATATTGAAAAAAAAAATTCACAGCATATCCACGGAGTGAATGATGATGAGTGGGCGAAGCTCGGGAGTTTCATCGTAGATCGTGCCGAGTTCCGGATTAATTTAGTTAACGCGCACGCTACGAATCCTTATGGTTCAACTACGCACAAGTGAAATCTCCCACCGGCACTTCATTGCAAGTGAAGATCCAGTGCATATATATATATATATATATATATATATATATATATATATATATATATATATACGTGTGTGTGTGTGTGTGTGTGTGTGTGGCCGGTGAACGGTTCTCCAGCGTGAGCAGTCGGTATTTCTCAATCAAGAAACTCGCTAGACGACGCTGCCTGCGCCAACGTTGTCTCTCGCGAGTGAGGGCGCGTTCTCCTTCTTTGCGAGCTGGTAGAGCGTTCATCTAAGAAAGAGCGTTTCCATAGTCAACGCGCGCCTTTCGCTCTCTCTTTCTCACAATACAGCAGATGGAAGAGTGAGAGAGCTCGCCGCGTATCGTGTAACCTACACCACTCACAATACCATGCAACGCCATGCAACGCCGGGAGGCACGCGCCGAGGGCGAGCGCGAGCCTCCCGTCGTTGCATGGCGTTGCATGGTATTGTGAGTGGTGTAGGTTACACGATACGCGTGACAACCTTAAGGAGCTTCGCCCCTAAAACAATTATGATTGCCCTAAATCGTTCACTTTTGTTCTAAAGAGAATCCGTCGCAGCTGCGTTTAGTAAGTGGAACGGCTCCAACAGCTCATCCATGGTAGGGTGCATTACTGCCCGAGATAGTTTACATTTGTTCTAAACACAAGTGGAAACGCGTATCTACCGCATTCCTTTCTCTATAAGCACGGAGACGAGAGCCCAAGGGCGCTGTCTTTTCGCTTTTGCTTTGTGTTTTCATAATCTGCTAGAAATATGATCCTTATATGTCTCAATGTGGCGCGTCGACTTGCAAAGCCGTTGTTCTTGTGCTTAGTATTAAACGGCTTGCTCTAGAACGCGGAGTCTGAACCGCATAAGAACACCTCCGAGGTATGCGCGAGACCTTGTGCTTATACGCGGGTGGTGTTTTGTGTATTACTGAATTGCCTGCCGGTGAAGGTGACCGCCACGGTGTGAGCCATGATGGCAACCAGTGTACGCGAGTGGTGTTTTGTGCGTGATCTAATTGTTCGCCGGTGAAATATGGCAATAGTGGCACAGTGACAGTCCTTCCACAAGCTTTGGGCGTGTCATAGGACGACTAGAGGTACGACAATGAGAAGGCCGGGAAAGTTATAAAAGCGATGCGATACAACCCTTGCACTTGCGCTGCCATGCCGTTTAATTGATCTTTATAATGAGTCGACCATTTTAGGAAACCTGTCATAACCGCCATGCCTGATGCTGTTTGTCTGTAATGTTTGTGACTGTTTGTTCCTATTTTGTTTAACGTCAGCCAGCATATCTTAAGAGAATTATACACCTTGCTTTTATATCGCATTAAATCGTTTTTGTTCCTCGCTCGGATAAGGCACTTGTACACCGGCCACTGACGCAAGCCACTCACCAGAGACTCAACCTTCGTTCCACTTCTTGAGAGGAGCCATATATAGCGCTTCAACCCCGGAGTCGTGACAATTTTCATTACGTATTTATCTTTGTAAATAAAGAAGTCTCACTAGACAGATGCATAATGTATGCCACAATGTCTTGGTTCATTTCGATGTGTAATCTCCTCTTATTTTGGTGGCGATTGCGAGTCTCTGCTCTGCTCTTATTTGTATGCGTAAGCGCTTACGCAATCGCCACCGAAATATGTGGCATACATTATGCATCTGTCTAGTGAGACTTTTTTATTTACGAGTTGGCATATACAACCGAACAAAGCTCCTTTCCTCCGTATACAGTCATGTATAATGGATTATTTATTATACAGGTATATGTGGTTACAGTAAGTTGGATGCTCTGCCATCAGGTGTGGTCCGACTTGTAATAGGCCTCTTCAATGGCACTGCCTCGAATGCTGCTGGTTCGCAGGCGCTCTCGTAAAAGTCGTCCTCGTCCATACCTCGTGATTTGAAGCGAAGCGAGAAAGTATAGAACCTCGTGTGTTCGTTGACCGCGATTAATGCCTTTATCTTTTACTGCTCTCTTTTCTTGCAATTCGCCACTGGACGAGAAACACTTCGCCACGCGGACATCTCCAGTATGCGCTTTCAAAA
Organism: Hyalomma asiaticum; assembly: GCA_013339685.2. NCBI lineage: Eukaryota > Metazoa > Arthropoda > Arachnida > Ixodida > Ixodidae > Hyalomma > Hyalomma asiaticum. The sequence continues at coordinate 81,896,442 of CM023486.1, read as the reverse complement.
CACGGCATAGTATATTATAGTCTATGCACCGAGGAAACAGGTTTCCTTATCTGAGCATGCCGGACACTCCCCGCAGGTCTTTCCGATATTTAGCTCCAAAGTTCGGTGCGTGCTCACGCGTCCGGCACTTAAAAGCCCAACCCCAAATGGTTAGAAAAAAAAAAAAGAAAGAAAGTGCACTCTCCCACTTCGAATCTCTCCGAAACCTGCAGCCAGCCACGCGGTCGCTGAGACTCGTGCAAACTCAACGGGAGCGATTTCAGAAACTCGACGTGTGGTCACCGTCCCGACCCGAACGTAAAAAAGGAGTGAGCGAACCGTATAAGTGCCTGACACCCAAGGTTTTATGCGATTGTCGCAGTCGTATATATATGTGCGGTGCTTTTATACCGTACCTATGCGAGCACGTGCGGTCCACCCAGCTGTCCGTCTTGGACGCATCCAAGAAAGGCGAGCCTTCTCGATAAAGCGCGACACCGGCCGCGCCCACCTGAGACGATTTCGTGTTTTCGGGATGCTTTTTTCTTTCCCTCTCTCTCTTTCAGTGTTAAGCTACGTGTGGGGCGCAATTGGAATTAGCATTCGCACGCTGTCGCCCGCCATGCCGCGTGTATGCCGCCACGACTGCGAGTCTTCTCCGCAGACCACCCCATGCAGCTACAAAGCGCGCATCCCTGACGAGATCGCCGTGACGTGCGTCTCGTGTCCCTTTCATTTCGGCCCCGTGTCGTCGTAAAATGATCGTGCACCAATCTAGTGCACTGAGCGAGTGCCGAGGCACGTATAATGCTTCTGGGCTGCATGCTTACCTCATGATACTTTCATGATTACTGCGCGCAGGTGCAACGATACTCAGTTCTGTGCAGTATGGTGAAATTTATGGGCAAACATGAAGAAAGGCCTCGTGCGTTTTCGGTTGGTAATCGACGCCAAGAGAGAGAGAGAGAGAATACTTTATTGAGGATTCCGGAGATGCTGGCCTGGTTAGGCCTGGCTTAATACTCCAGGAATGAAAATGAAACTGAATGAAAATGTGCGGTCATATACCTAGAGAGGGAGAGAGAAGGAGAGAGAGGGAATTCATATGAGGGAAATGCAGAGAAGTTAAGAAGGTTCAGCACAGTTAGCCCTGTTATACCCGCTGGGGAGCTTGGAAGAGCACCTAAAGTGGAGTAGGAAGAGAGTATATACCTCTGGCTTTGCACAAAACCATGCGCACAAGAAAGGAGAGTTCATCTTCCTCTTCATCACGACTAATCGCGTCCAAAGATAAGTGCGCTTCAAGAAGCGCAGCAATGCATTTTTACCATCATCATTATAACCATCGTCACTTTCAGCAAGAATTAGGAGCGCGCAATGCACGAACCCTACATTGATCGCACAATCCGCTGTTTGTTCCCGTGCGGGCGACCCGTGTCCTAGGCTTCACCGCACTTCACCGAGTTGCCGAGGCGGAGTGCGCAGTTCGCTTGGTGTGTGTGTGTGTGTGTGTGTGTGTGTGTGTGTGTGTGTGTGTGTGTGTGTGTGTGTGTGTGTGTGTGTGTGTGCGCGCTTCTTGGGCTGTTTTGCTGCGCGCTTCTGTGAAGGAGCATAAAGAACGCAGCATCCCTCTCCTCCAAGGTCCCATACGCAGTGGCGCAGGCGCCCGCGAGCCACGTCGTCGTCTGCGTCCTCTACTTGGTGGTCCTTTTTTATGAGCAGGGAGACAGGGACGCGCGCCGCTTCGCCTAAGTGGCCGGCCGTGTTATGGTGGCCTCGGAGGTTTTTTACCTCTGCAGGAGCCTGAATGTATACACCCTCGGGATGCCGACGCCGTGGCGCAAGGCATCACGGCAGCACATGGGTGTGCGGAGACTGTGTCCACCGATATACGCACTTTCAAGTCGACGTCATTGATAGCAGCCGCATAAATACGAGCACTGAATCTAATCCATTGCTGCCATGCCATCCTTCGGCTTCGTGTAATATATATATATATATATATATATATATATATATATATATATATATATATATATATATATATATATATATATATATATCCCCACCGTTGCTATCTTAAAGGGACCGCCTGTCATTACTGGATAGTCACACATGGCCCACAATTTGAAAGAGGAGGCGATGACCTTTAGCTCGCTGGTTGCCATTTGGTATGAGCTCTGGTCTTGTTGATATACCAACTCTTTACATAGCCAGGCAAGGTTGGTTTCGTTTTAAGCGTGGTATCGATGTATGCAGAATAACATTTCTATATTGACCTTCGGAAAGTGTTTGGCTCTAAATGAGATTTTTGAAATTTCTTGTCGGTATTTGCGTTCTTTGGTGCTGTATTCTGTGGACTCGAGCATATTATCTGCCGCATGTTACGATATATATATATATATATATATATATATATATATATATATATATATATATATATATATTGCCGCAAGTTGTTCATCTGCAGAAGACGCGCACTACTTCTGTTCGAAATAAGCCGCAACACAAGTGTCACCCAGACGCGCATTGCAACGCCGGACCGCGCGTGGCACGACGCATCTCGCGAGCAGGAGTATTGGTGGCTGCTGACCGGCACGAGACGAGTGGCGTTGGGGCAGAAAAGTGAACAGCGTTCGAAGGACGGTCGAGCGAAGGACGCTTCTTGTTGGAAGTGGAGTTAGGAGGCACAGGTTCGCCTTGAATAAATAGTTTTTATAGAACGAGGCTTTGTATTTGCTTGCGACATTTCTGGTGGAGGTGCTGGGTATGATACCAAGCCCTACACGGACAGCGGAGCGCAGCCCAAGCCCTCGAAGATTGGAGCCAGCGGTACTGACGCCAATTCACCAACGCACGAGTCGCCGCATACGAGGTGAGCCTCCCGAGTTTGGTTGCCTCTCCGATTCTCCGAGACCGGCTGTGAACGTGAGCTCAGACGCTACTGGGATGGCCACTCAAGCGGCAGCTACACCATCTCATATTGTTCTGGATTCTCCTCGCACACCAGAGCCCTTCCACGGTGACACTTTCGAAGATGCCGAAGACTGGCTGGATGGCTTTGAGCGCGTCGCCGGACTGAACGGCTGGGACGAATCCAGGAAGCTCCGTTACGTATACTTTGCGTTGCGAGACTCGGCCCGTACGTGGTTTGAAAACCACGAAGCTTCCTTGCTGACTTGGGGTGATTTCAGGCGGGAACTACTTGCAACGTACCCGAGCACGGACCGCAAAGAAAAGGCAGAGGCTGCTCTTCAGGTGAGGAACCAGCGAAACAACGAAAGCGTGGCCATGTACATTGAAGACATGTGCCGCCTCTTCCGCCGCGCCGACCCAAACATGGCCGAGGAAAAGAAGTTACGGCACCTAATGCGCGGAGTGAAGGAAGAGCTCTTTGCAGGTCTCGTTCGAAACCAGCCCCGTACCGTCTCCGAGTTCCGATCTGAGGCAACGGTGATGGAGAAAGCTCTGCAGCAACGTGCGCGGCTGTATAATCGGGACGTTGGCGTGACCTCGGTTGACGTGACATCGGCGGCCCTCACCAGCAACATGGACATTCTGCGGGAAGTGGCAAGGGCTGTCGTACGGGAGGAGCTGCAGAAAATACAGCTGGCTCAAGGTCCTCCCGCGATGTCGTCGCTGGCGGACGTGGTTCGTCAAGAGGTGCGGCAAGCCATTCAGGAACCACAGCCTGTGTACATACCCGAGCCGCAGTCAGCGCTACCATGCGTGCAACCCCAACAACATCAACCGCAGTTATCCTATGTGCAAGTTCTACGGCAGAACATTGGACGCAGGAACCTTCCAGAAGTCGTACACGTAGTAAGAATGAAGCCGTACTACGAAAGACACTTAACAGACCTATCGTCAGTGTTCAAAGGCCCGCATTAAGACATTTCCAGACCTCTCCCGGACGCATCGGGACGATGCGTTTTAGTGGGGGGATTAATGCCGCAAGTTGTTCATCTGCAGAAGACGCGCACTACTTCTGTTCGAAATAAGCCGCAACACAAGTGTCACCCAGACGCGCATTGCAACGCCGGACCGCGCGTGGCACGACGCATCTCGCGAGCAGGAGTATTGGTGGCTGCTGACCGGCACGAGACGAGTGGCGTTGGGGCAGAAAAGTGAACAGCGTTCGAAGGACGGTCGAGCGAAGGACGCTTCTTGTTGGAAGTGGAGTTAGGAGGCACAGGTTCGCCTTGAATAAATAGTTTTTATAGAACGAGGCTTTGTATTTGCTTGCGACAATATATATATATATATATATATATATATATATATATATATATATATATATATATATATATATATATATATATATATATATATATATGTTCGCATCTCGGCAAAGCATGGAAGCGCGGCTCCTTTTGAGGCGTCCTGTGTCAATGAAACCTCGTGTGTTCTTTCTCTTGGCAATGGCGATTTCGTGGCTGACGTCACTGTATTACTTTTATCGACAAACGAAACCCCTTGGCTTGATACATTGTTATCTTCATCTTTCATTCACAAGCCCGCCACCACGCATGATGGCAGGTTTTTGGGTCGATCCTCGCAATCCCATCGATGTTCCAGCTCGATCTGCAATGAGAAATAGATCTACAATAAAAAATAAAACTAAACTGCATACTCTGCGTCATTTCGGCCTCGGCGCATGCAACTTACATAGCACGTATACGATGCTGCATCATCGTATACGTGCTATGTAAGTTTGCTTGAGGGTCACGATTATGAGGGTTAACATGGAATTAATATCTAAGCAACAATTACTACTGACGCGTGCGGGCGATCGATTGTGGGTTTCGCATGTTGAAATGTTTATCATTATGTGTGCTTTTTCGATGATGCCTCGCAATGCCACTATACAGTTATACGGCACCGCTTACCTTCATATTCCTGTGCATTGAAGCAAGCCATATTGAGCAAGAAACGAAGAGCGAAAGTGAAGCGGAGCACCATGCAGGAACCCCATCAAATAAGTCTAACAAGAACGTATCTTCCGGTGTATATAGCAACTCAGTTGTTCTTGGAATCTTACAGATATCCTGTCTTGTGTAATATCGTGAAACTTACAAGTTACGTGTTGCTTCCTCGGAGAACGCGAATACTTGCTAAGCAAACCAAAACTTGGTAAGTAAAAGAAACGCCGAGGCGCATTTGAACTTACGTCACAAGATATATACCATCCGATTCCGCAAAAATGCAATGCTAATGAGTGTTTGGCACGCATGGACGGTGCACAAGCTTTCGTGCAATGGCTTCGGAACGGATGACATATGTCTGGCTTATACAATTCGCACGTCTGTCTGCTCCAGACGACTGTGCAAGCAGTACCCGCGTAGGGTTTCTTCCAGTCTGGCGATTTGATTTCACCGCATTCATTTATCCATGGCTCACCGATGCGTGCAGGTTTCGAGATCAAACTGCAGCGCCGCAACTGGCGCCGTCGTTCCAAGATTGGTGTAGACGGAGCCGTATGGAGCACCGCCGCCGCGTCAGGAGTCGCGCCGCCGCCACGATTGCGTGGGAGTGCGGACGCAGTGAGAACCGCCGCTTTACGGCGCTCTCCTCCGAAGCGCTCGGCGTGTCGCTGGTTTCGCTTGTGCGCACACTCGAACGTGGCATGCGCAGACAAGGTTTGGACGTGTAACGTCGGCCTTGCCGTCTAATTGCGTGCAGCTCAGTATTGGAAGCTGGAGTTAGTGTCAGACAGTCGGGAGCCGGATTTGCAAATAAGTTCTTTGTATAATTATATACTGCTGAAGGCACTCCTCCAGTCTTACAGACCAGGGTTTGTAACACTGAGGCAGTTAAAGAATGAGTTCGCGTTCGGCTACACATGAAGGAGGAGAGTGGTCGGCAACATAATTCACTTAGTTTGCTTGTAGCTTGTTATGATCATATTAACTGCATAGAAATTCTGCGGATTGTCCAAGTATGCCTCCCTGCTCTCTCATCTCGGGAAGGTCTTTAATATGGCACAAACATATAGATAGGCTGGTCCAAGCGAACTGACTATAGTCTGTTGCACTTTTCGCATGATCAATATATGTGCAGTGTTTGCATGCATGTTTCACAGTATGCGTGCAGTGATCGATGTTACTGTAGCGTACCCAGGAGTCACTATACCTACACAACTGACGTAGCTGCATCAGAGTGTCGAAAACAATGACGTCATTTATTTGCCTCATCATCCTCTTGATGGTCCCGATACCATAATGGATACTGGAACGTCGATTAGCCAAGCTATATTTTGGCCGCGTTCAGCGTACTGCACGTTTCTATATAGCGGTCTATTGCAGGAGCTCTTCCGACGTCGAGACAGCGTTCGACCTTGACACACACATCTTCGCACTATACAAGTTGTGTGCATACACCAATTCAAAAGGGAAGGGGTGCGAGGTTACAACGCTCGCAGACAGCCGTTTGTCGGCTGGCTTGCTCACGATCCATATGAGCTATAGAACGGCGCTGCGCCGTCAGCGTGTGCGTAAGGCCGTCCTTTGTATATAATAAGTAGGCCGTGCTGGAGTGCATACAGGCTTGCACGACCGTGAGCAAATACACAGGTTAGAAGTTAACGAGCACGCCATGTGTGTGTGTGTGTGTGTGTGTGTGTGTGTGTGTGTGTGTGTGTGTGTGTGTGTGTGTGTGTGTGTGTGTGTGTGTGTGTGTGTGTGTGTGTGTGTGTGTGTGTGCATATATATATATATAGGCGAAAGCGTGAGGCTCTTTCATGAGCACAGGGAGTCCTGTGTATGGACATGGCTTCTTTGGTTGTTTAACCGGCGTTAACTTTATTCATTGTCTTTCTCTAGACCACGCCTGTATACTATTTGTCCCAGTTGAACAACAGGTGGTCGAAATTTCCGAAACCCTTCGCTACGTTGTCTCTCATATTCGTGTCGTGGTTTTGGGACGTAAAACCCAGAAATTATTTGTTGCTACAGTCTCCGATCTAACCACCCCTCCTTTCCCCTCTCTTTTCCGATGTGTTCAACGTTGAAAGTGGTCACCAAAGTACACGCAAACAGGGCTCCTATAGGAGCGCTTCATTACCTCCATCCTGGCAAGATCACATGCGTCTGAAAACTTGGAAGCAGAGGCGTATGGCTAGGGTTTTACTTCGTGAAGAGGGCGAGGTGGGGGAGGGGTGGGTGCAACGAAAGTCTGTGTGTTGAGTCAATTCTGTGCATTGCCCGCGTACAGCCTGCGCGCGGAGTGAAAATTCGATCTCGCGGAATGTAATTAACTACCCCCATGGCGTTTGTTCCCAACCGGGGAGCAATATCCGTTTACAGTGTATGCTGTCGCTTCAACATATCATCGCTATCACAATGCGATCGACAATAATCGAACTGTCCATCTTAATTTTGTTCAGCAGCGGAACACCCATTGCTTCAGTTAGTTAATCGTGATGCAAATGTGGTCTGTTGATACATATGATTTAACCGGACATCCTGAGTTATAGTTGTTCTTGAAGGTCATACATGGGTCGCCTGCCATTTTGTTTCCTTCTGTACGTCGATTTGGACATGTATAGTGCTTTACGACAACTTCGTCATGTGATAGCAAGGAAGAAAGACAATTTACAAGTCCCGTGTTATCAATAGGCAGTGTGCGTGTTTCCTGGCCAGCGCGGAGGGGAAGGGTCAGGAAACACACACACACACACACACACACACACACACACACACACACACACACACACACACACACACACACACACACACACACACACACACACACACACACACTGCCTATTGGTAACACGGAACTTGTTAATTGTCGTTCTTTGTTATTCCATAGCCCTTACAGACATTAAACACTGTAATTTAAGTCAACGCAATACACGCGCTTCATATATAAGTGAACCCAGATTCACAAAATAAATCTTCTCCACGAGCGTACACAGCAATATAAATGTATATTTCGTAGTAGCACTTGCAAAAGTGCAGGCATATTCGTGTACCATTTTCTACAACTAACGTATACGTATATTTACGCATAATTATGTGTATTCCTCTGCAGTAAAACATAAAACACACAACTAGCTTTGGCCTACCGGAGCAATAAACTGCTTGCACAACATAGTGTGACATTCTTCTCCGCTCAGCCTCTCAACCGTGCATATGATTATTTTACTCACATGACTTTTCTTTTTTTTTTTTAAATTCCATCAAACACGATAAGTTGGCCACCGATGTACTAACTTCATGGCTGCATATGCTTCGCGACATACGTCCATGATATAAGTCAATGCATGGGTCATATGCGAATTATGCACATATGCGTTCCAATAAGCATGCACGTATAAAGGTTGCAGCCTGCAGGATACGTACATACTTCAGGAAGCCTCACATTCGTAATCCCTGAAGAGCTTTGTGTTCACGTGATGAAGAACCTGATGATTTATTCTTGACTCTCCGTCAATCATCGTGGACAAGTAAGCAGGTGCCTTGTTCTTTTGCAACAACAGCTTTATGAGCACAATGATGCGAACACAGATTTTGCATATTAATTACAAAAAGTGGCTTTTATATGTTTCAAAAACATGATTTCTCTAATTGGTGATCGCTGTCTGAGCTTGGGCAGAGGAGATATCAGGGCAGCCAGTCAGTCAGTGCGCGTGTGATCGTAACTGTAATCAAAAGTCTGATTACCGTTGAAAGTTATGCTTAGAATACGTACGCGCCGCGCTAGATGCTGTGGACCTCCTCTTCAGCGCCTCTTTATGATTCTTCTCGCCTGTTCCACTGCAGCATTCCTCAAGGACGGTCTCACAGACGTCGCCTGGAATTCAGGATTTGACAGGTAAGCCGCTTGAAATGTGCACGTGCACGAATTCACCGAAAAAAGGTGAGGAATTTTTCCAAACTGCGGCCTTGTTGGCGATATTTAGTGAGTCCGGTGAAGTGCATGAGCGCACCTGAATGGCTCACACCCAATCCGTTGGTTAATAGTACCGCGGTAAACTTTACTGATCAACGTTTATCCCAGGACTATAATCAGGCTGTGTACCACATTATTTGTCCCTAATTATATTATACATGTGCGATGGCCTCACAGTATAGCCATTTCGGAACTATGTATACATAGCTAGCCATCCTCGTTAACTCTGTGCCGAATGCACATATAGCTAGCCGCTGATAATCTTATCAATTAAAGGTTTGCACTTAGCACGTTGCTTTATTCTTGCACCTCTTAATACTGCGCTTGCGTGCCTGATATCACGCCAGCCATTCATGCAGTGTTCCTACAAGCTCCGGTCGCCTTTCTGAATCCCGTTTATCGATTTATCATCTATCGATTTATCATTTATCGAATTCCATAACGCCGGCTGTCATGCACAGTGCTTCAACCAGATCGGCATCATTTTCTAGGTGAGATTCATGTAGAGCAACTGTGAATGCAGATGGTGAAACATCGGCTTTCAAGCCTCAGATATGAATGGCACACCAAGGCCACTCCACCTCGTGGCGCCACGAGAAAACACCCTTCATCAACAATATGGCCACCGACCCGCCGCCTCAACCTCAGCGGTATCGCTGAGACCGGTGGCGCCTCTCCCTGTATAGATCCACGCAGGGTGGCGGTTAATGCCGAAGTGGGCGGGCGCACCGTGGCGAAGCCCCTCCCACTCCGCAACCTCCTCATCCTCCGCCCTCCTCCGTTTAATGAAGTGCCCGATAGCGCAGGACTGCTGCCCGCCTTTTGCATGCTTGCAAAGCCGGACAGGTGTGTTGTTGTTGCTTGCCAGGCCGGCGGTATACCTCGCCTGCTGCGGCAGGCTGCGTGTTTGCGTATACCTCCTCTGTCTTTCCTCATCCTCATCCCTCTCTCTCTCCCTCTCAAGTATTCGCCCAGGCCGTTCATCCGGATGCGAATCCATCTCGGTCTTCCTACCCCCCCCCCCCCCCCCCTTCCCTCCAACCCTCCACGTCTCAGAGCCGGCTTCGCCCGACTTATTTCCGCCGGTCTACGCGCATGTGTACACCGGAGGGTTCGAATCGATCGGGTGACGACGCCTTCCCCTTCCTTCGCACACCGCTGCGTCGCACGCGTGTGGCGGGGACGGGTCGCGTGCCACGCCGTCTTACCGTGGAAAAATGAAAGAGAAATGACCCGCACGTCCTGCGTTCAAGTTGCCTCAAGCGGTGTTGCTTTGGGTGTTGTGTGTAGTGGCGGAAAACTTGTAGCCTGGATAGAGAGTGCGCAGATGTGCATTATTACGTTGTCAGTTGTACGCCCGCCATAGGTTGCTTAACAAGTATAAAGTGTTGCTGCTGCGGAGCACGGAAACGCGGTCCCGATTCCCGACTATCGCCACCAGGGCACCATTTGGATGAGAGCCAAATGCAAACATTCTTCCTGTACTCAGATTTAAGTACACGTTGAATAGCCACGGCGTCCCTCATAGGCACGCCTTGTTTATGGCACGTATAAAACTATACAGTTAGTTGTTGCGTGTGTGTGAATGGACACACCTGTAGGCTTCTGACGTCGCAGCTGACGCTTTTTACCAACTCTTGTCAACAGCTGCTAAAACTCAGACATCCAGCTAACATGTCCATCGCCAACCACCGCCATCCATCGCCAATCAAATGAAACTCGAGTAAGCTTCACATAGTCAAGCGGGAGCTACACAAGCTATCATGTAATGACTAACTATCAAAAATCTGAACTATAGAAGCACGGCCGCTACGAAAACACAAAAGGGCGTTGTTTGACGTGTTCGTCCTTGCGAGGAACGTTCCTGTATTTAGTCAAACACCTATCTGTAACCAAGCGCTTGGAACCCCCCATATACTTCTAAGTAGAGGCTGCTTTTTTGTAAAGGCCGCCTATATACAGTAACGCCTCCATGCACCATTGTGAGGATGTAAGGAATCCTTCGTTACGCATGTCGATTCGCTTTATAAATATGGTTTGGGAACATCACGGGAAAGGTAAACAGGCCCGCGATCGTTGAAAGACTCTATAAGAGCATTGGTGGCGGGAAAGTATAGGAAGAAAGAACAAAAACAAAGTGGCACGAAAACAAAGGACACTTTACCATAAAACGGCGAATGTTGCGATTACAAAATAATCTTCCTCGAAAAGAGAAAAAAAGAACGAAAATCGTATTGTCAGTACATTATGTCAGTCTTAATATTAAGCTTGGTGGAGCGATGGTCCTAATAGGGGGGACGCTCATATCATCCATCTATCGATAGAGAGAGGGAGGGTGCAGAGAAGGGAATGAGGTGAGCTATAAAATACGCTACTTTTGCAATCATTGAAAGGAGCACGGCTCAGCGTTTGCGAGGAAGAGAATGGTGGATAATAAGGCAGGAAGGGGCAAAAGGAAGGAGCTATACGTACAGGGAGCCCCTACAAGCGGCTTTCCAGCCCGCTTTCCCATGGCGGTACAGCACAGACTTGAAGACGTGACCGCTGGCAGTGAAGGACGACGTCCACGAACGCTGCCTTTTGGTGCCTCCGCATTGACTGCACCTGGATGTCCGCGCTGAGCACATGAATGGCAGGAGCCCGTCTCCACCTTCTTCAAACAAATAACGGGAAGTAAACACTGTATTCACCTGTGTCGGTGTCCCGCTACGTGCACCTCTCGTATGTTGGTTTGACACATTTAGCGCTCACACTCTGCGCGGCGTTCAGGTTTTCTCGCTGCAAGTAGACTCGCCACGGTGGTCTGTGGCTATGGTACTCGGCTGCTGATCCGAGGGTCGCGGGATCGAATCCCGGCCGCGGCGGCTGCATTTCGATGGAGGCGAAATGTTGAGGCCCGTGTGCTGTGCGATGTCAGTGCACGTTAAAGAACCCCAGGCGGTCGAAATTTCCGGAGCCCTCCACTACGGCGTCTCTCATAATCAATGGTGGTTTTGGGACGTAAAACTCCAGAAATCAAATCCCGCTGCAAGTACCAAAATACATTCTGGACGTTCAGTTGTCAAGGCTCCTCGTCCGGTTGGTTGCTGTGGTTTCATGCTAACATCACCATTAACCACTTGCTTGGGGGCCACGACCGCGTCTTTCCTCCATATCGTCCCGTCACGGCTTGGCAAACTCTCCTTGACAGTCGTCGGCAAACGAGTTTTGCGTAGCGAGGTCGTCGGAGGTTGCTTACTTTATTAGACACTCGACCACTGCACAGTGTTAGCGCGCCCTCCTAGTGACATGCTGGATTAGTCACGAGTTCTGCGATTCTATAGCTACTCGTGTACCATGCAATGCAGAGACGCGCATGAGTGTCATGTGTGGCGCCTGAAACTTCGCCAAGGTACCTGACTGCAGCCTCGCGCCATCACCCAGTATGGTAACAAGCTCACAGCCTGCAACGTATACGTTCAATCCCACGCTGCGTAGGCAATGAACAACTATATTTTCTTCTGTCACTATGAGCGAACGAGGCGAATACTGTGACGACGGCTGAACAACGAAAAGACACATAGCGGACACACTATACGGAACTTGCGCATTTCTTTCATTGCAGTAAAGACAAACATCAAGAGGCAGGCGCAGAAAACTTACTAGAGCGTTAAATTAAATGTCTGGACAACTTCAGCGACTGGTGTACATGGTTCTTGCTTCTCCATAAGGTGTAAAAAAAAAAAAAAAAAAAAGAGACGCGCAATATCTCTGCCGGAGGAGAATGGCCTATTACATACAGCTTTATGCTTATACGATTCACGATATAGAGCGCCTTCGAGACCCGGTGTCATGCCCCCTATATGACACACCCCCCACCCGCAAGGGAACAAATTTTTTTAGCGGATATGCACTCTGAACTGTGTGACCTCCATGAATCACGCGGCGAGCCGCGCAGCAGTCTTCCCCACTATGCGATGAAGCACCGCCGTGCTATAGCCGTGCACAACGCTTTGTCAAGACCACGTGTTCCACCACGCAGAGCACATGTGTGTACCGGCGGGAGGGGATGCATTGCTGCAGAGAAGCCACGCGCACGCGGCGCCCTACGGAGAGCTCAATCGCATCGAAGCGCACGCGCGTGCGCCTATCGGCTTTTATCCCCCACCCTCTCATCCGCTCTGTAATTTCAACGCGCATCTCCGGCTGCCAGCGGTGGAGCACTCCTCGCTTATGCAGCCGGGGGGTGATGTGGGAGGGGGGCAGGTGAGGGGCTTAGAGGGGGGGGGGGGGCGATCGTGATTAAACGTCTGGTCCGGCATGACCTCCGGGTTTGGAGCCTATCCGGGTGTGGTGTGTGTGTGTGTATACCCCAATTTGTGAATCGGGTGTGCAGAGCAGCAGTGTTTCGATTTTCACCTTGAACGATCGCGACAGGCTTCGCCGTGTTCACGATGTTGCTGAGTGTTATTCTTGCGCTTGTCACGAAGAAGGTTGCTACTGGGATGTGAACGTGGACCCTTGTTTGACAGGAAGGGACATAGAGAAGAACATATATCGCTGCACATAGCGAAATGCTTAACTAAATGCATCGATGAGGTCCTCTAAATATTGTGAGCCGTGCTTCGTATATTAAGTGTGCCGAAACTGGAGCTTGCCGCTATGACCTAATATTATGCGCAGTGGACGACGTGGACCTGGCATAGGACTGAACAGGGAGTGTGGATGTACCTGAATGTGCTCTTTTTCAGTTCCGTGTCATCCTTAGCGCAATACTATTTCGGTGGTGCATGACTATGGGGTTGTTCGTTTTCGCGTACAACGTGATTTTATCCGGTTCTTACGACCCGAGCATGCTACAGGAAAATCGGGTTAAATCGTTTTTTTTTTCGGATTTCCGGTACCACATATACCAACCGATTTTTTTTTTTTTTATGTTGCACGGAGTTTGCTGCGCTATCTATATAACCCGCCTCGGAACAACAGAATTAGATCCCCATGGCTTATGAACGCCAGTGATGTATAGTCCATTTCACAAGATGCGTGTAAGCACTATGGATACTACACTATCTGTCATTTGTAAACCTAAATTTGTAAATTTAACCCCAAAAGGAACGCGAGATTTCGGAGTCATACAAAACCCTCAATTTCTCCCTGATTATCTCCCTGGGGCCGTATTCTGAAAAACGTCGCAAAAGGCGTTAGTATCACCTTGGTGATGTAAGTGGTGTAAGTGGTTGGTGCCTCCTGCGGTGGTGATTGGCAGGATACCGGAGCCGTTCACTACAGAAGCAGAGCTGGTAGCGGCACCTTGCGGCGTCTTGCACTGCTAAAATACAGTCGAATTTTTCACACGCGTATGTGTTAACGTCGAAGTAAGATTTTGAGAAGAGCCGTGAATTCATCACTCACGAACAATGCTTGAGATAGCAGTTAAGCGAAACGTGCAGGTCGCATCAATGTAAGCTTTATATTTCTTTGATTAGGTGCTGTGTCATCAGATGTCACTACCAACGTGGCTAATCAGGTCACCTTATACTGTTAGTCTGTTAACCCGCAATGCGCAAAAGGTGAAGAAGTCAACGGGCAAATTGAAATTCTGCTAAATTTTACGAGTGCATCCTCCGGAGCCTTTGGCTTGCATCCGTCATCGTGAAATGTAAACTAGCTTGAATTTGAATTGAACCGAGCATGACCGAAATGCATTATGGTTGAACGTCAGAAATCTATTTTTGGTGTTTTTGTGGATTTGTAACGTAATTTTTTCTCTTCGGTGGTCGACTGTTTTCTGTATACGGCGACGAGCTGAAATGTACAGCGTTAACTTATTTTTTATTGTTTAACAAGCGATCTGGTCTGTATTTTAAATTTCTATGCTTATTTGAAGAGTTGAGAGCGGATTGTATCACACTAGCAGGCATATTTAGGAGGCAACAACAACCAGTAGGGTTCCCATCGCCTAACCTGTACCTTTTTGATACAGAATAGCGGGGAAGCTGAATGCCATACTAGTAACAACTGTTAGGAGCGGCGTCGAGTTCATTTGGGACTTTGGGAGCTAGAAAAAAAAATCGTTTTAGAAACAGCCATCTTAAAGGCTAGTTTCGAAGACCTACACACATCAACGATCATACACAAGCAAAGTTACTTTTTTTCCCTCTCTCTCTCTCTGTCTGTCTGTCTGTATGTCTGTCTGTCATACCCTCTCCTCGACTTTTCGTGCTTTTGTTAGCCGGATGCACCCACGTTCTCTAACTCATTCTATACCCACAGACTTTTTGTCTAGAGCAACGCTGTAACGAATGCTGCTGCTCCATGTCTCGGATGCTGCATACAGCTCCTCCTCTTCGCAACGGTACGGATGAGAGCTCTCGCGTCTGCGCCGCATCCTCGCCCAACGGCGGCGCCGCGCTGGCTTCGCTCCGAAACAAGATTTTGGTCGCGTGCCGTCGGTGTGGTTCCTCTATCAACCCCACCCTCCCTCCTGATCGTCGTTGCCTCCCTGCGGTTGCCGTGTTATTTTTCTTTCTTTCTTCCGCTTCAACGGCTAGCCATCGCATGCTGCATGCACCGAGCGGCGGATCGTATGCGCGAACCACTCTTCTCGCCCTGAGATGATGCTCGTGGAAGTTGTTAAAGGGCCCACACGATCCAGGACAGGAAGCGCGCGGTCGACGTAGGGTGGTCCCTTCGCGTTTAGCAGCCTGCATGTTTTAACCCGTTCGGCCTTTGCATGCACCGCATACACTTTTTCGAATCTGCCAAGAGCATCTTCCCCCT
Organism: Hyalomma asiaticum; assembly: GCA_013339685.2. Taxonomy (NCBI): domain Eukaryota; kingdom Metazoa; phylum Arthropoda; class Arachnida; order Ixodida; family Ixodidae; genus Hyalomma; species Hyalomma asiaticum. Next base: position 81,880,809 of record CM023486.1, on the reverse strand, counting down.
CTCCCGTCTTCGTCCCTCGTCCATCTTTGCTACGCCCTGTCCCCTCACTCACACCCAGCTCTTGTCGGTTATTGCTTTCGATGTCACTGGAGTGCACTGTATTGTGTGACTGGGTGTTGTCTCCGTGAGTCTATACCGCGAAGTTGGGGCAACGCTCTCTGCAGAGTATAATAGCAGTGCCTAATGGTCCAGCTGCCAAAAGGGCATGTGGATACCTCTATTCATAAAGAGGCCTTATAGAGAGATGGTTGGATGTAAGCTGCTTCTAAACTGCTAGATCGGTCATCTAAATATCCAGTAATTTCGAGAACTGTCCGCTGCTCTGTGAAAAGACTATGGATATTTTAGTTCTGTGAAGTTAGTTTTACTCTGTTGGAAATAAGACGATTATGCATATATTGCAAGCAAGCAAGATAGAAAGAAGACAAAAGGGACTAGCCGAACAAGATGACGTCTTACTTCATCCAGATGGGCGGCTGAGGAAACCGATTGGCTCTTGTGGTTAAGCAGGGCGCCCTATACTATATGCGTATATTTATTTATTTATTTATTTATTTATTTATTTATTTATTTATTTATTTCACAATACTGCAGGCCATGACGGGCCCAAGCATGAATGGGAAATCAAAACATAATTAGAATAAATCGGGTTTACAAATTAATAACGCAATTAGCAATCAAACATGGTTACATCACTATACATATAATACGTACTTAGTAAAAAACAAAAACTAAAGCAACAGTTTTTACAGTGCCGTTTGAAAATCAGCCTCCTCGAAAATGGTTTTAGGAAGAGCGTTCCAATCAGAAAGTGCCTGGGGAAAGAAACTGCGTTTAAATGCATTGGTTTTAGCAAATATTGGTATCAGTGCATGGTCATGATTGTGTCGAGTCTTTCTAGTGTCTAAGGGTTTTACATATGAAGGTACGGACATGTCAAATTTACCTTTCAACATGTTATGCAAGAACACTAGCCGAGCACATTTTCGACGCACCTGTAATGTTGTAATCCCGTGTTCTTGCATAAGTTTAGTAGGGGAGTCACACCTTTTATATTTACCAAAAATGAATCTGATTGTCTTTCTTTGCGACGTCTAAGAGTAAGAGGTATATAGTCAGCAATGGACTGTTTGTTCTGTATACAAGGCCCATGGGCCTCTGGAAACAAGCCTGCGGCTGGTACCGTTCTCCGCTTTCGTATCGCTGCACAGAACTAAGAGAGAGTTCGCAGCACGCGACTGCTTCAAGAATGATGGCTTCGTAAACCAAAGGCGAAGGGCATGGAGCGCACCGCCGCCGGACACGCATTCCCGTCGTTGTGGTTCTTGCTTATCTGTACGCGGGCCACAGAGTGGATGTGCGCTCCGGCGTACCGCGAACCACGTCCGCTGTGCCCACGCGGCCAGTCCCAGATCATGCGGTCGAACTCACCCAGAACTCACCCTTCCTGCTCGCCGCTACGTCTCGATGCTAATTCGAAACCTTGTGATACAGCGGCCGACACAGGAAGAAGTCTTGATGCGATGCATATCGATTGGAACTCTACCCACGGTACGTGGTAGCGATTAAGGCAAAGTATCGAATGACAAGTGGATTTCCGCTTCGACTGGCATGTCATGTCATTGGTTCAGGAAAGCACAGGCGTATTTAACGTGTCATTACTAATAACAGGATAATCTTAGGTTCACACTCGTGTGCTGTGTTAGTAAATTACGTGTATTCGGTTTTGGTTCGGTACATACTTTAACAGTGTGTGTTACAGTGCTCGCTATCAGACGCATCAGCCAACCAGAAAATATGGGTGTGCAGCCCAATGACTTCACTGAAAGCAAATGAAGACAATGTTGCTGTTTTAGAGGGGGGTGCCAACCTTAGCCAACAATAGCTTCCGCAGGAAATGGGATCGCATCCAGGCCACGGTGGCTGCATTTCGATGGAGGCGAAATGTTGAGGCCCGTGTACTGTGCGATGTCAGTGCACGTTAAAGAGCCCCAGGTATTGCGGGTATACGCGCCACAGGTGATTGAATGTTAACTTTTAAAGTCAATGTCGGTCAGCGAATTGTCACAATAAACGCTGAAAAACATTTTAGAGCACAATTTAGGTGGATTCGAACTCCCACCATTTGAGTCCGCAGTTGAGCAACCTAACACCTGTGCTGTCATGGCGGCCCGTCCACGCGTCTGTTAGAAAGGCCAAACGTGCAGTGTGTCTCGCTGACTTGCTGGCTTATTCGCGTGATGTGGATTCTCACAATACGTGGGATCTGTCGTTCTTTTTCTTTAATTTTATTTTTTTTGTAATTCGATTCGATTGGATGATCTCCCATCACTAAGCAAAGCTTAGCTACTGCCGGTAATGTGCGAGCAAATGCAGCAGTTGTATTCAAAGCAAAGATCAGACTCGTTGCAGAAAGGGGGCGGAAGGTCTCCGGGAACACACAATACGAACACCATCGCTGTGCGTTTCTGAAACCATCTGTGCCTTCCCTACGAAATACAAGGTTGACAAAATACAAACTAGAAGAGAAGCTCAGGGGAAGATGGCGGCTTGAATCGATGAGTAGATCGCTAAAAATGATCTAGAACCAGGAATATAGCTGGAGCCAACGTTTCGACAGCTGGACTTGTCTTCGTCGCCGTCCCGACGTTGCCGTCCTGACGAAGACGAGTTCACTTGTGTAAACGGTGGCTCCAGCGACATTCCTTGTTCTGCATCGTTTTTAAAAATGACTAAAGGATTTGTGCAGGAAGCAATGGCTAGGCAGACATTTTCCTTGACAGCTAGTTTTTGTTGTTACGCGTGGTGACACAATGTCGCCGGTTTCACTGCAGTTCGTCGAGTTGATGAGGCGAAGTGTAGTATCGTGCAGCAAATATTTATTTATTTATTTATTTATTTATTTATTTATTTATTTATTTATTTATTTGTTTGTTTGTTTGTTTGTTTGTTTGTTTGTTGTTTGTTTGTTTGTTTGTTTGTTTTTCTCAGTCTCCTTATCTAAGTGTCACGATTAAGCCGTCCGCAGCAAATTCGCTGTCCTGTCTTCAAATCTTTGATTATAAACTCTAATAAAAGGGGTTCGTCTTGACACGCATTAATTCAGTAGCTTACATATATGGTTATGGACGCTGTAAGAATGACTGCGGGAACTACGTATACCTGCTCTGAAAGCTCACTCTAAGCACCTTTCCCGCTAAAAAGAAAAAAAAAACAATAGCACGCGAGTACCAATGGCACATTGGGCATTACAGCTCTACGGACGAAGTCACTGAAAGGGCACAACAACATATCGCAGACGTTACAAGTACACGAGGCCACGCTATATAGATCTGCACCCGATGCTTCGCATATATAGGGGCGATCGCAAATGCTCATCTTCCAGCTTATTACAATCAACACGCGCGGGCTTCTCTCTTTCAGTCTCGAAGTGCTATTGTTCCAGCCTTCATGAATGACCAGACATGTTTGAACACCTGCTGATAGGATCGCGCATCTGCACTAAGCGCAACATCTCGTTGGCCATTGTGAAGTTGGCCATTGTGATATATATATATATATATATATATATATATATATATATATATATATATATATATATATATATATATATATATCGACTCTGACGAAGGCCAGCCCCTGGCCGAAACGTTAGAAATAAAGTCGTTTTTCTACCGTGTGTCACCGGCATTACGTCTATATATATATATATATATATATATATATATATATATATATATATATATATATATATATATATATATAGACAGGTTAGGCCTAGCCTCCATTCAATTTTAATGGCGTACGCACTCGACAGAGAAACTGACTCCCACAGCCAGCTGCTACGCGATTACTTTTCAATGCCACGAGCTGACGCCCAAGGCAAACATGCCGACCGATGGCGCCGCCAGGACAATGGACATAGACCTCTTGCAGAGGAGCGGTGGTCTATGTGGAAGGAGTGGATTGTATATAGTGCTTCGGAGCGGGGCTATTAATCTCTCTCGTGAGCACCTTGTATGCATATGTCTGTGGCCGGACAGGTGCGTAAAGAAGGGTCATTTGCAAACAACACGCAGACAGCTGCATGCAAGTGCGTTCGCTCATAGACCTTTCAGCCATCGGTATCTAGGCGTGGTGTAACGCCTTTTGTTTATGCTTTCTTTTAAAACTCCATGAGGGCGGTGCGTATATGGCAGTGTGCTGCGCCATTCACACTTCGGTGTATAGAAGAGCCACGAATCGTTGTAATTCGGCTGAAGAACTGTAGCTTTACCGTCCGGTAAAATCGTCGTTATAACGTGATATAAGTATGCAGTGAGAAACAGTGCTGTCGAAAGACGTTGACATAAAAGCACGCATGCTCCCGGGAACGAGTATTATGTATGTGAGCCAAGTATTACTGCGCTGCACGTGCTATGGGAATTGCAATTTTGTTTCAACCTCAACTAGAGAGTGCGCCCTCTCTTCTTTCGAGAAATGACGCCACTGGGGGCACGGACTGCGCCGTTTAATTAAGGAAGAAATAGCATTGCTTTATGTCATGATCGTGTAAAGATCCTCTGCATAAAGCTTTATTTGTTCGTTTTGAGCTCAACAAATAAAGCCACTGTATATATCTTTAGTAAGACCGAGAAAAGCCAAGCCGGACGGCATTCGCTGAATGCAGAGCGGGCGATTTTCAGCTGTATTTGAAACCAAGTTGCAACTTTCCTCGTGCGGGCAGCGCAATAATATTTAGCTCACGTCTTCAGCGGAGCCTCCACGGCTAATGGGCACCGCTTTCTTGCTACGTTAAGAAAGTGCTGCAGGGCCCTTTTTGATTTTGAAAGAGCAACGGTTATCAGAAACTGCCTACACTTGCATATACGTATATTGAAGGCGCGCTACTTCCCTAGTGTACACATTCTGCGCTACGCAACGTGAAATCATGTATATCGCGTTATCCTATATGTGTACCGAAGATAAAACAGAGGGGGAACGTACATGAAGTATATGCCGGAGATGTACTCACAGGCATTTGACTCTGTCAAAGTTGCTAGTGAAGCAAGTGCAAGAACAAAAACCATATTTTTAACTATTTTATACAATGTCAAGGACGACATCTGTTTATTTTATTCCTTGCGCTTTTCCACTTCTTTCCAGCATAGCATTCTTTGCAGCGTAGAGCTTATTGCGTGACAGTCAAAATTTAACCACAGCACATGTTCACACTTAGCGAAGACAACTGTGTACACGTAAACGAGAAGGTTAACTATAAGAACGTGGATTTAACCGTGGGCATTGCAGCACATACATGCATGCAAAGCGAGGCTAAAGAACATTTGGATTTTATGCCGGTGTTTTGCTGATACGGTGAGTGCTGTCACTGGAAAATCGTGAGACATTGAACGTTCGTCAGACTGCCCGAAAAATAATTGTAACGCTTATTATCATGCTAGGAGTGGCTGGCATGTTTCGCAAAGTATATGTGACTATATTTCAACTCCACTAAACCATGCCATGACCGTTAATTATAGGTTCGACCTGTCACTTGAGGTATAGTTGAATTATCTCGCACGCCCTCGGTACATTAAAGGAAGTACTTATGTGAGGCGCTTCACGAACATTTTAAAACGAGTCGTACGACCTCCAGCCTGTGGGAAACGTTCAACCTTCGACACATAAAAGCACCCCCCTCTCATTCTTTTCCTGAAAGAATCTTTCTGCGTTGTGTTGAGTGTTCCACAAAGGAAGGCGCTTAACGACTCACCTCGCATGGATGTCTGGATCTTATCTGTGCCATGGTATACTTTACTGTATGCATATGTCTCGTGTATGAACGGTGCAGCATGCGACGACCAATGGAGGTCGCTGTGGCCAATGGAGGTCGCTGATCCGCTGTGGGGAAAAGGTTGCCCAGTGAAACGAACAGATTCGCTGGTTTTCTTTATATGTCACGAAGGGCAGGCATATATATATCAAAGATATAGTCTCAATGTGTCCACCTTCATTTTCGGACTTTCTCAAACATCGGATGTTTGAATAGACGCTGAAAGGAAACGGTCAGTCCATCGTTATACGGCTCCCGCTGTTCGTATATAAGGTGACTGCGACATTTCTATAGTATACTAGCTTCCGCTATGCTGCACGCTATTAAAAAAACGAGGCACTGTGTTTGGGAAGAGTCTGGCACGCCGACGTATACGGGGGAATAATAATAAAACCGACGGAAAAGTGGCGCTGAGGGCTTCATCTGAGCAGTCAAAAAACTTTGCCGTAAACATTATCCGCGTATATATTACACGGCAAGGGAATGTGGCTGTATATAGCGAAGTGGAGAGCGGGATGCCAAAATGAAGACGAAGCCGCCAGTGACTCTGTCTCAAGGACCGATAAGCAAGTACTTTGATGAATTCCGTTCTGATGTATATAAATATATATGTACGAGGCTGGCCGAGAGCCAACGTGGCGACACCGCACATATACTGTATATACCCCTCCTCGTATATGCCTCCACGTGATGGCCGTGTGCTCCTCGCTGAAGGAGGGAGATCTTTATGACACATTCGGACGGCGCGGTTAAATATATGTGCGATCCACAAACGACGCTCCACGGCTGCGCGGACGACGACCGCGATCGTTGAAAGTGTGCGCTCCTAGGTCGTCCCCAACCGCGGCCACTGCGGCGTCCTGCGGTGTTATGTTGAACCATAACTATTACCCCTCCCTCTCCCTCTTCCACAGCGACGGGATCAACCGCTCTCTGTGCCGCGCCAGGCATGCACTTGAATGTCCTGCGTTCGTTCCCTCCCCCACCTTCCCGCTCGTTCACCTTTCTTTTACAGTCTCCGCAAATTAAAATTGACGACTGCCAGAGCACTGCGAGATGCTGTACCGTGGCGCGGGTGTAAAAAAGGTTAATTTCCTCGGATTTGGCGTCGGAAAGTGGTGCTTCGCGGCCACCTCATTTTATTTCTTTATCGTTCTCTTCCTTCACCCCCCCCCCCCCCCCTCCTCTTCCGCGCCAGCCTTTTATTTTACGAGTTTCATTTGCTGCGGGATATCATTGACTGCGCCGCCTCCCTTTACACCCCACCTCCTCAACACCCCCCTCATAATGACCGAGAGCGTAAAAAAAGGTGGGTCATTTTCTTTTAGGCTTACATTTTTTTTTCCTGAGTTATTTAGTGTTCAGCGCTGTTACTTATCCACGACAGAGTCGGCTACCAACTAGAGTTCGTGTATGGCTCTGCGAGAGTTTAGTGTTCAGCTTATAGCCAAAAAAAAAAAAAAGAATGTTTTGACCCCGTACGGCGCAGGTGCAGTGTGTCGCAGGAGGAGTCAACTTGTATCGCATGCGGCTCTTCATGAGCTACAGGGCATCAGCGAAAGGTATATTTCAGCGCTCACTGCATTTTCGACGAGGCTCGTAACTGATAAAGATCTGCCTTGTACCGCTGGACATTCCAGAAGCCTCGCAAAGAACGACGCGTGTATACAACTATATCGCGTTGTTATGGAAGCTGTCGGTGGCGCTAGAAATGTGTGGATGCCTGGAATACCGAACGGAAGCAGTTTTCTGGCACAGGTAGACGCCCCTGCGAAATGGTTATACCTTTACGGCGTGGTGCGTCCATATATATGAGTCCCATCTGCGCAGCTTGAGTGCGCACTTACGGAAGCCACATATGCCGATATGCAAGAAGTACTGGAGGCAAAGGCACCACGAAAGCCGCAGAGCTCGCGGAATCTCGTAAGTGGCTCTCGTTAATCTACGACTCGGCCGCCCACTGAGAATGTGCTCGGTGGCACTCTTGCTCGACGGCGCCACCGCTTTCGAAACTGTATACGCTTAATCCTTATTTTACGAGCGGGGTTGTTCGTTCTGCAGCGAGTTATACGAGTTTCGTATATAACTTGCAGGGCAGCCTCATGCACGTCACTGCTGCGCAACTAACTGCAAGCCTGGCATTTCCGATTGTGGCATACCATTGAGCGAACACCTGTTTTATCCTTCTCTCTTTCTAGTATGGCCGTTGCTACTTGTTGTTGTCATCGCCAAGATCATCCTCGTTGAAGCCAAATGGGCAAGCCAGAACGTCTTCAACGCCGCATTATAGCGCGCATGATGTCCTGAAACGATCGGCGGATGATATGAAACGCCTGCGTGTATGGGAAATTCGGTTATTCACGGGGCGTATGCATGTCATAAGTAGTGTTCTTTGCAACACAGCTAGCTGGTCGTACTTTCTTACCCCGCCTTGCTACGAACGAGTGATCCATGCTACACGCAGAGACCGTATACTGAAGAGACCACGAGAGAAAATGATAAGGCCTGCGGCCATACCTTTCGCCCTTTCAGCCTGTTTATGCCTGCGGTATGCATGCATATTATTGATGCTTCATTCGTAGTACGTTTGGAGGTGCTAATGTCACTGCGCGCAAGCGCCTAGACACAAGGTACTTTTTTTTTCAAATCTCGCGCGCTTTCTTACAAGCCTGAAAAAATTAAAACCGCTGCACATATAGCACGCAGATGTGTCATGTGCGCACTAATTAACATGCTCTACAACTTCTGTATTGACCACGTGGCGTTTCAAATAACCATTTAAGAGTTCAATAATCAATTAATAATTGCCAATTACCTCAGGTAACCTTTATCACATAGACCCAGATGTCAAATTAAGTCACAGTAAACATCATAAAGCTGGCTTTCTTTCTTTTTTTTTTCTTTAACAGCTTGTCGCAAGTTAACTGAAACGCTCTGTGCTTTGCTGTATATGGGGTGGCAAAGAGGAACGCATTTCATTTTCATTTCGTATATATACAAAAGGGGAAGGGGGGTCTCGCCAGGATCTGTACGGTAGCAGTCGTGCGCCACATCAGAAAAAGAGTGGCCCAATGTGCGCGTTTCTCGCGCACGGCGAGTGGGGAGAGGCAAAGGCGGACCCGGACTCTCCGGGACCGCGGCCGGATGTGGGCTGCATGCGCGATCGTGCCTCCGAGGCACGCAGACCGGGCCGGCCCGGAGGCTGCACGGCGCAGAGTCGTGATATCGTTTCTCTGCGGCGCGAGCCGCAACACGAACGCGCGGCCCATGGACTGTATAGATGGACACGTGTGTGTTTGTGCCGGCTCATGCAGCGGCGTGTGTACGTACACGTTGTACGTAGTACGCGTGTACACACACACGACGCGTTCCTATATAGCTCGCACAAAGAGTGATGCCGCGGTGGACCCCGTCCACCGCATTCCACGTGATTCGAGAGCGGACGCGAACGAGCGATCGACCGCTTCGGGAAGCGAGGGCTTGAATATGCGAAGAATTCTTCGAAATCGCCGAGTGTGTCTATATGTATTACGCGCGCGAGAAGGGCAGTGCTGATCGAACCAGCCATTATCGATATATACGCGACCATGTTATCGGCTATGAAAGACGCATTGAATCGCGGCACATATAAGTGGTACACTTTTGTGTACTTTTATGTAGCTCAGCAAAAACATGTCGATCGGAAGGACGGAGCTTCGCACTTCATCCGGCGTTTTCGTCTTCCTTGCTTGGCACCCGGACGCGCTTATATAAAGTACAAGAACAACAGATATTATAGAGAGCTATAGATAATGCTTATAAAGAGAAGCAGGGATGTCAACCGCAATGTTCCGGTTGGCTACCCTGCTCTGTCGAAGGGTAGGCGGAGTTAAATGAAAAATATGATTGATTGATTTATTGATCGATTTATGGGGTTTAACGTCCCAAAACCAGCTCTGGTTATGAGAGACGCCGTAGTGGAGCTAGGTGTCCGGAAATTTCGACCACCTGGGGTTCTTTATAACGTGCACTGACAACGCACAGCACACGGGCCTCAACATTTCGCCTCCATCGAAATGCAGCCGCCGCAGCCGGGATTCGATCTCGCGACCTTTGGATCAGCAGCCGAGTGCCATAACCACTAGACCACCGTTGCGGGGCAACTGAAAAATATCTTGGAAATGAAAAATATCGTGGAAGTGGAGCGAGTTATAAGAACAAAGGTAAACCAACCGGGCACACTGAACAACGGTATAGCAGGAGGTATATATACCGCTGAAGCGTGGTGTTCTATGTAGCTGCCATGGCTGAAGCTTCTCTTGCAGGCCCATTTCATTGGCCTCAGTGGTCTGAGTAGAGCGAACTCCTGTGTGGAGTTTCTTTGAGACCAATCGAGATAACGAGAGCAAGGATAACATGCAGGACCATTAAATGTGCAGTTTTCTTTACTTTTATTAACTATGAGATTACGGGAAAATGATAGCGGGCGAAGGGACAGCTTGAGGAATCCGGAAAACCTTCGAGCTCTTCCCGTACTCTGCATTATACCGTCGCCTCTTTGTGTGTGCGCGCTGTTTGATGTTGGTTACCCTCAAGCTGTACCATCGGTGGCTGTTCTATTTACCGACCAGTTTATGGATATGTAGCACTGCGTTTTCTCTTTCTTTTTCCCGATAAAACGAACTCTTCTTCGTTTTATTTTTTGTTCTTTTTTTTTAAGAGAAGTGCTCCAACCGTAAGGCTCATATGTCTTCGGACACGAAATTTACGTCGGGGCGGATGTTTTTCCACTGCTAAGGCTATATTAAAGTAACTAATGAACAAAGTATTATTAACTTCCGACGTTGTTTAGTGAAGCTTGTTTGTTGGGGAAAGCAGAAGGGGTAGCACTTTCTGGCTTATGGATTTTGTTTAGAAGTCTTAAAAATCGCACGGAAGTTCAGCGACATTCGTCACGCTCGGTGCAATGGCAATATCGAACGCGAACCTAGAGGCGCTGGACAACCACCGATGTGGCGGTGCTTCGCGAATGTACACTGTAAACAAAATTACCCGAGATGGGAGCTTTTACCATGCGTAAAACTCCGATGCAATACCGACACCATGGCCTCAGCCCCCTCCTACATGAAAGTGACAGTGGTAGTGCTACGTGATACTGATAGTTAAGAAAATGAATACTGAAGAAAATAAAGTAAGAAATAAGTAAAGGAAGGCAGAAAATTCTGGGGTTGCGCAGAAAGAAAGAAAATTCACAGCATATCCATGGAGTGAATGATGATGAGTGGGCGAAGCTCCGGATGTACATCGTAGATCGTGCCGAGTTCCGGTTTAATTTAGTTAACGCGCACGCTACGAATCCTTATGGTTCAACTACGCACAAGTGAAATCTCCCACCGGCACTTCATTGCAAGTCAAGATCCAATGCCTACATGTATATATGGGTGGCCGGTGAACGGTTCTCCAGCTCGAGCAGTCGGTATTTTTCAGTCAAGAAACTCGCTAGAAGACGCTGCCTGCGCCAACGTTGTCTCTCGCGGGTGAGGGCGCGTTCTCCTTCTTTGCGAGCTGGTACAGCGTTCATCTAAGAAAGAGCGTTTCCACAGTCAACGCGCGCCTTTCGCTCTCTCTCTCTCGCTCACAAGACAGCAGATGGAAGAGTGAGAGAGCTCGCGCGCCGGGAGGCACGCGCCGAGGGCGAGCGCGAGCCTCCCGGCGGCGCGAGGTGGCTACGTACATACGACTACAACTACTACAGAGGAGGGAACGACCCACACCCTAAGGAGCTTCGCCCCTACAAGCGGACACCATTTGCCCACGACCCGCTGCCCACACCTTGACCTCAGCCCACTGCTATACTTGATGGCGATAGTGATAACAATAGTGGTACATGATGGCGATAGTGAACTTGACACCCTGGCCCCAGCTCCGCTGTTTACTCTGGTTTCACGGGCGTGGAACTACGTTTAGTTATTAAGTTAGCAAACTAAGGGCATTTGTTTGTTCGGGAAAACAGTAGGGGCAGCACTTTCTGGCATAGCGATTTTGTTTAGAAGTCTGAAAAATCGCACGGAAGTTCAGCAACACTGTTCATCACCGTATTTCAATGGCGATATCGAAGCGCGAACATTATATATGCGCTGGACAACCACCGATGTGCGTGTGCTTTCGCGAATGTATGGAGACCTTCGCAGATTTAAAAAAAAAAAAGAAAGAAAAAAGGGTCTTCTGTGTAGCTCACTGCTCAGCTCCGTATGGAATGACCGAACACCTTGTGATTTAGGCTGACATACCCATGGCTACGCCACTGTTGCTGCTGCAACAGTAGCATAGCAAAAATGGGCATTTCTTGCTAATATTTTTTTTTCTCTCTCTCTCTTTCTGATGGTAAGAACTGGTATGTTCAAACAGCTGCCATTAAAGAGGCTGAAATAACGAAATAATTAAAACGAATTGTTGCTAGCAATAAGTGTCGGATAGCTATAATAAACAATACATGACTTTAATTCTGTTGTGTAAGTTAATTTCCTATGTTTCCTGCACCGTTTCTCAATAATTGTCATGCCTTGTTGGTTTATTAAAAACAAACGCGTATACGGCAGTTGCGTTTTAAGCCGATTTCTTAACACTGTCTCCTGGTACGCGGCTCTTGGAATAGGCTGACACTTTTCAAAGCCCTGGAAGTGAGTGATCAATTGCACGCGCGCGCGCACACACACACACACACACACACACACACACACACACACACACACACACACACACACACACACACACACACACACACACACACACACACACACACACACACACACACACACAAAAAGAAGAAAGAAATGCGATTTTTCAATGTGATCTCATACTGATGGTTAGCTGATCGAGAGTTCTCAGTAGTGTTCGTCGCGTGGTGCGACCGCGCTGCAGTGGGTCGCTTGACGAACCGGATCCTGTACCAGGCCAAATTCGTTCCATAAATCTCTCAAAGCTGGAGAGCAGACTGACAGCTTCGGCGGCAACGGGACGGCAGCTGATTTATTGCATGGGTCAGCCCCAGCTCACTGGGCGTGATCCCATGATTTGGTTTTGCCTTTTCTGCTTTTCTCTTTGCTGCTTCTACTTTCACGTACGCATGTGGCATTCAGTAGCTGTCACCATATAGTGGCGCAACTTCTGCTATCGAACGAGTTTCCACGATAAGTCTAGAATATTGCTTGCTGTAAGCATTCCGCTTGTTTCTTGCAAGGCTCGCACGTTTGCTCGAACAACGTACACGTTTGCGTGCAGATCCTTCTAGTATACGCAGGAAATATAAGCTATATAAATGCAGCGATATGTGAAGCTGTTATGGGCTGACTGTAGCAGCAAGAAGCACGGGCTACCACACACAAGTTGAAGGGCAGCCTTTCGCGAATGATGCGCCACGTTATACCTGCATACCTGCAGGTTTAGTTTTCGCTTGTGTTTTGCTAAGTGCAACGAACGCGTTATTTTTACCTTGCGTGAAATTTATAGCGCACAGTTTTACAAGCCAGGAATGATTCGAGTCACAACGTTTTACTTCCCTTCTTTTAAAAAAAATGCCATATGTGGTGATATCAGGAATTGGGCATATCTGGCTATGTATGGCACGTGTCCGTACGTGGCCATATTTGTCCAAATCGGGATAGAGACATATATGGAAATAAAAGACCTACCCGAGGAATGTCATGTATGACTCCGACACATATTGGGCAGATAGGGCCGCATACAGACACGTGCCGTATGTAGCCAGATATGCGTATATGGCCATATATATACATATCTGGCTATATATGGCACGCGTTCATATGGGGCCCGATTTGGCCAATACGTGTCAGAGTAATACATGGCATTCGTCGTGTAGTCCTTTATTGCCGTATACGTCTCTAACACGATTTGGGCAAATAAGGCCACATACAGACACGTGCCGTATATATCCAGATATGCTCAATTCCTGATATCGCCACATATATGACATTTATGTGAGGGATAAGGCTCATATCTGTGTGTAACCGTGTTGTAAAAGTGAACCGTGCGTTCGTTCTACTTCGCAAAAGTCGACTTGGCTGACTACCCACAACTTATATTTAAAAAAGAAAGAAAAATAGCAGCAAATATGCGGCTTCTGGTGCTCCGAGGATTCAATTCCCAGTCACGAATGTTCCGAGGCGTGTACAACCCTCCGAGCCTTTTTTCCCACGACGATCGGCCACCGTGAACGTCGTTCACGCCTTGACGTGCTCCATCGGCGGCAGCTCTATGTAGTTCGCCACCACGTGCATCGAATTTAGCTAGCGCGTCCGCATTAACGCACACAGCGCCCGCACGGTCGCTTGTATCCGTACTTGTCGGCGCGGATGACATACGAGTCATTTGTCGACATCGAGGCGCAAATAAGAGGCGAGGCCGTATATACGCGGATGACGTGCGCACTACGCATCGCCTCTACGTGTGCACGCTCTTATCCATCCATCTGGCGAATACAGTACCCCCATCAGGAGAAAGGGGGGTCTCTCCATCGAAGGAGATGCCGAGATTGACCGCACGAAAGCCGTGCACACATATATATACGGCCGCGCATCGCCTCGCCAGTCGTGCGTACGATCTGGAGCCAAGGGCAGCACTACATCCGCGTTGCTTCTTCCCTCGAGCATGGCTGCTACCGTGCCGGGGCTTTTCCTCGCATATCCTGAATGCGTGGCAGCGTCTGGAACGCAGTTCGGCGCAGCGTGACCGAAGCCTGCCCGTTGTGGTCATCCCCGGCCCAACAAAGGCGTCATTTCGGGTGAGAGGCTTCGACACTTCGAGGTCGCCTTCTCCCATGATATAGTGCAGAGAGCCACGTTACGACAGTAGAGGTTTCCGAGCGTCAACTTGTCGAGCATGGAAGTACCGTAAATAGTTGTAAGCCCACTCTGAAATTGATCAAACGATACACTGACCACATCCGTAACAAGACGTACTTACATGCCTGCCGTGCTGCGCTGCCATCTTTTACTTCGCCAGTATGGCGCCGCTGTACGCAACTAAGGCCCGAGGCGAGCGTATAACTGTACAGCGAAAGTCGGCCCCGCTGCTCCCGCGCCCGGTGGCGGCTACTGCTGGACTCGTGAGCCTGTGACTCTGTGCGGCGCGAATTGTGCACATTAGGCGAACGGGCGCAATCGCTACTGAAACATGGCGAGAAAACGGCTGAGCCGCCGGTGCTGCCGTATTTTCGCATCCATAACGGGATGCCTAAGAGCGTGCGACGATACAAAGAGGTCATGTATAGAGTGGAAAAGGGTGTACGGATTAACTAATGTGCTATAGTTAAGCAGCGCGCTTGCGTTCCCTTAGTGTGTAAAGGTAGCAGTACTACGTACTGACTCACATGTCGCCCCGCCACGGTGGTCTAGTGGATATGGCGCTCGACTGCTGATCCGAAGGTCGCGGGATCGAATCCCGGCCGCGGCGGCTGCATTTCGATGGAGGCGAAATGTTGAGGCCCGTGTGCTGTGCGATGTCGGTGCACGTTAAAGAGCCCCAGGTGCTCTAAATTTCCGGAGACCTCCACTACGGCGTCTCTCATAATCAGAGCTGGTTTTGGGACCTTAAACCCCACAAATCAATCAATCAATCAATCAATCAATCAATCTGCCGCACTGATTTGCTGCGTTCGCTGATACGTTCGACATCTGGACTTGCTATAATTCACTGTGAGCTCGTGTGTTACAGCCGTAACACGTATAGATGATATGCAGAGAAATGGGGTAAGAGCCGCAATTAGGCAGTTCGACCAGTCTCTCATGTCTCGCGAACGTCAGAACGATTTACGAATGCTATACTAGCCATTCTAGCGAAAATTACGAACGTTGAATACAGCGGTTCTTCTTCAGATGTATCTTCAGAAGAGAAGAGCGCAGATAGATATAACTCACGTTCCGTTCTGCCATTTGCGATTCACCACCTGTGCTGTAATGAGCGAGAGATGCTACCGTTGCAAAGCCATTGTATGCATATCTGCTCGTGCGCATGCGTTGTATACCCTGTCAGTGAGGTCACGTTTGCTGACATGAATATGCACAGAAGCGTTGTACAACGTGACTCTGAAATACGGGCGATCTCGTCCTGTATAACCCCGTAGCCCCAACAGGCGCTGTCAAAACAGAAACCAACGTTAAAACAGTCACGTGGCACCGCCGCTTAAGTGATACTTATGTCTGGCACCGGATGTGGGTAAGACACACACACGACTGACCTCTTGTACACGGCTGAACACGGTAGCTTGTCCATGCGGTTTGATATACACGTTGTCTGCCTTTCTGCGCACGCTTACTGCGAGCCTACTTGTACCCCTCCTTCTCCTCCTCCTTTCTTATATACCGTCATGGCCACCCCTCGAGGCTCGCTCGGTTCCCCGTTCTCTCATACGTGCTCTGGTGGCGTAGTAAAGTCCGGGTGCACCGAGGCCAGCCTTGTTACAGGGGCCTCCCATCTCAACAACAACAGCAGCAGCAGCTGCAACCAACATCAGCGCCGCCGAGGCGGCTGGCTACTGTGCAGCGCGTGAGCAGCGCCGCCGGCGCGCGGCCACGCTCGTCAGAAAGCGTGAGCCCGGCGCACATCATGACGCCCAGTTTGAGCCGCCCTCCTCCCACCGTCGCAAGTCCGGGTTCTCGCGCTTCAGGCGCGGCGGCGCGTGGATCTCTTCCCCGCAGTACACGACGCGCCGCTTTTTTCTTGCTCTTTTTTGTTTTTCCCCGCCTTCAAAAAGGGCCCCGGAGCTTCTCCCCCGAGCACGGGAGTTCGTGCCGGGAGCATGACGAAGTGCGCCGCATACGGCGTGTGGAATCGGTCTCCGTTGCTGCGTATGTAGTACGTTGCTCACCCATCTTGCAGCTTTAAAGCTATAGCACGCACGGACACCACCCTCCGGGTGCGTGGCCGACAACGGTTTTTGTGGATCGCCGAGGAGGACTGCGAGCGCGCGATTTCGGTCCCGATTATGCGTGGTGCGTCTGTGCGTATGCCTGCCTGCACGGGAGCTTGCTACTGCAGCGGCGCGAGACTCCTCTACCGGTGGTTCTCGTCCCCCGTGCAGGCTCTCTTTCTTTGCACGTCTTCGCGTCTACGTACGTAGGCAAAGGGCACGCGCACGCCTGGGGAGTATGGGGCGCGACTTGAAATATAAATATGCGGGGCGCGCGCATCCGTGATGCGTGTACGAAAACAAACAAACGAACAAAAAAGAAACAAGGCGGATGTGTATGCGCGAATCGACAAGGTCCGGAAGTCTTTGCAGACTTCCGGCAGTCGAGACGAAGGCGTGCGCTTCGTCGGGATGCTGAATCGTCATTTTCGCGTGCGCCATGTCACTCGACCTCCTACGTCACGGTGTTTAATCGCGTGTGCGAACACGCTTCATTCAGGGAGGCACTATAGACGAGATTTTTTTTTTTTTTTTCATGTAGGTTGCGGCTAAGGTGCGCCCTTCCTTTCCGGAAAAGGCGTGAGATGAGGAGAAAACCGCTGCCCTTTTCAAGACATGTATACGGACACGCCGTGAACTTTCACGGAAGGAATATGCGATAGGCGTTGCATATATGGTTCAGGAAAGGCTTGAGTGATCTGTATTGAATATCCTCTGGCGTTTTTATCTCCGTAGGTGTTTGAAAGTTGGTTTACTGAAGCTTAGTGTTCGAAGCGGCCTTTGAGGCAAATGATTAACAAGCAACAGTGTTTAATTTGCTTTTTCTATCTTTAAGTAATACATTGTTAAGTGTCAACGTCGCCAATTAATCCTGTTTATTCATGCGACGCAATGCAGCGTGCGCTGCACGCTGTCATCTTTAAGTTTTCTTTTGCTTTCATGTATAGGACTGAGTGGTAAAAGGTTGGTCTGGCTATATTAAACGAGGCACTCCAAAGATTGAAGTTGTGTGAAAATAGGCCGATAGATCAGTAAGAACGACGACACCTTGATGGACCATCAAAAAAAAAAGACGGAACAACGCAAAAAATTGATTAGAAACAGCGCAGCCTCTCTTCCACTTCTCGTCTGAACTTGATGAGCTTCGCTTAGCGTAGTTATCAAAATGGTAAAGTATATCTGCAGGCTGGTTTGGCTACCCAAGAAGCGAATGTTTTCAACCGATATAAATAATTGATTTGTGGAGTTTAACGTCCAAAAACCAGCTCTGATTATGAGAGACGCCGTAGCGGAGGTCTCCGAAAATTTCGACCACCTGGGTTTCTTTAACGTGCACTGACATCGCACAGCACACGGGCCTCAACATTTCGCCTCCATCGAAATGCAGCCGCCGCGGCCGGGATTCGATCCCGCGACCTTCGGATCAGCAGCCGAGTGCCATAACCACTAGACCACCGTGGCGGGGCTCAACAGATATAAATAGGAGAAGAGAAACACTTTTTTTAAAACGATATGTGATTGCAGGGGTTTCACAACACCCCGTAACACCCTCCAGGTGGATCCCTACACCTCCACAAAAGTTTTACAGCTAACCAATAACTCCGTATCCCCCTCCTCCTCTCCCCGCACTTCGTGTTCTCATAACACCATGGAAAACTAAAACGGTTGTTGAATGTTCGAGAATGACTGGAAACTCATGCGATATTCGATATGATTCGCCTTTCTCACCGTGCGATCCGTGTTCGATTTAGCCACAAAAATCTGCATGCGCGCGCACGCGCTGTGCATAGAAACCGTAACGATCTCCGCATTGGATTTGATGGGCACTTCAAGTTGCGTACGGAAACCACAGTATCTTGCACTTCACACAGAAGTGACAAACTAAGCGCTACTTCAGCTCCGAAAAATCGGCGGCCACTGTTAAACCGAAAAGAAAAAGAAATAACAACAAAACCTTGGTGCGAAGGAGTGCTGGCACCCTACCGAGCTGCACTCTGCGCTCAGTGGACAGCGTCCCCCGCGGCTACCAGTAGGAGGCGACCGTTTATCGTGAGATTGGTTTTTTTCTCGTAACCCCTGCAGTTTTACAGCTATACGGAGTCCCATTTTCAGAGATTCCAGAAAAAACAACAACAACAACAACAAAACAAAGAATTCACCGCGACAAAAATGGAGAGAAAGGAAGAGGGAGAAAGTGCAGCATAAGACTTCAAGGTGAAAAATAAAAAAAATATCACTGATAAGCACGATAAGCTTTTGGAGAAGTTTCCCGAGTTGAGTAAGCGGAGGTAACAAGAACGGAAAAATGCGTCAGGTCGAAGAAAAGACTGAGGCGCCCGTGGATTCAGGGGACAGGGTTGGTGCGCGGCTGAGAGGGGGATAAAAGACATAACTTTCGGGCCTGTCGGCTGACTGTGGTTGACGTAAAATGGGAGGCGGAATGCAAGGCCTGGGCGATCTGGGGTGCTGCTGGGAAGCGGACAGCTCAGAATGGCGTTTGGCTGCGGAGCACTCCTCAGTCCCCGGGGTGCCCCCCGCACCCCTCAGCCATATACCAGAGCCGTTGCCTAAGTGACTAATTGGTCGGCCATAAAGATGGCGACCCGCAATTTTCCGGCTGGTCGATGCCTCTTTGTCGGTAGTGTCCCCCGTGGGCGCACGCACCAGTCTAGACCACCTACGCGATGTCGAGCCATTGCCACCCGGAGGTCAGAGCACCCGACTGTCGCGGGCGTCTGGTCGCGTCGCAGTATATATACCTGCATACCTGGAAAGCTTGGCTTAAAGCCTTGCGCATTGTGTTTTTCTTTCTTTCTTGCTTCTTCTTCTTTCAGTTTAGTTCTTTCGTGCCGTTATCTTGGCAAGGCTTTGCTTCTGTGTACGCCTCTGTGGAAGTGAGTTCGAAAGGTATTGCTTGGCCTTGTCTGTACGTTGCTGGTTCTCGTCTTCCCAACTTCTATTCGGCTTCTGTACACGGCTGCTATGAAAAAGACAGGTTACGGCCTAAACTCGCTTACTGCATGCTTTTTGCTTTATTGCTATGACACGTTAGTGTTCCTATACATGCTGTAGCAGCGAGGGTGTCGTGTGCATGACCAGGCAGGTATCCGACATCTGTAATAAGAAGTGCAGATAATCTTAAATGTTCTGTAAGTGTTGTGGCACTGGCAAAGGCATAGCTACGAACGCTCACGTTTGGCCAATATACTTGCGTAGTTGCGTATACCTGGCCTCGCAGCTAGGAAATCTGGGGCCAAGCGACATGCCATTCTAACTTGAAGCTCTCTGCATTCAATTTATGTGAATGTCGTCACATAGCAGTTTAGCCTACCATGGTTCTTCTAGTGAAGCTTTACAGAAAGCACAAGCAAAGTTATCGACACTTTTGAATGCTTCAAGAGATTCGCACATCAAACAAGTGTGGCGTACTGAATACAAGAACAGACGTCAGATGAGATAGGGTACTTGTAACTTGTTATGCTTATCAGGATTTACGTAGCTAAAATCGCGATATAGAGAGGGAGGGGAGAGGAGAAAGGTAAATAGCTTAGAAAAGTGCTTAAAAAAGATAGCTTAGCCATGTTAATTGGTAACCAGTTGCAATGACACTTAGCCACACGCAGGTAAGCCGATGCAGGGTGCCGCTCCGCGTGTAGCACTGCATCTCGTTTTCCTCCATTTTTCCCCGCGTGTAACCCATATCGAAAGGCCGAGCTTCATGTCGATCACATTCATAGATGTCATACCACGTACCACTGAGGATAATAATATCTATGAGCAAGAAGACGTTGGAACGCTAATCGCTCTTATGCGGTATACCAAAGCGATCAAGCGCATCACAAAGTATCCAGTCTGAAGCGCGGATTCAATAGCACGTCCCCGTGGCTGTTCTTTAGACAGTCATCCGGTATGACCAGCAGGGTTGTTTCGTCACACTCAACCAATCTCTACAAAATGCCACTAAAGGCAATACGAAAGCGCTGCTGCGGTTTCATACAGTTACCGTATACGGAATTGACAACCGGTGACATATACGTACAACAGAGAACCAATACCCCTCCGGCAACATCAGCAGCGGACTTTTCCTAATTCTCTCAATCTTTTCTCCCCTCACTTTCTTACGTAGAGCAGGTCTAGTCAATCGTAATCACTCCTGGTTAACCTCCCTGTCTTAATTGATCTTTTTCCCTCTCTTACTCTTCTATTAGTTCGAAGAGGTACCATAACCTGCTCGCACTACACCTGCCAAGACGAAGGAATTTGCCCTTAGGGGCAATTCAGCGATCGGCACTGGTGGAGGAAGCCGCCCGTATCGGACGACGTGGCGCCGCGACCGGAAAGATCTCAAGTGCGGCGCGAATACGTGGCGCTGACGCCCCGGTTCCGACCCCTTGGCGCCAGAGGCCCAATTTAGAGGCGTCGCCTCATAATGCCCGGCTGTCGTCTCCCCCGACTACGACCGTGAACCGGGGCAAGCCCGCAGCATCACCCTCTCTTATTGCCGACCCCAAGTGGAAACAAAAGCGCACCGCCGGGGGTTGGCGGGTCACGACTGAAGGTCAGCCGGCGGGGTCACGACGGCGTTTTCCGCGCCGGCGACTCGGCTGGAACAGTTTCGCCTTGAAAACTGACGAAGACGTGCCGCATGACTTCACCTGCCCGTCTTGGCTGTGGGCTTTGCTGTGCTTGTCTGAAGACGTGTGTGTGTGTGTGCCTGCGTGCCGGCTTATCGCCTGCTTTAGCTTGAGGCTCTGCGAAAGAGTGCAGGTAAAAAAAAAGAAAAAAATACGTCGCAATGAGTTTTTCTCAGTTTTCTTGATTTTCGCGGAAGCTATATATGCAGCTACATTTTTTTTTTTTTTTGAGATGTTGCATGCAGTTCGAGCTGCTCATCGAAGCAGGTACCCGTGGAACAAGTATGTGCAGCAAACAACTTAAACAATATCCCGGTTGATATTTAGAAGTTTATTGTTCGAGAGTCAAAAAGCACGCGATGTGCTCCAAGGAATTAAGGAAGGATAAAATCTGACTTGCTTTTCGCAACGGAGCGAAGGGGAGAAATCAGTAATGGAATGTATGGCGAGGTTTAACACAGATATACACAAAACAATTCACATCGTTGCTTATTGTTTGCTATCCTACGTTAAGAGTGTAGTGGATACAAAACGCAGTGACGTAATACAAGAAAGAACGTGTTGCCTGACGGCATGAAAATAAGGTGGTGGTCGTCATATGTGAGAGGCGCAGTATGTATATAGCAATCTATTCCACTGCAACATTTCCTACTGCGATTATTCTGCCACTGTCAGTTTTCTGGCCTATAAAATCATGTATACACGCACAGACCAATCCCTGATCCTTCGCAAGTCATGTGCAGTATAGTGCTGCTTCAATTAGGCGCAGCTTGCGCGAGCTTTTATTCACAGCTCTCACGCGAAACGTCCACTATTAACGAGCAGTGGAACCATTTATTACACTTCGTTAGCATATGCATGTTCAGCTTCTGCTGCTTGGTCTCGAACATACCGTGGCTGCAGAAAAGAATGATGATCATGATGATGATAATGATGATGCTGAAGGGGAGGAAGAGCAAATGGAGGACAGAGATGATGAAATTGAATGCGTTGAGGATGACAAAAGTGATCAAAATGGAGAACAAGTTGGTAATGAAGTTGAAAGTGAACAAGGCGAAGAAGCGACAACTATCAAAGGGTCCCCGCAACAATATTTCAACATAGTCTGAAAGCAGCGCCGACAAATCGTGGAGGCTTCTGTGAACACGTGAGCCATATATTAGTGCGTTGCATGCACTAAGGGATTGGTACTTTGATTTTAAATGTAGCTCGAAGTATACCGCTCTCATTTCAACGAGTGACGTCACAGGGAGCACGGGCTACGTCGATTGGCTTCTTTTGCTGTTCTGAAAGAAAAATACAAACCTTTTTCTTTGTTTCTTGAAGTCAAGATTAACAAATAAAGCATTCTTCAGGATGCTTCCGCGTTCATTAAATCACCAACTCTAGTTCTACTTCAAGCGACGGAGTCCGTGCTCAAAATCACGTCATATGTTGAAAGAAGAGCAGGCGATTTTCAGCCGTAAAGTTTTAACCGATTTGCAAATTTCCTGTTGCGTGCAGCGCGCTGATATTTGATTCACGCTTTCTCAGGAACTTCCATGACTGACGCGCACCGTCTTCAGTCTTTGCTAAAAGAGTATTTAGCGCAGGCATGCACAATTCTTCAGAAAGTCCTCTTTCATCCGTCATTATTGCTGCTATATTCTCAACTGTCTGTCGCTGCCTCGTTCAACTGAACTCAAAGAACTGATACCTTGGCGCGCACCGGTTACGAGACCGACCTGCCCTTCCCTTCGTAAATATTTATTTTCTTTCTCAATATTTGAACAACCCCTGCAGCCCTCGGAAACAAGAGTCCTGCTGTGAGAACTAATTTCCTGGTCATAGGACAAAGGCCTTCAGTGCACAGGGTCTCACAGAGAGAGAGAGAGAGAGAGAGAGAGAGAGAGAGAGAATAATTTCATTACGTTGTAAAACCGCCGCGCTATGTATATCTCGTAGAGTGTATGCTACGAAACTGTTCACTTTCAACACCTCAATTCACGAATTTTTCGCTCACTTTTTACCTGATAATTTGGGTGGTGCATCTTACGAGGACGCGACATCAGCTTTGGCCGGCTGGTGCATATCATATACAAGCGTGCAAATGTGCGAGCAATAACGGTCGCCAGCGACCATTAATGGCTGCGTTTGTCTTTCCGCCCTTTCTCCGCGTGTATACATACACGGACGTACCGCGAGGGGCGCGGCTCGCGGTTCACCTGGCAGCAGATGTCCTCAGCGGCAACTGCATGTTCCACGAGCCCTTTCCGCGTCAAACACCGGCGGTGCTGCGTGTGTGTTTAGTGGGCGAGGCCAGCGACACTCCGCCACGATCCAGAGGCGAGTGTGGCTAGCAGCCGTCCCTTATTATTCCTGTTCGCTCCCCAGGGAAGCCAGCCGCACGTCTGCAGCAATCGTTGGAACAAGCGCGCGCACACATACACCTTAAACGCTTATGTCATGCGCCCGCGCGCGGTCTCTCCGTTAATTGTCGGCTGCGGCTTGCGTCGGGGGACAGTAACACATACGTATACATAATAACACACAGCAAGAAAGGAGGTCCCGTAATTCCTGCCTCGCTGGTGTTGCCTCTAACGTTTACGTAATGCATGTTTTTATGCGCAAAGCGTATAGGGTATCCATGTTCTAGCTTCTGCCCCTTCACTGCCCACCGCATCCAAGGGCTATCGAAGAGCCTGTTTTATCGTGTACCTTTACGCCGTTTTGTGGCTTGTGTGTGTGCGTATCCGCAAATGAGTGGACATGACGCACGTGCGCGCAGGCTTTAGCACCCGGAGGAGGTTTGCCTTTGGCTGAGCTTTCGCTGGAAGCAAGGGCGGCCGATGCAATCACCTGCTCCAGTTATAGTAATTGAGCACCCGCCGCGGCTCGCCCGAGATTTATCGTCGGTTTATGCCGATCGCGACGACAACGCCAGTGGCTCGTGGCGAAAGCTGCCATGCCCGAGCTCGTTCGTTAGGAGCCACGTGGCCGTCACGCGAGTTTTGCTGCAACCTATGCACTCCCCCTCTTCGCTCTTGTAATCGTTCTCCTTTAGTTTTTCGATTTAGATATATTGTTCGTTCATCGCTTTCTTCCCTTCTTTCTTTCTCTCTTTCTTTCTTTGTGCAAGGGATAGGTGGGGTGTTTGGTTATAGCTGGGCGTGTGCCACCGTTCCGAACGCTTATCGGGTTTCATCGATCAATAATCAGCGGATACGAGTTGTTTCTTGCGCTCCGATCGCAGCATCGGACCATGCAAGGCTGCGTCTGTGCACAAGTTTTCGAGGTAATTTGCAAAATGTGGCCCTGCGCCTTGTGTCAATTTCTCGGGTCACATTGAATATTTATTCAACATCCGTTCTTGGAGTATTATCGGCATACGTGTATTTTCTTCCTCTACGCGTGCGCACACATAATAGGTTGCACTTATGTACACTCCGCTCCGCGGAGTGTACATAAGTACACTCCGCCAGCCGGGGAAGAGGCTTATACGAACGGTGTTATAGTGAGCCCATATGTTGTAGAGTTTCAACAAGGCGCGCGCGGTGGTCCGGCTGGACAGCGGAGGGATCTTCGGGTTAATTCCGAGAGATATCTCAAGAAAGAAATGAAAAAAATTCAAGCTGGTTACCCGCCGTAAACCATCGGAATAGCGAAAGTGTTCTTTCGTAGTTAATCGTGGCGTAACTGGCATGACGTCTAGCGGTGTCCTTGCGGCTCCGGTGATCGAACCCGCAACTTCGAGCTAAACCGTTTGGCGCACATTATCGCGCATTGGCCTTCGCATAATCACTGCCATGTATAAGTGGTATCGAACTCCATGTGCCATCGTGTCTCTTATGAAATTTCGTATATTTCCGCATCAGGAATTGGGTATATCGGGATCCGTGAATGGCAATGTTTTGCCAATTCGTGACAGAGCCATAGGCGGCAGTTCTCATGTACATCACGAATTGGGAGGACAGGGCCATTTACGGACACTCATGTCATATTTAGCCCGATATGCCCAAGTACTGACATAAACAGCATATAGCAGACGTCCACATATGGTCATATACTTGGCTCATTTTTGATAGAGCCATACATAGCAATTATACATAGCAATTCTTTATAAAGCTCTGATATTGTGTCTCATACGGCTCCACCAGATATTCGGCAAATGTGACGATGCATAGCCAAATATATCTGGCTATGTATCTTCACATTTGTCCAATCATATGTGGCTGTATCAGGCACTGGGCATGTATACGCGATCCCTGATACAGCCACATATCTAATTTTTGTATACCTAGGTAGCGCACATCTAAACAGACAGACCTTACTGACAAACTTGGGCCAAAAGCATCAATGGCAGTTGCGCAATTTCCACGCATTCCTTGTTCCAAGGCGTGACGAAGAGAACAACAGTTCTCAGTTTCTTTCTTTCTTTCTTTCTTTCTTTCTTTCTTTCTTTCTTTCTTTCTTTCTTTCTTTCTTTCTTTCTTTCTTTCTTTCTTTCTTTCTTTCTTTCTTTCTTCGAAAAAGAAAGCAAAATCCAGGATCACGGATAGTCGGATCACGCAGTGGCAATTGCCGCAGGAGGAGGGTCTACTGAAGGCGGGTGAATTTCGTACACTTCTTTCCTTTCTTTCTCGTTTTTTTTTTTTTTTCTCGGCAACTCTCTCGTGAAGTTCGCGTATTCACGTTCTTCGCGAGCCTAGACCATCAATTGGAAACATTACCGCTGTCCAGCCCACCCACCCTCTCCTCATTCATTCCCTGTGCGTACAAGTAGACGTCGTTGCGTAAAGAAGGGAAAAGAATACAAAGGAACTGGCGAGCGGAAATCGTCCTGTGAGGAAGTGTGTAGCATAAACATCGTGTACGACACTTGTTGCCATTCTGTGTGTACAATGCCCAAGGGCGTTTTCTTTTTTAAGGTTGTGCACGACGCTTTGTGTAGTGCGTTGTGCGCGCAGATTTCACTTTTTGGTGCTGCTGATGTGGCTGCCGTTTATGGCTCTTTTTCTTCCTTCTCTTTCCTCGAGTGAATGAACAAGACAGCGGGCGAGTTTGGCCTTGCGTCCGAGACTATTTGTGGTAAGAGGCAATCGGCACAGGAAATGGTCCGCAGCTAACCAACGACATACTATTGGCGCTGAATGGAAAGAAGTATAAGTGGCAGTGCACTTATGCGTAGTGTACGTGTAGATTCTCTTTTTTCCTAGAGTTATAAAAAAGGAGAGAAGCAAATGAATGGTTGCGCTTATAAAAAAAAAAAAGCAGACGGCAATGCATTTTTAAATTTTTTTATTTACATGTTTTGAATGATCCCGTGACTCTCCGAGATTCGCGCTCACCGCCCGAAACCCAAACGAAAATAATTATTTTTAAAAATATTTCGATGGAAGGAATAATATACTGGACACCTGCGCAAAGTTGGAAACATGCACGAAATAAACCGAGGTGTACAGTTGTAAAGTTGTAAATTGTATATGTATGTAGATGTAGAATAATTTGCCTGAGCAGATTTGCCTGAAGAGTCCTTGCAATGCACACGTTAATTTAAAGAGCTGTCAGCACTTTGCCGAAGTGGCGACCTTAATACTTTTTTCGGAGCCGTGTGTGACCATCCATCACGAAAGTGTAAACGTTTCTTGGCAGTTGCCATGGGCAGACACGCCATATTATGTGTCGGGTGTAGAGATACAACAGAGGTAAAATCTGGTGAGTGAGTGAGTGAGTGAGTGAGTGAGTGAGTGAGTGAGTGAGTGAGTGAGTGAGTGAGTGAGTGAGTGAGTGAGTGAGTGAGTGAGTGAGTGAGTGAGTGAGTGAGTGAGTGAGTGAGTGAGTGAGTGAGTGAGTGAGCGAGCGAGCATGTTGAAATTAATTGCTATTATTGTTGGGGTTTCAAGTCCAAAAGCCGCAACGCTGATGACAGGCTGTGGCGACGTCACCATAGTGGTTAGTATAGCAGCACATTTTACTAGCAAGATATGCAGTCGTTCTGCGCATGCCGTCTGTACTGGAACGAGACCACAACGGCCTGGCGACTAACTTCTGTTGAAGAGTGCCACGAGAGACTGAATCATTGAAGAATGCATTTGTCTGCGTAACAGCGCGTACAGTGCACCTGTGTTTTTGTCTTGTCGCGTATTTGGCTGGAGCTGGCATCAAAATGTAGTACATAAGCACGCCGCGTGAGGCCATCTCATCGTGGTTGTCTCTTAGCCTTCCGAGACCAGCTGACAAGACCAGTGGGACCGCGGCAGAGCTTCAATCAGTGCCGCGCTCTGGTTTCAATTCTGCCCTCTACGACAGATATAAAGGAGGGCAAAACAAGTGAGCAAGTGCGAGAGAACGAACGTAGTGAAGTTTGTGCGTTCCTTGTCATGTCACACGTGGCCTGACAGAAGGCGGAAGACGTTGAGCGATTGTCGCTGCCGGAATCCAAGTCGCCTTGTTGTGCGTGCCCGAAGCATCGTGGATGGCCTCACGTTCTCTGCGTACACGTCGTCCTGAGACGAGCGCGTGCGACGCCCTCCGCCGCGGCATCATGTCTGTCGGGGGTGTCAATGAAGACTGATGAACCGGGAGTGACAGTTTGACGTTCCTCGCGAGCGCTGGACAGGTAGCCGGCAGATGTCACTCACCCCATGCAGCGTTGAGGGTCCCCGGAGGACGGGAGTCTCTTGTGCCGCCCGCTCTGTCTTTGTCTTTTGTTTTGTTGTTGTTGGGCCTCCTTCGCGCTTTCCTTCCACGCAATGGGCTATTCTTTGTCGCCCGCTGTGGAGACTATGCGAGTTTGACTACGTCTGCAGGCTCGAGGCGGACATGTTTGTAATATGCCGAATCGGAAACAATACCTCCCGTAAACTTTGTCTTCTAAACAACCGAGATTTCAACTGAGATCTTTCACTCACCGAAATGGAAGGGGGGGGGGGGGGCACTTTTCTCCCCATATTGAAGAACCCTGAGCACACCAATGGCCATGAAAGGAGAAGTTGGCATCTACTTCTCTATAGCATAAACCTACAAAGAAATTCATGCGGATTTCACAGAAATGAAAGTTTCGTTGTTCACAAAAAGAAAAAGAAAATTCGCACAGATACGGAGTCCGTATGGATTTCCTTGTAGCTTTGTGCTACAAACAGCTGCATGCCAACTTTCCATTTCACATAACTACTTCGCGCGCAATGTTTATAGATATGAGATGGCGCACCACTGCCTCTGGAACACGTGATCTGCTTTTCCTTTTCTTCTTCTTCTTCTTTTTTTTTTTTTTTGATGCACATTTCTGAAATAAGTTTTCAATGCTGCGGCGCATGCTGGGGAGGTGCGAACTCTTGTGACCCCGTGACTGGAGATTGGTCGTCTTCGTGCCAGTAAATTCAACTAACCAACATTTATGCGTAGCTTCATGACTCAACGTGTAGAGGGGTGATTTACTTCATTATTAAGGAAGCATTTCCCACAGGTTCACGTAATTAAGATGAGGTTCAATGATGTACCATCATATTTTGCCTATGGATTAGTCACTTCTCCCGTGCTGCCGTCTTCTCTCGGGATGTTCAACTTAACTTGAATTTTCCCCCCGATAAGCACTGCTCTATGCTGTGCAGAATAACATCCTGTAAAACGAAGGTAAAACAAGTGACCTTAAACCCGGCTCAAGAACACCAAATGACTGTGATTTCCTTAGCGCGCGCACATAGGACTGCAGGCTCCCTGCTTGACGACATCCCGCAAAGATTTTTTGCCAGCCTTCTAACTTTCTTATGCGCAGTCAGCAGTCGAGGTAAGATAAGGCAAGAGTACAGTGATACTTTTACTCTGAACAGCTACAATATGGGCAGCCGTGTAGACAGGGCTCCGTGACCCTTTTTAATTCCTGCTCTGCGTACGTCTACTATAGGCGTTCCTCGAGCTCGCACTCGGCTATATGCGCTTATCTGATGACAGTCCGCGCGGTAAGTTGTATATCCACGGTCATCTCTTTGGAACCGCGCCTATACAGTTTTCCATCGACCTGTCCCATTGGCCGAACCGCATGCGAGCCGGCCGTATTGATTCGCATGCGATATCGGGATGCCGTCGGTATATTTTACGCCGGGCTACATGAAGCCGGTGCGGCTGACCGTCTTAACAGCCATCCAAAGGTGTATGTGTGCATAGGCACACGGTCAACAGCTTTATGACATCCCATAACGATCCGTTTCTTCCATACCTCCACGACCTCCTCCGAGGCATTCTTAAACAGTGGCCGTGGGCAGGATGTCTCTATATATAGCGATTAACGACCAGGTATCGTCCGCGTCTTGCCTTACACGACGAAGCATTATACAGGCGCCCCGTGGAGCTTACATACACGCTTACATAATATACAGCACGGGCAAAGCAGTCTCGGTTACATGACTGCCGCGCCGGCGACATCTTCATCTCTCGGCGAGACATGCAACCTTGTGTATACGCGAGGGCTAATGACCGCCGCTGTCGCGAGATCGCCTGTTGGGCGATTCGACTCTCCTCCCTATACCCTCCCCGGCCGTTCCTCCGTCCCTGCGGATGTATATTACGAGTGTATAGTGCGCTTTGTGCATGGCGAGCACGCTTCCCCGCTGCAAGAAAAGGTGCGTAACGCCGGAAACTACGGATGCGCCCTGAGGGATGCGATAGGAAGAGATGCTACGGGCCTTGTCTGGTGCGTGTCGGAGGAGGCAGCAGGAGACAGCAAGGGCCTCTGAAACAGAGCGCAACAAGCGAACCATTTGGATAAAAACGAACCGGTGTCCCTATGTCTCCATCTTTCTTTCTTTCTTTCTTTCTTTCTTTCTTTCTTTCTTTCTTTCTTTCTTTCTTTCTTTCTTTCTTTCTTTCTTTCTTGAGACGATGAGGAGCTGCACGTTCGTGTGTCTGCACGGCTGTCGCAAAGAGAGTTCGACCACGGCGCCAACGGATATCCATTCGCGCGTGTTAGGTCTATCGCTGCGTAGACCGACCGACGCTGACCCTTGCGTGCGTGCGTGCGTGCATGCGTGCGTGCGTGTGTGCTGTGTGTGTGTGCGTCAGGGAGTCTCAGAGGCGACAGCGCAGCAGCATGCTTCGAAGAGTGCCGTCTAGATCTTTCGCTGTCGCCGATTTCCCGTCCATACGTACACACACACTCTCTATGGGCGTTGTCGCATGCTGTACGGCAGCGTATATATAGAGAGAGAGATAGGGGGAGCTCCAGGGGCCTCAAGGAGTCATGGGCGAAGAAGACCTGGGCAAAGAATTCCTGCGCGTAACACTAGTTATCGTCCATTCTCTCTCTCTCCCTTCCACTTCTTCTCAATCGTATGGTTCGCGTGGCGCGCACTCGCTCCGTAGAATGCAGCCGCCGACGCCGCTGTCGTATTCTTGCATCGCCCGGGGCTAGAATCGCTTTCATTGATGCATCTCGGTCCGCGCGCCGTGGCGACGCCACCACCACTACGCGCACCCTCTGTACTCCACACCGGTCAGAGGTGCACGCAGCTCTCTGCGTACACACGTAGGCGTAGACATGCCTTCGGGCTGTTTCGGCAGCCCGTGCGCCTTCGTAGCGTCGCTAGGTGAATGCTAAGGCGAAGGACACCACGCGAAGAAGGAGGAACGGTGCGAAAAGATAAATAAATACGTGAAAATGCGACTGTACTTGCATATATAGTGAGGCGACAGTAGAAATTTATCTCCTTGTGCACGGGTGAGGCTTCCTCACGTGTCTGATGCGCTTGCCAGCATCGAAGCTTTTCGGGTTTTGTTATTTTTGTTGTTGTTATTGTTGTCACCGAGCGTCTACTTCCTTTCATTCACTTAGGTATATACTGCTGAGGCTTCCTCCGCTAAGAGACGAATTTTCCTGCTCGGAGCAGGTTTAGAGGTGGCCGGGTGGGTGGCAGGAGAGGGACTGGGCAGTGGTCAGGCTAACGATCGCATGAAATCGGCCCGCAGGCTAAGACTGCAGGTCGAACAGGTTGGGTACCAAGACTTGTTCTCGTAGCGGAAATTTTACCTCATTTATAGCAGCGTGGAATCAGCTATACTAATATAAAGGTTATAGGCTACTGCATCTTATCGTTTCGATTTTGTTAGCACGTTTAATGCTAAGAGAGCTTAATACCTTTCACACGTATAAACGATCAAAACAAGTATACCTTGTATACTTCCACAACATTAATTGAGGGACCACGTATTTTTGAGCACTGTTTACTCAATTAAGCAAGAAAGCAGTAGCAAGCGTCCCCCATAATCCATACCTGTTATACACACACATTTAGTAAATAGAAAAGTGGGAATTAATGGAAAGACTCAGAACAGTTCTGTGCCCTTTGTTGTAGATGTTAATGTAACGATCATTTGCACCCTTAGAACAAAATAATTATTGCTGCGATTGTAGAACCTCCAGCAGGGCAGGATTCATTGTTGTCCCTGTGAATCGCTTATTATCTTCAAGGTGGCAAACGACGACTTCATATACATATGATGTGACTGAAACTGACGCCACTTCGTCGCCACAGAAACTTTGCCCCGGAGGGATCGCCCTTCACCTGTACACAGCGGTTATCTGAAGTATTGTCGAGTTAAATAGCACAGACAGTGAGCGATGGATGAATTAAGATATCGAGGCATCCGCTTATTAGATACCCGGCCAGGCATATACGGCGACGCCGAAAGGTCTGTGCGAAAAGGACGTTCTCCGAGACGTGAACAGAGCTTCCGTGCGTCCCACAATGCGCGAGAACATGGCGAGAGTACGCTGATAAGAGAGTTCTTCGCAATAACAGACAAACGCAAGATGCGACAGACTAATAAGTCCGGATGTTCGAGAGATAACGGTTGAAATTGATCACCGTGCTCTGTGCTCCTGTTACCAGCGGCGACAACCGTCAGGACTTGTACAGGCGATCTTCACGATTGAACTTCTGTAGACTCGAATTTGTCTCCGACGGGCATGCGGCATCGCATACAGCGGCATGGACTCCATCTCCAGCCTCGCTGCGGCGTATTCGCGATAAGAGAAGACTGATGCGGAGGAGATCCTTCTCATCTCGGCGGGACCGAACGCCGCGACACCCAATCGATCTCGTTTAAACAACCAGAAACAAGCCGAAAAAGGAGCGACAGCGATGGCGGCGAGCCGATCTGCACGCACGCAGCAACAGGAGCAGCTGCATGCAAAAAAAAAAAAAAAAAAAATGTAGCACGACATTCGCCGCGGTTGGTATACGAAAGCAAATAGTACATGGATGTCCCCGACCACGAGACATCTATGCGTCGACTGCGGCGCGGCTTATCGGTGGCACCAAGCCGAGATTTGTGCAAGCCACCTACGTTCGTATGCGAGATTCTCACAGCGCGTTACATACAAAGGTATACGGGGAAGAGACGACTCACTGATTTCCAAAGAGGGCGGTGAAGGAAAAAAGACGGCCGCAGAAATTAAAAAAAAAATAGAACAAGGAAAAAAAGAAGACGACGCGGCATGTAACATAGGATCTTCTTCTCCCTGAAGGACGAGCAGCCGCGGCAGTTCGCGCTCAAGTTCAACAGCTTGTGCACGCATCTCATGGCGGCCCCCTGATAAGAACATTTCGCTGCTACCGGGCGACTCCGTGGATCGAGCCGCACTGCGAACCTCCCGTCGCTACGTAGCTACACACACAACGTACTCTCTTTCTCGTGTACAGGAAACGCATCACGCATGTATATGTCGGCGAAAACTGCGTGTCTGTGTGCGTGTGCCTAGTTTTTGTAATCGACCCCTGCTGCCGCTCCGGTTGGAAAAGCCCCGAGGGGCGAAATCTTCATTATTATTTTTTTTAATGTTTCTTTTACGTGGGACGCCAGAACGCGTGCTGCAGGGCGCCGAAGGCGCCGTCTCGATCGTGGTCCCCGGCGCCGTCTTGAATCGCAGCTCACGCGCGCTTGCAGTGAGTGATCAGGGCGTGTACTCTGATTCCCCTTTGAGGCCTTCTTTTACTTCGGTTCTGCGTGTATGCGCAGTGTACTTTATAGCGCTAGCGGCGACTGCGTACATGTGCAGCCTCCGTTCGCGTGACGTGCTATGTAGCGTACAAGACCGGACCTGCATCTGCCCGAGGCGTTCAATTTGTCTTTCTCGGCACGATCGTCAGCGTGCGACACGGCACGCCGCCTGCTACTGCTTGTCTGCGCGGCGTGGGCGAAGTACTCCCGACTCTGCTAAGTTTTAAGTAGCCGCCTTCGCGCTTGTTACGTGCGTACCACGGGCGTTTCCCAATATACGAGCGTGGAATGGGCAATCGTGTATGCGAGTGTCGGCAATGTGCTCGGAGACGGTTGACTTGTGCGCTTTCTGGCTCGACATGAGTTGGCTTAAAAGCGGAATATTTTGGGAGGGAAACAGTATGGAGAAGCAGATATAAGTGTAGTAAAATGAGGGAGGGTAGAGCGCGTCATTGGCGGTGTTGGTGTGTGTGTGACCGATAGAGAGAAAAGATGCGTTGGCGAGAGAGAGAGAGATGTGGCAGACGGGTGGTAAATAATAATAAAAAATACATGTTTTGCCTTGAATCAGCCTACGTGGCAGCTTCGACAGTTCTGTTGTCCTTTGCTCTTTCCTTCCTTTGCGTTGTCGCTTAGGGGTCGATTGTGTACTGATGTGCACGGTACATGCACTCACGTTCGTCGACTTCACGCAGGCTCAGATGGGCAAGCAGCTTTAGCGAAATGTAAAGGCCTCCCACCAGCACAGTTGGTGATCTGTCGTTTCAGTCCTTACGGCACAGAGCCGCACGAACAAATCTATTGATGGAAGCGAGCCCTTGATGGACATGTATATGCAGTTCTCCTCGGCTACGGAATAAGAACAACAATAAGTAAGTAATCTAATGAACAGAAAACGAAAAGAAATAGAAATCCGGGATAAGCTATCTCCCAAGTGGCACTAAAGTGCAGCTCCGACCATTTTTCGGACACCGACTGAGCTAAAATTTTTCATGTGTGCTCTTTTGGTGATTTTAATGATCTGTGCAAAACGATACGACCACAGGTCACTTAGTTATCCTGAAGATCAATTTTAAGGACCATAGCAGGTCCTGGAATCGTGGCTTCGAATGCGGGCCACCATGTGCTTGTGACGTCGTATAGCCTGCATCGACTACCCTTGGCAGGCGCTAAAGAGCGGCGGCGATCCTTCAGCGCCTCAGTCGCGCTTGGAATTAGCAGCGTCTGGTTCTATAGACGTTGGCACGGCTCGATGCACCGTCGGATGACATCGTCAGTTTGTCCTTCCTGGCTCGACCACCATGTTTGCTCTGTTTAGATTACAACAGTGCAGGTTGTGACATCATCGCGGCACTGAGAGAAGCAGCTACCAGTCTGGGTTTCGGTCATTTCTTGTTTCCTTATTTGAACTTGTTGAACAGTTTCTGGACAAATTGAACCACACTGTACCTGTTACAGGGCTATCAATACCATTCGTAAGCCCCGCCACGGTGGTCTATAACTATGGTACTCGGCTGCTGATCCGAGGGTCGCGAGATCGAATCCCGGCCGCGGCGGCTGCATTTCGATGGAGGCGAAATGTTGAGGCCCGTGTACTGTGCGATGTCAGTGCACGTTAAAGAACCCCAGGTGGTCGAAATTTCCGGAGCCCTCCACTACGGCGTCTCTCATAATCACAGCTGGTTTTGGGACGTTAAACCCCACAAATCAATCAATGCCATTTGTAAGCTGTGATATCATAATGCGGTTAAAAACAAAACAAGAAAACGCTGGAGTTCCCCTTTAATCTGAATGTCATTGAAGAAGGGTATCGACAAATTGCATGTTGCTAGTGCCGAAACGCATCACGTATGAGGCCTGTGACTGCGGTCACAATCCTCTCCATGCATCCCTCTTGGCACGCCGAAGTTCCATGCCTCCGTGAATGCGCTCTCCGACGAGATTGCCTGACTGTTTCGAACACCTGTGTGATTTTCTCCAGGCACTATACTAACTAACTATATATATTTACTTTAGTCATTGCTGAACGCCCTTAAAGATCAGGTAAAGAACTCCCATACCTGCGCAGACTGAGTAAGTAGCACAGTGACAGCGTACGTATAAGCTAGACTTTCTGTGTGCTCTCTCACTGTTTTCTTTCGCTCTTGCTTCCACTTCTCATTCTTTTCTTTCTTTTCTTTTTTCCTTGAAGTTTGGCTCTTGCCCACTACGGGGGATTGGCCATGAAGCCGGCGGTTAATATAAAGAGGGAAAAAAAATTGAGCTAAAACAAAGGAAGAATAAAGAATCGGTAACGTAAGTAAGAATGAAATGTTAGAAAAAGATAGGCTATTTATAATAGAAATGAACTATAAAATAATTTGAGGTTTAATCAACTAGTGGAAGCAATTTCGAGGTACGAAGATTTGGATTGAATGATGATTAGCAGTGAATTCTTTTTGTCCTCAATTGTCTGCTTTCTCCGGTTCTTCCTCCTCTTTTGAGTCGTAATCCTCTTCTTCGTTGTCTTCGCCTTCCATTTCTTCGTCGTCGCCATCTTCTTATTAGTACGAGTTCTTCTGCGTAGACCTCCTCCTCTTTCTCTTCTTCATCAACGTCGTCTTTTTCGTGGTCCCTGTTGATTAGGGATTCCATCGCAAAGAAGAAGCAGGCGGAGCAAACGCTTCTTCAAGCTCAATTTCCGGCCGAAACGGGCATAACCAATATCGAAAGCACACTAAAGCTACGTAGAGCGGCCAATCCTCGTATGTAGGAGGAGGACAAAGTTGGGCATTTGCTTAAAGGAATCGAGGAGGATGTATATAATTTCCTTATCGGTAACGAGAGCCTTGGCTCAGTCTCCGATGTAATGCGTCATTGGCGCAGCTTCGAGGCTCCCAAACTGCGCCGCATAGCGCCATTGTTTTACAGACTACCAATCGTAACGACTGTTGCTAACATAGAAGACGACGCGCTGTCGGTCGATCTCACGAACAACATTAGATTCCAAAGAACGCCACCATTAGAACACCAAAGGAGTCCAGTCGCTGCACGGAATTGAACGATGACTTCCGTGATGGTAAACAGCTCTACTTTCCGTCACCGGCTTTCTTGTCTATTGCCGCAACGAATGTCGAAGATCACAACCGAGAAGGCCTACATGGACTCAACAGAAATGAATAACGTACGTGCTGCAGCGGATCCCCGTCCTGCAGCAGCGGCCTATAGTAAGCCACGGACATATACCCAGCCTACGCGAAAGTTAGCCGCGAGCCTCCGGTGTGCAGCGGTGGTATTACGCGGCCTATCTCTATTCTGTCACCAACGTCACCGTGTGCCGCGACGGTACGAACCACAACCAAAACCGACATCCATATAGAACCGAACGTCGCAATCGCAACTACGACCATTCCTGGCCTCTCCGCTCTTTTGCTCTGTCGGTGACGTTCCCCAACAACGTTTCGCGACATCCGAATACAGCCTGACTGCGCAGCGTTCACGCCAACGTCGGTCTTCTTCGCCGAGGCCGCGCTCATTCTCACCATCAACTTCGGGAAACTAGGATGTGCGACCGACGGCGGATGAGGTCGCCAGACACGATTTAAAACATCTACCTCTGCCCGTTACAATGCTGTGAAACGAAGTGAAAGTGGTTATTGACGGTGTATGTGCAATGGTCTTGGCGGACACCGGGACAATGATATCGCGCTTATGAGCCTAACGCTCAGGAGCCGTCTTCGACGTAAAGTGATGTTCTCTTCGTGTACCTCCTCACATGCTCCACGTTACAGTATTATGATGTGCGCATGCAGTTTCCGTATCATAATATGCAGTATGCGTGCGTATCCAACCACAGAGCGACATTTCTCGGAATCTTCGCATGAGGTCAAATTGTGCACTGCGCCCTGGTGAAAGCTTTGTATATAGCGTAAACAAAACAAACAATAGAAGGTCTCATATTCAAATCACGTTCGTCGAAAACCCAATTAACCATCCATGGTCGAATTAAACGAACGCGACTCTGCCATTGTTTCTCTGCTTATAGTTAAAACGGATGTGAAGCTTAATAAAATGAAGCCTTTTGTCAACGTCGTACGCGAATTTTCAAATTTCAGCATTTC
Organism: Hyalomma asiaticum; assembly: GCA_013339685.2. Classification (NCBI taxonomy): domain Eukaryota; kingdom Metazoa; phylum Arthropoda; class Arachnida; order Ixodida; family Ixodidae; genus Hyalomma; species Hyalomma asiaticum. The sequence continues at coordinate 81,843,384 of CM023486.1, read as the reverse complement.
AGATCACTCGAATCGGCTATAATCGCTGCACCCGTATCTCGTTCACAGCGCGTCATGCCGAAATTATAGCACTGCCATGCATCCATGAATTCCACTTTTCTCGTGAGACCGGAAGTGACTGTCACAGGCTTGGAAGCTACTGTGTTTCTGCTGCAACGAATAACTTCCAAGGCGTATACTCGTTTTATCGACAGCACATCTGCAACGCAAATCAGCGCGCTCACTGTATCACTCTTTCTCTATGTTTCTTTCTTTTTTTTTTTTTTTTTACCGGCGAGAATGTAAAGATGAACGCCTCATCGTTCGAAGATGCAACATCAGCAGTTCCCACCCCGCAGCGTACTCCCGTTTCGTTTTTACTCCACTAGACTATTAACTTGTCTCGGAGAAAGACCTACGAGTATTCAATTAGCTGAGACCACTTTGCCTCGACGCGCGGCATAGCTGCATGGTCTTCATCGGCACAGCGAGAGCGCCAGTTCACTGCGCCTCAGCTTTCTTCTTCTTCTTCTGCGTGCAAGCCCGTATATAAGCTCCCTTTGGGAACGCGATACACGCTGCTGATGCTGCTGCTTATCGTATATAGTCGGCAAGCGACGGACAGGGCCGCCACCGGAAACGAGCGCGACGGACGAAATTCGTAATGAACGCAGCTCACGTAAGGGAGGAGGCGAAGGGGGACGAAACGAAGAACCAGTTGGAATCTGCTCTAGCAGCACGGCCGGTACTATGCACGGCTTTCAGTGGCCAATGGCCAGATATTCGGAGAAAGAGATGGGTGTATACATATACGGGTACGTATGGAAAGAGGAAAAACGCTGCGAGCTAACAGAGAAAAAAAAAAAAAAAAAAGGGGGGGGGGGGGGGTTGTCTGCACACATGCGAAAACACTCAGTTGTGTGTTATATAGCGTGAAACATGCAAATAACTCTCTTTCGTGCAGCCGAACGCATGAATACAGCGAACAATTCTACAGAAGAAATTACCTGCATAGTGAAGTAATCCCTATACGTCCTGGCTATATTGATGTATGTGCCTGGCACAGCCGTTCACATCGATGTGACTCGCACAGCGAGGTATCTTGGAGTTTCCGTGCAGCTCGTAACAAAGGCGTTTCACTGTATCTTTTTATTTATACGTGAAGGCACGTGGAAGCATGCATGAAGGCATCTGGAAGGGTAGGCTGCGTTGTAGCCGTGGCTTCTGTCGTGCTGACAGTGCTAAAGAAATGACAGTGCTGTTCTTTATTTGCGCTGTTTCCATTCACGCCCTGGACCAACCAAGCGCGAACGACTACGCGTTTATGTATAAACACACGTGTATACGAATAATCGCAGCTCGTATAGTGCATGATGTGCAGGTTATGCTCAAGGGGCCTCACGGGCTTTGTAAGGAGCGCTGTGTTTTGACATCATCGCTAGCAATAAAAGAACGAACAATCCGTTGTGCGTGCAGCACGGAAGCTCAGAAAGGGAGTTACTTCCGTGGTAAACACATACCCCACTAAAGGAGTGTCTAGCACTCTTTACTTCTCGATCACGCATTTGGTGCATATACAGTTCAACGAGACAGCAGTCGTCTCCGCATCTATCCCGCACAGCCCTCGCTAAGGAATCATTCCTCTTTCATTTCGTGACAAAGTTAGCGCGTGTTCTTGAGACCGTATTTGGTTTTGTTCAGTACAAGCAAGGCTTTCTTTTGTTTGTTTGTTTGGTTGTTTGTTTGTTTGTTTGTTTGTTGTTTCTCGGCTAGACAAGACAAACAAGAGACAAATTATACCTAGTCGACTTGTTCGAATTCGCAGCGCACATTAAAGTATAGTGATGCGTGCACCGAATAGCCGATGAGCGCTGCAGGTACTTGTACTGTGTCTTAAAAAAAAAAAAAAAGAAAGAACAAGAACGAAAGTTTAGAAAGAAGAACAACGACGTGATTTGTCGCGTTCATTTACTTAACTTCTGTAGAAGCGATCCTTTTCTTCCAAGTACATCGCACCTTTAACTCGCTTCCGAACGCATCTTACAGCGTGACCGATGCGCCGCAGAGCAAGGCAGCGCAATTCACCTGTCTCTTCGAGTCCTCGTGGGCATATATATACATACCACTCTAGCGCATTACAGGAAAAGAAAAAAAAAAAGAGCGCGAGACGAATGCGCGCTGCTTTAATGTCGAGACACGCCGAATGCGCGTTACGACCTCGCACGCGCCCCTACGTGTCAAGCTTTGCGCCCGTTCGCAGAAGTGTACAACACCGCTCAGACAAGTTATATTGGCTGGCACACACCGCGTACAAGAGCGCGTTTCACACTGCGTCGTTGCATCGCGTCTTATGTACGCCGATTAATTTACGCCGTCTCCCCCATCCGGGAGCTACCCCCCCCCCCCCCCCTGCCGCTTTCGGACCTTGAGCGACCACATCTAACCTCGACTCCACCATTGCCACCCTCAAAACGAATTAAGAGCAATTTATATGCCGCGCCAAAACGGTAAGCGACCACGCGTATCGCAACCGAGCTTCCCTGGCTTCTATATACATGCAACTGCTAGTAGATAAAGAAAAAGGAGTAATGATAAAGGACGTGATTTACCCTTTGCGACCGCTTATACCTCTCTTTCCATATACAGCAATGGTTTCTACTTGCCATCGATTTGCCAGAGCCACCGGTCATGTGGTTGTCCCCGCGAGTCTAGCGCAATCGCGGCGTGAGAGAGGAACTCGACTCAAAAAGAAGCGAAGCCGCGAAACAGCTGCGGGTGGTCTATACGCACCGCCCGCGTTGCCATGTCCGTGCACGACGCGCGCGCGAGGCGCAGCGTGCGCTAACCCGTTCGACATTAAATTGCGCCGACAGTAATTCAAGCGGAGAAAGATGAATCGATGAACGCGCGATCCGAGCATTCCTGCGTGCGCGCGTGCGCCAGGGTCATCCCGCGCCCTGCCGCGGCGCCGTTCGTTCTTTAGCTCGCTTTAATGTAGTTTTCTTGTTTTGTTTTTCTTTTTCTTTTCTCGCCGGTGTATGAAAATAGCGTCTCGGCTCTTGGCGCTTCGGTGCTATATAAGTCCTTGCGATTTCTTTCTCTGGCAGCGGAAGTCGCGCTTTCTTTTATTTCAGTGAAATGAAAAAAGAGAGAGAAAAAGAAAGACACGGCATTCGAAGAAAACAAGCAGCGCGCGCCGTCGGTCTCAAACCCGGATACGCGTGCTGGAAAAGTGTAAGCTTCTGTATCCGCCTATTCAAGAGAGTCCTTGTTCGCGAAAGCATTTTCTTGGCGACGTAATAATGTTGATGGCGATTACGATGAAAGAAAGTACGCGATATGCAGACGCTCGCAAAACCAAGATAAAATGATCAGAAAACGCGCGTATCTGCACGTATTACCATTCTTTCGTGATGATATACAATATCAACGACTTTCTGTTATTTTATAACGATTACGATTATTGTTGGCATCCTTTCTGAAACTGTTTGGTGACGAGTATCCGCCTAGTCTGTCTGTTGTCATCAAGCGTAATAGACTAATAGTTCATCTATAGCAGTATACAGCACTTTGGCTTCTTCTTTCGGTAAGCTTGAACATCGTAACTGTATACTCTTACCTATATATCCCTGAAGGTATAGCCGATTGATGTTAGGGGTTTTACGTTCCAAAAACCACGATATGATTGCGAGAGACGCCTTAGAGGAGGCCTTCGCAAATTTCGACCACCTGGGGTTCTTTAACGTGCACTGACATCGCACAGTACACGGGTCTCAACGTTTCGCTTCCATCCAAATGCAGCCGCCATGGATGGAAGCGAAACTTACACCGCCCGTGCCTGTGTTAGCTTAACATTCTATAATGAATTTTGCACTATGCATGGTAATGAGGTGGCATAATCCGAGTTCCCACAGTGATGCACAACGGAAAAGAATTCTGATGGAGCAGTCATATTTACTGCCCATGCAGAACACGAACAGCTGCGAGAAATATTTCTCATATAGACGCCATTTCAGAAAGTTCCGCATGTTATGCCCGTGTTTCCGTATATTTCCCGTAGGGTTATACAGGAATATAAGGAATTTACGTAAACGATATATCTTTTGTATAAATTATACAAAAAATATACAAATGTGCAATTACTGATTATTATTATGAGACTCCCTAATGAAAAATGTAAACGAAGCTGTACGCGTGTCTTTTTATGTGGCGAATACTGAGCAACAAAATTTGGAAGAGACATCTGTGTTCTCGTCTCCCCACGTATATATGTCTACCTCGTTCAGCCACGTCGACGAATGGCCTCCACCCGGACGCGTCGCTCGTTGTTGAACAAGAACCGATGCTATTCTGTACTGGCGGCGCCAAGTGCTGGGCTCTCCTTACTCGTGCAAGGTTGTTCCAGAGAACTGACACGTATCTCCACGGTAAGACAACCTAACAAGACCGTTGCGGGGTTCGAGTTTCGCGAGCCATGGAGTAAAATGAAATGTAAAATGCACATCTTTTGCTGCTTTCGTTCGTTGGCTCGGTTATGGCGAGTGTCGACAGATGGCGCTCAACGCAGCAACAGAGGCAGGTACGCTGTAAAATGTAAAGACAGAAATACAGATTATTATAACTGATACCGATAACTTTAGTGCGCCGCTCCCTTTTCTTGGTGCAATATAGTGCTTAAATATTGGTTGTTCATGCTCCAAGAATGGGTATGCCTCTCAAACCGTGAACACTGACGATAATCTCGTTGTTAACAGCTACCTCGTTTGGACGTTTTTTTTTTCTTTTACCATAACACGTTAATTCTAACGATATTTCTGTACTCAACACTACCTCGGCCTTTCTGTTATAACATAATGTCTTTTGGACGTATTGATTTCCTATGTGAAGTATTGTTACTTCGCATGCATAGCTTCGACAGTGCGTGGTAGTGTCGTTGGTATTGCCTTCCTTACCTAAGTGTTCGGGTATTCGTGCTCCATCTTTGTGAACACCTCTATTGTTTCTATTCTGATCAAGAGAAGAAAAAAAAAAGGAAGGCGGTTCTCGGAAAGTACCACGAAATAAAGCACAAGATCTCAAGAAGCCTGAGTAAGGTGGCAAGGCATCGTTACTGGAGATGGTATTTAAAAATAATAATAATAAATTAAATCAAGCCAGTTCCACGCAGTGGAAACCAAGAGCGTCAAGTGACTGAGGCGGAGAAATGGCAATGGGTGAAGGAGGGCAAGAACGAGTTCGCTCTTACCTCCTGCGTGACAAGCACTACGAGATTGTCTGACGCACGACACAGCCTCGACCTTGAACAGCTTTGTTGTTAACAATTCATTGATTTCTGGGCTTCTACGTCACGAAACGATGAAGTCATTATGAGAGACGCCGTAGTGGAGGGCTCCGGAAATTACGACCACCTGGGTATCTTCAACGTGCACTGACGTCGCACAGTATACACGGGCCTCAACGTTTCGCCTCCATCGAAATGCAGCCGCTGCGGCCTGGATTCGATCCCGCGACCTTCAGATGTGCAACCGAGTGCCATATCCACTAGACCACCGCGGCGGGGCTGTTAAAAAATTTTTCCCTTTCAGAAACAGTGTTATCCAAGGGCGATGAAATACGAAATGTTAACGAAAAACAGATGTTCAGGAGAAGGTGGAAGCTTGAAGTGGTGAACAGATCGTCTAAAACGACAAAAGCTTCGATAAGCACCATTTGTCGAAACGTTGGATATACGACATCTATACGTTCTCCATCGTTTTGAACTATCTGTTCATAATATACGCAAAAATGACTTGCCAAAGGCAACGGACCCATGTGAAAAAAAGAAGAGTTTTGTGAATTGGGTATTATGCTACTGATAACACATGTAGCGAATCTGTACTCGCCTATCACACAACACGTTTTGTGCCTCTTCGCGATGTTTCGCGCCTGGATTGCGATATCCGCTGAAGCCTTCAATGCAAGAAGTCTGCGAAAATCATCCAGGGTGATGGAGTTATCGCTCTGTTGATGGTTGGTTTATCTGTGTTTTTGCCGAATTGTATGGCATGTTTCTCGCATTGAGCATAATTGCTAGTGAGCTGTGAAAGGTGCTCCAATGCCTTCGCATATGATAATTATTGAGGCGCAGGCGTCAAGCGTTAGAATCAAACTTCATACTTAACCATGAACTTATTCGAAGTTACCTGCTTTAAAATGTTCACGCTTCTGCACCTTTCAAAGATTAACTTAAGGAGTGTATGTTGAAGAGTACAGCAACACAAACACATGGGATTGCCTTTCCCGTTCACGATCTATAAAAAAAATATACAAAAGGAGGGGAAGCTTGCTCCGCAGAATTCAGCTTGGTGACTTGCACTTATTCGGCCTAACCATATGATTCGGTCTTTGAAGCCTGAGGTTCACACTGCGTTTCTTGAGACTGCAGAACAGGTTTGTGAATCTGTATAGACAACGTTCAAGACTTTAGGTGCTCGAATCGCATAGTTGCCGAAAATTGCAAGCTCCCACATTCCTCAGGCATCATCCACCGCAGTGCTTCGCTTATCTGCTGGAGTTCGCACTTAGACAGGGTGATTCGCAGTTGCATAAAACCGGGCAAAGAAAGAAATAATAACATATAGGAATTGCAAACGGGATTGAAGAGAATCGAATGAGGTGATACTGAATACCTCGCATACCCCATGGCACACTTTCTACCCGTTTTACAGCCCTCGTGGCGAAAGTCTGACGGCAGGGGACCACGTCAAGGGTGCCTTTCAAGCCTTCGGCTGAGAGCTCAGCGCGCGTACGTGCCCCAAGCTCTATCGGGCCAGCCGATCGGACGCAACTACCGCCACCGCTTACCTCATACCGCACTGCATACTCGCAAGGAGCGGAAGGTAAAAAAAAAGGGGGCGGGGGGGGGGGGGGTAGGCGATGCACTTGGTCGGCTCGAACCAAGAAGCATACGCAGCAGGCGTCTTCGCGACGCCGCAGCTTCGAGATCGCTAGTGCGGTCGCAAGGCCACTTCGAGAGCGAAGCAAAACGTAAACCGGAACAAAGTGCAGGGAAAGAAAAAACTAAGAGCTCCAAGGGCAGCGATTGGAGGATCTTGTGACGTGTCGTCGCTCGGTAGCACGCGCGCACCCGTGGCACGGTAGGTAGGAAGGGCCGAGAAGTTATGGGATCCGGCGTCGTGGGAGGTGCCGACTTGGTCGGCGCGTAATGTCCCCACCTCGGTCGACCCCCCTCACCACCACCGCAGTGCCACTGGCTTCGAGAAGATACGCGACACCATCGCCGCATGCGGTTATTGCTGCGACATCGGTGGCCAGCAGCGGCGACCACCCACCGGCCTCCGCTTACCTTCTTCACCACCGGGGCAGGCCTTCGACCGTATAGACACCGCAGCTTGGCTTTGCTAAAGCGTAACCCCCCATCCCTTCTCTTTCCTGCAGCGTCGCCAGAGATGTGATCTCAGGCGCCCTGGCCGACGCCACCGCGTAAAGCCTGTCGTAGATGGGAGGATGAGGTTGCGAGGGGGAGGCATCGAAGACAGGATCCCGAAACTCTTGGCTCCGCAGTATGGGATATACGTGAGCGACTGGTGCCGAGCCATTCACCTGCGCGTTTTCCAGCCGCCCGTCCTTTGGCTTGGCTCGACCGTCGGCTTCTCGGGGGGTTCCTTCCTTTCGTCGCTATTTTCTTGTCTTCTTCTCAGTCTTCTGCGCGAATCGTCTGTTTATAGCCCCTGCTCTTCGGAAGTCTGAAGCACGACTCGCCGCGGCCCGTCCATCTGTGCTTGTCACATCCGAGGGCCGTTATCTTCAAGCCGCGGCTTTCATCTTAAGCTTCTTTTTCTTCAATTCTTCCAAACATACACACACACACACTCACAAAAAGCTAAACGTCGCTGCCACGATGCTTCGATTGGTATACGACGTCCACGTGCTGGCAGTTGGCACAGGTCTCGTCTGCGGTCGAGATTCTACGGGTGCATGGAGCAAGCTTCGTGCCAAGGAGAGGCCCGCTCGCTTTGTTTGTTTATTTTTTTTCCTTCTCCAAACGTTCTCTGCTCTTTGTTTACAATCGTAGAATCTCCTCCGGTGTCCGATTGTTTGTTTATTTCCTCTAAGCCTCACAAAGCTTTAAAGCTGACCGAGGTGCTGCGACAGTATATCAAGTCGAGGCAGTCGGACGGCCCGGCCGCGGCCGTGAGCGGTGGAAAGGCGCGGTGATGGATTGCGTGAACGGCAGTAAACTTGGTCCACGCCTCTGCAAAAGTGAGCCCCCACCGCGCTGGTTGGTATCTGCGCTAGCTGTCGCTGAGAGCGTACGCTCGCCGTGGCGTTCTACTTACTTAAGATAATGCCTACTGCAATTTGGCCTGACTGCCCCTATTTGCGCTGTACTTCGGGGCGCCGATATATGAGGAGCCAATGGCGTGTTGAGATGGCTTGCCTGAGCCCAAGAAACGGTCTGTGCGAAAGAGGGATCCGTTTGTATTTCTGAGACAAAGAAGTACACTAAACGAAAGTAGGTCTCTATACAGATAGCACTCCCATTCCAACCCACACCCGCACGCGCACACTTTCTTGTTACTTTAACCACTGTAGCTTACCAGGTAAGGCGTCACATCTGTTAAGCTAGATTACCGGCGAAGACGGACGCGTTTCGGTGGTGGCGAAATGAAAGACCACCCGTCTGCTTAAATTATATAGGTGCTCATTAAGGCCGATCAAAATTAATTCGAAATCCGCTACTAAGGCGTCCCTCGTAATCACATTGTCACGTGTTCGTCACGATGAAGGACTTGGGAGACTGCAAAGCGTTGACAGTCAAACGTCATGTTTATTGGGCGAAACTATGCCCAGGAAAGAAAAGCGAATCACAGCAAAACGATAGCGTCGCGAACAGGCCTCGGCCGATGATAGAAAACTTACCAGCGGTAAAATATGTCGGCTTCTATACACTCGTCGCAGCGCATTCCTGTATTATCAGTGGTGTTCTAAAAGGCACTCAAATGTGTTCGAAAGTCTATGGGGTTCTAAAAGGCACTTAAATGTGTTCTAAAGTCTATGGGTTTCTAAAAGGCACTCGAATGTGCTCTAAAGTATATGGGGTTCTAAAAGGCACTCAAATGTGTTCTAAGATCAATGGGGTTCTAAAAGGCACTCAGATGTTTTCTAATGTCTCTGGGGTTCTAAAAGGCACTCAAATATGTTATAAAGTCTATGGGGCTCTAAAAGGCACTCAAATGTGTTCTAAAGTCTATGCGGTTCTAAAATGCGCTCAAATGTGCTCTAAAGTCTATGGGGCTCTAAAAGGCACTCAAATGTGTTATAAAGTCTATGGGGTTCTAAAAGGTACTCAAATGTGTTCAAAAGTCTATCGGGTTATAAGAGGCACTCAAATCTGTTCTAAAGTCTATGGGGTTCTAAAAGGCACTCAAATGTGTTCTAAAGTTTATGGGGTTCTAAAAGGCACTCAAATGTGCGCGCCGGGCATGCAAAGATTGTAGAACGATCGACAAGATTCCCAAGGCGGCATGCAAGACAAGCGCGACCTGCGCTGCGCGTCATTAGAAACTGATAAAGGCACTCACCGTGAACAAACTGAAACAACGGCGCGTGTCAGTATTGTGGTATTGGCAGGTAAAATCTCAGTAATTATTCATTTTTACTGCGCTACCAACTAGCGAATTTCGGCACCTACGATTAACCTTCGCGTGGAGCTTGCTACCAAAAAAATAAATAAAAGTGCACTTGAAAAATAAAAGTCATCTAGAAAACATCAAGTTTAGAGTTGTAGGAAGTAGATGTGATATCGGAGCACCAGTTTAGTACACAAAAGCGTCATTTAACCTCCACGGTAATAATGAAAATTCCTTAAACGGAGGGAGGTGCGCGCTGCATTGGGAATGCTGGTGTACCAGCTCTCACACAGCTGGTATACCCTGGCTCATATCTCTGGCTCATATATGAGCCAGGGATGTATAGCCACAAGAAAGAAAGAAAGAAAGAAAGAAAGAGAAAGGAAGAAAGAAGGAAAGAAAGAAATTGTATGCTAATACCTGCATTAGATATATACCCGCATTATAGGTATAAACGTTAATCTATAGACTCTACCCTTTATTCAACTAAATCTTCAACTCCGTCAACCAAATGGGCACCAAATTGAAGGGGCTAGTGCCCACTGACCTCCACTATGCCGCTCAAGCGGAGGTCAGTGCTAGCGCCATTCAATATGCCTAATTGAACATTACGGTCGCCTTTGCCATTTTTTTCGCTACTTCCCATGATCCATCGTTATCAATTACGTTTGCATCACGTTAGTCGATTATCCGGACATCCAGTTGTGCTTGTTGGTTTTGCGTTTTAGCCAATGCCATCTCAGCTCATATATAACATTTAACGCAGTCATAGATGGATGTGCCAGAGAGTGCTCTTGATTAATCATGTACTCGTGCTGTAGAAAGATTGAACAAGTCAAGACACGCTGGGGACTTTTTTTCAGGCAAGTTGAACACTAATTTTGATCAAGATAGACCAGACAGTAACTAGATGGGGCGTTTATGCCGGGCTTGGGGTAATCTAAGGTAATGTTTGTATTGCAGATTGCGTGTCTTCCAAAGAATAGAGAAGACTCGCGAACAAATAACATAATGATTATGTTTATGCTTAGACATACACCAGACATATCTATGGTCTACGTCTACAGCGTAAATGTCTAATCAAGTTAAGGCAGTGTTCATTCAGTTACTGCAGTTCCCAATCAAGTTACTGCAGAAACTTGAGTAGGCGTTGACGCCGGCTTTGGGATGATTTAAGAAAATGTTCGTGTTACAGATTACGCATCTTCCAAAAAGAAGGGAGAAGATCGGCGAACAAATAACATAATAATTATGTTTATGCTAACAGTAACTTGATTGGGCATTCGCGCCGGCTTTAGGATAATCTAAGGGAATGTTCCTGCTACAGATTACGTATCTTAAAAAGGAGAGAGAAGATTCGCGAACAAAAAAAAAAGTACATGAATTACATTTGACACTTCATACTCCCCTTTCTCGCTCGATGCGGCCTGGAGCTTTCTTTGCTTTTTTTTTTTTTTTGCAGGAGTGAATAATTCACTGAAGGAGAATCACGCGATAAGTGTTTTGTTCTCATGGAATTCCCGCGGAACAATACGGTGTTCCATGTCGATGGAGAGTTCTGAGCTAATGAAAGGAGGTACAGACTGTGTGCATCCGCACAACCTCTTACCATATATGGTATGATATACGTTATAAGGTATTCAACATATGGTATACTATACAGGGTGTCCCAGCTATCTTTAGCCAGGGTTTAAAAATATGCCGGTGCACCCTAAGACAACGCGACCGAAATGCATTTTTCTTACTATCGTATGGAGTGAGTCAGACAATTTTTCGTGTTCCACTTAATTGGTTAATTAGGCGAGATTAATTAATTAACTTCGGAAGCAACAAAGTCAGGTAAATAATTCCTATGGGAAACTTGTAGAGTGGTCTGTCAAATACCCAGTAAAAATGTTTCCATCTTTCTATCTATTCATAATTAGTGTTTTCCAGCTTGCCCGCGAAATACAAAAAATACCACGTGACATCGCGGCTTGCGTGCCGCGATTGCAGTGCTCTCAAACTTTCCGCGTACGAACTAACACAACATTTAGCCGGGCGTACCGCCGATTAAAAGCGACAGGGCTGTGAAAAAGGCGGTGGTCGTCCGATCTAAATCAGCAACCGTCATCGCTAGCGCTGCGTAAAGCAATTGACGGGACGCGTGCAGCGCTAGCGATGACTGTTGCGGATTTAGATGGGACGACCACCGCCTTTTTCACAGCCCTGTCACATTTAATAGGCGGTACGCCCGGCTAAATGCGGTGTTAGTTCGTACGCGGAAAGTTTGAGAGCACTGCAATCGAGGCGCGCAAGCCACTATGTCACGTGGTATTTTTTGTATTTCGCGGGCATCTGCAGCAAGCTGGAAAACACTAATTATGAATAGATAGAAAGTTGGAAACTTCTTAACTGGTCATTTGACAGACCACTCTACAAGTTTCCCATAGGAATTATTTACGTAACTTTGTTGCTTCCGAAGTTAATTAATTAATCTCGCTAATTAACCAATTAAGTGGAACACAAAAAATAGTCTGACTCGCTCCATACAATAGTAAGAAAGATGCATTTGGTCGCGTTGTCTTAGGGTGCATCGGCATATTTTTAAACCCTGGCTAAAGATAGCTGGGACACCCTGTATATGGTAATTTCGACATTTTTTACTCCGCCTGAACTATATATGGTGCAGGCAACGCCATCACTGAGAATCAGAAGGGTGTACGCCTTGAGCCTTCATCACTGACAAGGAAATGGGCCTGCTTTTCATAAACGCAGGACGTCGGTATAGTCAGTTCCCACGATTCAGTTTGTCCAAAACTTTCCCTTCACACTTATGATGGGCTCAGTTTAAAACGATGTTATATACCCCAGAAAAGAAGGCAATAACATGCACACCTCAACTGCTTTGAACACATTTGCTGTATGCTTAGTCAGTGAGTGCATGGTGTTTTTAGAAGCCGCTTGAAATTAAGCTCGGATTTTTGTGTGATCTATCATTTTAGGTCCTTATCACTTGCTGAATTCCCATTGTATATAGTTAACATATATACAATAGGACATCCAGCGGTAAGTCCATCTGCTTTTGGCATGCCATTCTTTGTATTTGCGTTACTCCCCACTCTTGACATAGCCTTTCAGGGCTGTAGTAGGCCGGAATAAATGAATGCCGTAAGTAAATCTCCACCCGCTGGTTTCATTCCGAAAGCGTTAACAGGATACGAACTGCCCTGTGAGCAGCACGCTCTACATAAGATTTCTTCCCACGGCAATCGTCGAAATGAGAACCCCGCTTATTTAGGCAATTCGCGGTCGCTTACATACGTATATACAAGTCTATATACAAGTACCTGTTTCATATGGTGGGGCTGCAGCCCACCTCCCCCTTATTTTCACTGCGAAAAAAACCACCACCCTTTTTACGACGTGGGAAATGCCCTATCGCGTGTCCACTCCCACGCACATAGTGTACAAGGGCGGCTTCTTCGTCTTCATGTACAAGATCGTGCTTTGGTCATCCGCAAATGAACTATCCCGTGTTGCGAGTACTCCTCGCCCCGCCGTATATACAGCGGCGTCTGTGGCCGCTTCGGCCAAGGTCAGTGGAACGTTTCGTTTTCTCACGACCCACCCGAAGCGACGCAGGTCTCGCTCGCGGACGTTCTATTTTCGGCTGCCAGTTTTGAGCATCGTTATATAGAATGTTGCTTCCCGTTGCCTCTCAATTCGGTTGCTGTTTCACCCTCTATGCACTTGTGGAGGAGGAAGAGGGGTAAAACTTTAATAAAGGCAAATAGAAAAAAAGAATTCGTGCACCGATTGTTTCTGCGTAGAATGTGCAACATTGTTGCAGTTTTGCAAACGTTCAAAGGAAAGAATAGGCTGTAAGATATGTCTATTCTGTCCTGTTGTAACTTGGTTGCCGAGTATAGAGGTTGGGGCATATATCACCTCGGTTACTACATTTCTCTATGTATTCTGAGCAGCGCACTAAAGATAGAGAATGGTTGGCCTTAAAAGAGTGAAAAAGTGAAGAAACCTAATAGCAAATCGAAATAAGCTAGCAAAGAGAACATGCATGGCGTTCTACGTTCAGCGGCGAAAGTTCATTTCGCACACATTCACAAGCATCCATTTCCACTTCTTGTAGTAACTTTGACTGGACCTTTAATAAAGGTACTGGATACATGGCGCGCACATCGTTCGCTCAAAGCGTAAAGGGTCATGCATGTATCCCAGTATTCTACTTCGATGTTTCCAAGCATGTCATGTCGCACTGTTTTTATAGGCACTATGTGTGTAAGCGAGGCAACGAATTCCGTAAATGCTTCCATCCGTTATGGAGCTTCCATGCAGAAATTACTGCTGAAAATTATGGCGACGTCTCGAAAATAACGGGTGTAAGCAGAAGGATAAAATTGGTTTTCGTGCTTAAGATATATGTGTTTTTTTTTTTACGCTTTCTGCATCTTTCTTAATTTACATGAAACCATAGTTTGAGAACGAACAGCAGGCAGCTACGAAACTACACTTTAGAAGGATTAACGTTCGGGCATGTTGGTTGTTCTTACGTCACAAAATATAGCGCAGAATGCGAAACGCATACGCAGTCAAGAAAAAGACGAGAGAAGCGGCTAGAAGACGAGACAAGTTTATGTAATTGACTTTTCCTTTATAACTTGCTCCAGCAATCGAGTATTCAAAGTAGATACGCTGACTTCATTAAAAAAAAAAAAAAGTAGCCACAAATCGGGACAAGGGGCGCCACTCCAATTTCTCAATTTCGTCGTTTTTCTCGCTTAAAAATGCTCCGTTTTCGCCAGCAATGGCGAATTAGTGATTACACAAACCTAATCTTGTAATGCTGCTCAGCTTAATATTTCCCTCTAGGGTCCCTTGGAAGAGCAACGAACAAAAGACAAGCGACGTAGTCGATGCCCCTGGTGACGTCATTTCTTGAAAGAAGAGCGGGCGCTTTCCAGATGTGTTTGCAACCGAACTGCGAATCCCCTGTTGCGTGCAGTGCAATATCATTTGGCTCACGTGTGTAGCGGAGCTTCCACGACTGGTCGGTACCGTATACTGCCTCTTCTCAAAGATGTGTTCCGGGGCCGTTTTAAGACTGTGTATTGATAAACCTACCGTATCCTTGTAGCTTGTTTTACTTATGGCCCCTGTGCCATTAATGCGCGTCAAGGGGACTAAATTGGTAATCAAATTGAAATACGTCATAAGGCTTGTTTGTACATACCGGACTAAATTTTTCATGAAACATGATAAGGGCACAGAGAAGATAAGGCAAACAAGCGATAAGGATAAGGTAGGCTTATGAATACGGGCCTAAGTCGTTTTTCTGTCACCACAAGACTCTTCGTTATATCCTCTGCTAAAACCCCTTGATGATCGTCTTCAGGAGCGTAGCGCCATCTGTCCGCGCGGCCACCTACCCTCTTCTCGCGTTTCTCCGTTCGGCCAGGGTGGTACGGTGGTTTTGGCAACAGCTTGCAGATCGCACAGTCAAAGCGTGGAAGCCTTTCTTATCGTCGGTCCATATATTCACGGCGAACGCGTAATGGGAAGCCAACGACTTCGTTTCCATCTAATGAGTTCCACCAATTACGGAGGATCACGTACATAACTCTCGACGTCCGCGCCAGGATATCGTACGCCAGCGCGCCCACGGCGGGGCAACGTTTTCGCCTGTTTTCCCACGGGCATCATCCCTGCGGTCTCAATGGAGGGGCCATCTTTAAGGCGAAGGCGTTCTCTGATCACCTATGCGTTCTCACGCTGCCCTTGGGCGACCTCCTTTTTTAGGCGGGGTGGGTTACGGATCTGCGAGGCGGCAATTGCTTCGCTTTAAATAAGGAACTGCCGCGTGCGTTTACGGCGGCGTGTAGTCATGGCGTGGATGGGCGAAACGATCTCACTGACTTGCATCCGTATGCCATATGCGTCTGGAGTACGTTGCCCGTACCGTGAGCGCAGAATTTGCTCGGCGCGGGAGGTGCACCCAAACATGAAGGAAGGGTGTCAAGAACGTAAAAATGTGCAATTTAGATACATCCCGGTGTATTGGCATTTCTCCTGCGTAGGAAGAGCAGATATGCAGCGTAGTGGTGCAAAGGGGTGGTGACTGGTACGAATGCTGGTTGGGCCTTCAAGCACGTCTGCTTGCACGCAACCTTTCGTGAGCAAGCAGCATGCAGTGTTCGTGAAGAATGATTACTTGCGTCCTATGCTATTGTAAGTCTTAGAAAATTACTAGAAATTGCTTGATGAATGTGGAAGCAGACGGTACAGGTCACTGAACTTGATTGATCGGCTGAATTGCGCGGGTTTTCGAGAAATAGAATATACATAAACAACATTAATGTGAATCAGGCATGCTGGTTGACGTTTCGGCAAGTGTGCCACTGTGTTGGACTTTGTCAAACGGCGGCCATTCTGGCAGATACACTTTGGCCCTGCTTATGCAGTTTCTATTCCACGCTGTGTCTCCGTGTGTCGGCCCCTATCTGTGATAATGAGTTAGTTGATGCATGTAGGTAAGGTAGTTCAATATTCTTAGGCATGCCAGCTTATACGT
The DNA here is from genome assembly GCA_013339685.2 of Hyalomma asiaticum. NCBI lineage: Eukaryota > Metazoa > Arthropoda > Arachnida > Ixodida > Ixodidae > Hyalomma > Hyalomma asiaticum. Next base: position 81,827,205 of record CM023486.1, on the reverse strand, counting down.
GGCTTGTATCGTCATGAAAATGTACCCCAATGTTCCGTACTCGGTCAATATGGGCTTAGCAACTATAAACAATCCAGACGTCATTGTTCTCGGTGCCTGTGGATGTATAATGTCGTTACTTGCAGATGTATCCGTGTCATCTGTACCTCGTTGTCCATCGCTCGAAGCTCATTCTTGCTGCGACAGAAATAAAATTTATTGCGCGGTCAAGGAAATTTACTTCTCTGTCTTCCTTGTTCGTGTCCTCTTCAGTCCATGGATTGCACGTGACCTAGTCGGCTGCGTCGCCCTGTCCAACAGTTGTCCCTGGTCAACAGATGGCCCTGGCCACATAGGTTGAGGCCGGCAATAAGCTAGATCTCCCACTGCTCCGGTATTAAATGGCATAGATATAAGGGGTGCTTCTGAGAAGAAGATAAAATCAGAATAGGGGATGTTTTGACATTAATGTTCAACTCGACAGCATCCTGTCTATAGTGCAAGCATTGATTGAATACTCAAATGAAGCAAAAATATTTAAAAGAAAATTCCACATTGAAAAATTAAGAAGCTTATGCTGACAACTGTTTCGCAAGCGACTGTGTGTTGATAACTGATCTACACCCATCTGGCCACACGAGTATAGTACGAGTACCATTGTCTCTCATTGCCCAATATCGTACTCGCCAAAATTTGCAGCGAACTCTTGTGGCTCGTGCCACACGGTCTACGTGAACCCCCCTTGCCCTGCTCTTGATGTTGCTTTCACCTGTTAGGAATGATTGATGCCCAGAAGTAATAATTGAAAAAGATTAATAACACAGCACCTCTATAGATATATCCTCCATGGCAAATCATACGCGTTAGCGCTGACATGTCTTGTACACCGGTGGAGCCTATATATAGCCAATCATACAAAAGTGTCATTTCTTATTGTGATTCACACACGTTCAAAGAATGTCTTGAAAGCCACTTCGAATAAGCTCACGCCACCGCTCATCGCATTTGCACGTGTTCTCTGAATGCCCTTGAGTTCGCGTTCGACATTCCTTCCATGTCTAAGCGCAACTGGTAGTGTCGAAAGAAAAAAAAAACGACAAAAAGAAAACGTGCAAAATAACGCCATTACGGCGAATTCTACATGAGGTGCCCACAATAGAGTAGGCCGGTCCACAAACACTAAACGTCCGTTTCGTTCCTTTCGTGTCCGTGACGTGTGCAGCGAGTGCTGTTGCCACGGGGGCATCCTCGACCGCCCATCTCTCGCCCACGCACCACCACATTCCGCAGAATCTTGCCTTTTGTGTCCCATAGGAACCATACAGTATATGTGCTCTTACCTTCAGGACGTATATACTCACCTATATGCCTGGCCACCGCATGTGTGCACTTTTCCTTTGTGTTGTTCACGTGTCCTGACTATGCTTCTTCTTTCTTTCTTCTCCGTACACGGCGCTGGCATCTGACCGCCCTTTTACGTTTACGCAAGTTCGCCGTTGTCCGCAACAATGGACTCGGTGATTCCGGGGCGGGTCCTATGTCTCTGAGCGCGCACGCGTGCTCTGCAATCGACGGGGACTGCCTGCCTGCCTACTGCGGGCCTTCCAAAGCAGTAGTGGACACGAAAAGAAAACCTTGTCCGTGCTGCTGCTCTGTGCAGGCCGCTTGCAGCGATGGTCGTCAGCGGTGGCTTCTTATATATCCTTGGTCATTTCCTCGGCGCTCTTACCGATTCTGTGCATTTGTGTTGTTTTTGCCGGCATCGCCTACAGGAGCAACTCTATCTGCCAGTCGTCCCACCACTGTCGTCGCTGCTTCCGACCGGCGCCGTGGTTTGAGCTGTCTGTGCTCGAACGCTTTCTTGCGTCCGCATACCAGAGCCGAAGAGAAGAGAATAGGTATCGCGGATGTGGGAGCAATTTTGGCTATCGGGAATGCGGGGGTGTTCTTATAAATGCGTGCTCGGTGGGGAAATCCTGCTGCTGGAACCGCGTTCAAATGCAGTGCGGCATAAGCTCGGAGCGCCTCCATTTTGAACGTGAGAGCAGGTGAAACTTTGGGGATAGCCTGTAGTCCACGCCGATGAGATCGCATTCGGATCCAGTGTCATGCGATGTCATTTTGCAAATGCGATATGCCCTACATATATCATATATGTAGGACATATATGGGACATATATTACATGCGTGCTTACAGGCGGACACACCAAGACGTTTTAAGTAAAACCACATGTGAAACTATAGAAATCTTACATAATTAAAATAAGACATTCCAGACAGAAATTCCAAATACGTGTTATTTAAGTAGGAACGAAGTGGTAAGACCAAGTATAAGAAATAAAACAAGCAATACGCAGGCATTTGTAAACGCAGTAGATTTACATAAAAGACGAGAATTTTGCCAAAGATGTCCAAAATCACTAAACTGATACGTGAACAACAGAAACCAAAAGCTACGCATATTACTTTCCCTCGGAATAGCTGCAGCGAAGCTATCGATACTGCATGTAGCCACGGATTAATTTGAAAGTCGAAGTAATGGGATCAGGCCATGTACGAGCAGATTACGTTTACGACGAAGACATTCTGAAATCGAACATTACGGTCACAAAGGAGTCGCCGATGATCGCGAATGAAAGTGGCGTGCGAACGGCCCATCCCAGAGTAGCGGACTATGTCGGTGGCGCCACCTTGTAGCGGCGGTCGACAACATACGTTGTGCTCGGGGTTCCAGGCTGCTGTGCTGCGATTTTAGGAAGCCATTTACTGAGTTGAATCGCCCAATTATTATTTACTATTTACTATTATTTCTCCCTGACGAATGTAGGGTGATAGCCAGTAGTAAACGGCTGGAGACGAGCTGCCTGGAGAGCCGTTTTAGTTATTGCGCGACTGGGACGGTTTTCGTAAAATATTTCTTTGCAGAATGCTTAAGCCATCTAAACCAAATTCATGGCGTTTTGAGGAGAAATCTGACTTCTACGATGTGTTTTAAATTAATGCTAATTGCTTGGGTTTTGCGTGTGAAAATCGCGATATCATTACGAGGCATGCCCTCAGGTGGAGGGCTCTGGAGTAATTTTGATTACTCAGGGGTTCTTTAACGTGCACCAAAAACTAAGTGCACGGGTGCTCTTTACATTTCGCCCCGTCGAAATGCAGCCGCCGTGGCCGGGATTCGATGCCGCGACCTCGTGCTTATCAAGCCAAGCCACCCAGGCGGGTTAAGTGTCTTGAATTATGGCCGGGAGATTTAAAATGTTCGGTAATTTAGACCAGTAAATGTATAATCAAATTTTCTAAACTATACCTTCTAGTTAATTCTTTGTATAGTTCGAGATATCATCTCTTGATGCAACATTTTCTCTCTCAAGGCCTTGCACTTCTTGCGCAGTGATAGCTAGAAAATTGTTGCAAACTATTTCGGGCGACTGCACACAACTACCACAGCGGGAGCTTGCAGCCAATTTAAAAGAAGCCGTGATAAACATTTGCCTACAGACCCCGAAACATATCGCGAGGCACAATTCTGTTATATATGGAAAACCACTCTGTTTTATTGTGATATATAAAAGATATTTATTTATTTATTTATTTATTTATTTATTTATTTATTTATTTATTTATTTATTTATTTATTTATTACTGCCCTCAAGGGCCGAAGGCATCACAGAACAGAGTGACGCATGAGAGAACAGCCGACAGGACAACAGATATGGGGAACAAAAAAAGCCGTCACAACGCGTAACTGTACCTCATCATACAATAATAATTTGTAGGGCATATGCACAAAATACTGTGTGCTTCATAGACAAAAAAGCATGTATGCATGTGATCTATGCGGTTCATTTTCGTAATGGAATGTCTTATCGGACTAGGAGCTCTCCCCACCTGTGTAGGCCCACCTGTTCATCAATGGATGGGTGAAGGCGGAATACCGTCCTTCCGAACGTACACGCACACACACGGACACAAAGGAAATAAGACGTTTTTTTTTTTTTTTCTCTGTTCTTTATTCCAACGGATGCCTGCGAAGTGCGTACGCGTGGATGCACGAACGTAGGCATATCGAACATGACGTCGGCATTCGCCCACCGAGGTCGGTATGGAGGGAGGGAGGGAGGAGAGCCGAGAGTCGTGATATATATTTCCCCCCTCCAGATTCACGGTCGTTTTCTCGCGGAACGCACGAAGCAGCAACCACGACACGCATTCCGACGATCACCCTCCCGCCTCCCCGTTTTTCGTGCGGATAAGCTGCGCCAAGAATGAACGTAGATACGCGTACCTACATGCACACAACCGATTCGTGGCGAACAGGGCGAATATTGAGCAGTCCCGGGCGGCCACGCGCTTTGTACCTAGTTCGAGCACCGTGGGAAACACGCGAGAAGAGGAAGCTTTATAAATGACCGCGGCAGGTGCATCCTGGGCATACGCGTACATCTGTGCCGATCGAAGAAAATGAGTCGGTTTTATGTAATATTCCATAAGCGCAGTTTGCTCCGTTGAGGGTGGACGCTACCGCAATGTGAAAGATGAGCTTACACTGTGTTTACAACGATGTGGTCTTGCGCAAGGTTGCTTAGTGCACGAGCACCGATTTATATATATTTTTTTCGTGCGTGTGTGAACGCACTACCACACTTGTCTGTTTGGAAGACTATATTGTGGAATCCTATATATAATATACGAACCGGGACAAAGCGAAGTGATTTCCAGTACAGTTCAGCCTCGTTACAGCGAACACCGAATAGCGAATTGTTCGTTATAGCGAACTAAACAAAATTCTGGTTGATCACGCTTCACTTCAGTGACGTTTATTGTTTTTAAAGTGAAGACGAAAGTGTGGGAGCAGCCCCGATATCGGCTATATAATGATTACATATTCTGTTCGCGCGGTGGTCGAAACCCCAAATGGCACAAATAGGCAAATAAATATTGAGAGACCACTTACAAGAGCGTTAAAAAAAAAAAAAAGAAAGTTGCGGAAATCGTGCTCATCCAGGCCAAGATACAGCCTTATTAATTCATAATTCTAGTATAATAGGCCTCGCTTCTTGTGTGCCTTTTCCGAGCTTATTATCCGGTGTCGACAAAATCATCAGTGCCCGCTTTTCCCGTCATTGTGCTGCTCCCTGCTGTCTTTGTTCAGCGCCTTGCCTCGCCATGGTGGTGTGATGGCTATGTCGCTCGGCTGCTGATCCGAAGGTCGCGGGATCGAATCCCGGCCGCGGCGGCTGCATTTCGATGTAAGTGAAATGTTGAGGCCCGCGTATACTGTGCGATGTGAGTGCACGTTAAAGAACCTCAGATGGTCGAAATTTCTCGGAGCCCTTCTATACATCTCTCCCAATCATATCGTGGTTTTGGGACTTAAAGCCTCAGAAACAAATCATCACCTTGCGCTTAAAACATGTCCTTGAGTAAATACCGACTAGGCTAAAAAACAGTCTCGTTACGAAATACATAGCTGTCAATGTGATCGACGTAATTGCGAACTAGTTCCGGAGGAAGCTTCAGGAGGCTTTCCCACCAAGCGACAACTATAACAAGTGCGGCTAATGACAAAAGTACTAAACTATGATTTGAACATTAAACAGATCAAATCATTAAGTGCATGCTAAGAGTCATGAAATGCAGATCTGGATTTATTGAAGATTTCTCTATAACAATCCTGCAAACTTTTCGTGGACGCGAACGACACTTACAAAATTTTGGCATTGGTTTGAAAAAAGTCGTACATAATACACATCGCCGATTCGACTTGCAAACGTGCGCGGAATGATATATCGCACACTGAACCAACGTTCCGCTTTGTTCTGTTTCACCAAGAGCTATAGAAGAGCGTTTGCCGGTATATATGGTCTCCGCATCCTGCTGGTCACCTCTCCTCTTTTTTTTTTTTTTCTTCCTTACCGCGATATGGTATCGTCGGCGTGCGCGCGTTCCATCAACTATCCATACTCGTGGCGCCCTGCTTGCGGCGGGGTCGGGTCAAATCGCCATCCGCCTCCTCCGAAGAGCGCGGCGGCGGCTGGATATGCTTCCCTGCGGGAACATCTCCACACTCGACGAGCACGGAGAGGAATTTTTCATCCTCACTTCCTTTTCTTTCAATTCACGCCGACCTGCGTGTACACAGAGCTCCTCTGGGGGCAGCGTAAAAGTAAGGAATTAGAAGAGAGCGAGAGAGAAACGCACTCACTGACCGCAACGGTGGACGTGAAACCACGCTCAGTCTCCAAGGCGTGAGTAAGAGAGAGGGGTGGAGAGGAAGGGGGGGGGGGTGCATACTAGAGGTGAAGCTTCGTTGAGAGCTAAAGCTAGTCGGGGGTGGTTGGCTCGGCGTTCACCCGATGAAGGCTGTATGCAAGCTGTGATCACCGTACCACCGACGCACGCTTTGAATGTGATGGCGGTGAACGTGTGGATCTGCAAGCTATAGTATGCGTATAAAAAAAAAAAGGGGGGGGGGCGGGTAAGGGGGAGCCGTCTACGACGGATGCGGCGAGTATGGAACCCTCGTGAAAGACTCCACCGCCGCAGGTTGTCGGGGTCACGACGCCGCCGATGCAGACACTCTCATGCCGCAAAGAATAATTTCGGGAACCCCTATTTCAATCACTGTTTCCCGTCTTTAACTTTCTTTTTTCTTTTCCTTTCTTTCTTCCCCGTCTAATCGCGTAGCGCAAGCGCGCCGCGGTACCGAGCTTCGGTTGCTTGTACATCGCGCCCCCGCGGCTTCTAGTCGGTGGCTTTGCTCCTTTGGTGGCTTCTTTTGGCCGGCTGCTTCAGAAGTTGCGCGCCTACTACGGGGCCGTGTTCGGCAGCGCATGCCTTAGCTGCTGCTGCTTGATGCAGCCTAGCGCGGGGCTTTACCGCTCCTCCGGGGCACGTCGAGTGCGCGCGCGCGCGCCCTCTGCGTGCCGAGCGCGGCGTGATAGCGCCGCCCCCTTGGAGCGTGCTGCACCGCGGGACGCCGCTGCTTGACGGCGAGAGCCAACCCAACAACAACAACAAAAAGCGCGCGACGTAGTGTTACTACGCGTGGCTTCGTCGTATAAGGGGCAGGAAAATGAACGACAGAAAAATGTGCGATGAAGGGGGCATCCGTCGTCGTACCCTGGGGAGAGAGTGCATGTGTCCGCAGGTTCTCAAACTCTAACCTCTCTCCCCTCGTACACAGAGGCTTAGCAGTCTCGGCTCCGTGTCCTCTCCGCGGGTCTTCGTTGCCGTGTTATTATTTATAAGTAGTCGCGCGTGCACTGCCCAGCGATTCAGACTTTTCTTTTTCTCTCTCTTTCGCTGTTCGATCAGGTCGGGGCACTATTCGAACTTCGAAAACGGTGGTTGTGTGACCGGACAGCGGGCAGGGAAGGGAATGGCGAAGGGGGGAGTGTGAGACGCATGTAGAAGACAGAATCGCGGAGGTCGGAAGGAAGGGGGCGTTCATTCAGAAAAACACCCCGCGACGTTTGTCGTGACTCTTGTTTTGCTCCCTATGTATATGCGTTTCTTCGTTCGGATTTCGAACGGTCGATTAGCTGGGTTCTGTTCCGTCTCCGAGAAAAAAAAAGAAGGAAAGGAAAAAGTGAACAGAAAGAAAAGAGAGGGTACTCTTATAGAGGCAACGGCAAAACTCGCGCGAGCAATGCCGAGGATGTGTAGCGAGCGAAAAAGCGAAATGGAAAGAGAGAAAGCGCTGCATACAAGGGAATGACTTGTCTTTCCAGCGCAACTTCGTGAACCGGCGATGGATCAAGGGCGTAAGCGTGACCTGCGGATCGGCTTTGCGTGGAACAGTGGATAGCGCGGCCCGATGCATGCGTGCCGAGCTCTCCAAGAATTCTCACTCGTTCGAGGGGCGGCCACGGGGTGTGCGGACGTTGTGGCCGATAGTATACGTAGGCGTGCGTACACCTGTGAAAGGGCGTTACCATAATGCACCGTGCTGGAGAGCGAGCGAAATCAGCGAAAAAAAAAAAACAAAAAAAAAAGCGAAGAGGTTGCAAACCCGAGCGGCCGGTGCAAATGCCAACAGGGCAAGCACGTTTGCGCCATTTCCGAAGGAGAGGCCCCGTCGATTTCACTCGGTCACTACGACGCCATTCATCTTCGCGTGGAAACTGAATGACAGGTATTTCGACTGAACGCTTCTCGGTGTATACGTCCCACGAACTCTCTGTCTCTACAAGGAGCTTTTATAGGCGCGTACCGACTTTTGCCACGGTTATCATTACGATAGCACCACGACAGTCGTGTCATATGTATATATTCTTAGTGCCCTTTTCTTTAGACTGGCGAGCCTCCAGAATTCTCTTAACAGTTTCGTCCGTCTAATTCATATCTAAACTAGAAGAGAAGCTCAGGGGAAGATGGAGGCTTGAATCGATGAACAGATCGCTAAAAACGATTGAGAACAGGGAATGTCGCAGGAGCCAACGTTTCGACATGAGTCTATGTTCCTAGATATAAATTAATGAACAGATCGCTAAAAACGATTGAGAACAGGGAATGTCGCAGGAGCCAACGTTTCGACATGAGTCTATGTTCCTAGATATAAATTAATGAACAGATCGCTAAAAACGACTGAGAACAGGGAATGTCGCAGGAGCCAACGTTTCGACAAGTCCACTTGTCGAAACGTTGGCTCTTGCGACATTCCCTGTTCTCAATCGTTTTTAGCGATCTGTTCATTAATTTATATCTAAGAATATAGACTCAAGCGCAGTGACTACCGGCCTAGCCGCCAGGATCACCTGCGCAGTTCCTGTCATCAGCACGGTAATCACAATCGCCATGCACGTCATCTCTGCCTCTCTCCCCTCTGTCTCGCTAACATTACAATGTACTGGAAGAGAAAGTCTAGCACACTATACTAACTCCACTGCATATTGAAGGCCATATGGCTTTGAAGTCATGTAGCCTGCATAGTTCACCTGTGCAGTTATTATCGTCAGCATGATAATAATAATCACCTACACGTCATCTCTCCCTCTCTCTTAAATTCACAGTTTACTTGAAAAGCAATTCTAGTACACTATACAGACTGCACTGAATATCGAAGGCCATATAGCTTTGAAGTCATGTGACCTGGATGTGCCTTCTCACATAAGACGGAGAGCAGCGGCTCTACCAAAATTCCGGGTGAGCCATTGCTCCGCAAACTTTTTGCCGTCGCCCTGCCTGCTCGGCTGGCTCACCCACAATGCCTTAGGGCCGAACGATGGATCCTGCCGGACACGGAGGCGTCGGTGCTCTATGGTCCGGGCCACGCCGCGTGACCCCCAGGGGTCACGGCGGGGGCGCGTTTCCGGCGGACCCCGTCGTGACCCGGCGTGCCCACCACCGGCGGCCAACGCCACCGTCAGCGGCGGCTTCCGAGCACTACACGCAACGCAGTGCGCCACGGCTGCAGTAGATCCGGTTCGCCGCCGGTGCGGCGGCACTTTGCCGTTTGATTGGCGTTGGGCCGCGCGTGGCACGAGCCCACCTCGGAATCACCGCAGCAAGAAGAGGAATACACCTCACCACCTTGCAAATGCCGAGCAACATTGCCGATCCATAGCGGTGCAATCAAAGAAAGAAAGAAAGGAAAACGAAAGAAGTGTAGGAAAGAATGAGGGAAGAAGAAAAAAGGAAGACTGATAAAAGGACGTAAACAATGTAAATAAACGAAGAAAGAAGAAGGGGAAGCGAGAAAGAGAGAAGACAGAAAAGAGCTGTTACTTAATATATCTTTTGGCTGCAGTTTATAAACGAGAAAATGGAATGATAGTGAAGTGCTAGCTAATGCAGCATTGTTCACAGTAGGCCTCCTGAGGCACTGAGCCTCGAGTAACTCAACAAAATTTTGCGTGATAGCGGGCTGGACAAAAGATTCTGGAGAGTCGTGGGCAATGCAAGCTCTTTCCTCCACCATACCTCTTCTTTTTAGAGCGGTGATATGTCATGAAGAACTGTTTCCTTCCGTGGGGACACACCACCTTTCTATAGTATTCTTGGCCATTGAGCCATTACCTGTACCTCGGTATGCACAATATATAATATATTTACATATGTAATCCGTGTGTGCCATGTTTTGAAGAAAAATTCAACGCGCTTCTCCTTTCCTAATTCCCTTCGTTTACTTACTTCGTTTGGTATTTTTATCAATTGTGCGTTTTTGCAATGTCTTTCGTTTTCGTGTTATCTGCGCTTCCTTGCTGAGCAGTCACGAGAAAGAAAGAAAGAAAGAAAGAAAGAAAGAAAGAAAGAAAGAAAGAAAGAAAGAAAGAAAGAAAGAAAGAAAGAAAGAAAGAAAGAAAGAAAGAAAGAAAGAAAGAAAGACCCCCGGATGTTGAAAAGGAGTAAACATTAACCACGGATGTATACGGCCGTCCAGGCTTTGTCTTGGAACGCAACCTTTCCACTCTAGTTCCTTCTATACTATACTTGCTCTACTGAAACAGAAGAGGGATGGACGCGAGGAGGCGGTACTGGGGGTTTGAGAGGTGGTTAAAGGGGAGGTGCAGGACTTCACCGTGGAGTTCCAAGGGCAAGGCCTCGAGAGAAGAAAACAGGCTCATTTCGGTCTTAGATTGGCGCGATTAGAAGAGCTCCTACGGAACCTGCACCCTCCACGGCGCGCGCGGGCGCACGCACGCTCGCACATGCCGCACGGCACGCTTGCCACGCGAATGCGTGAGGCTAATTTCGAAAGAATTCCTCGCAAGTCTCCGGCAGCTCGCCGCGTTTGCCGCCCCTGACTCTGCAGCACTGCATTTGCCCCTTCATTACAAACCACCTCCACGCGACGTGGCCATGCCCTCCTCCTCCTCGTTTCAGTGGCTTCAGGCCTAACACGCATTGCACGTTCTTTTGCCCTCTTTCCGTCTGATGCTCCTTTGATACACCGTCGACATCCGCGAACCGTGCCGCCACGCCGTCCTGCTTCTGTAGTACATACCGAACGACTCGCACGATCATGTAAGGTGCATGTGTGCCTTGCCGGCTAATTCCTGTCGGGGAGAATCACGCACCTCACGGTGGATGGATGATCGCGCCCCCGCTATGGAATGCGGAGCCGCCGTTTCGAAGGAATTTGTTCTTCTGCGGCCGCTTAACAAGGAGCCGATGATGGAATCTATCATTATATACGCGACCTGATGCCTCCTATATAGCGGGAGGTATGAGAGCTTTCGACGCACTATTGTGCGTTGAGCTTTGAGGGCCCTGATGACGTCAAAGGTGCGCCAAATGGAGTGGCTAAATAAGGATGAAGGTGGACAGAGATACGCGCGCGGGCGTGATCATTTATGTATTCATAAATGATCACCCCCGCGCGTGGGGCTGTGATCTCATGTGAATTACAAGCAACTTCTCGTTGATCAACAGCTTTCATCCACGAACGTTTCTTGTTGGTTGTCCTGTACTCGGTGAGAAGTAGCTTCGTATGAAGGACAACAAAATAACACAAACTCCTCGCATTTCAAATTTTGGTGTCACATGTCCTTCTAAGCATTACATGCCTACTTTCTGAAGCTCTCTCTTCGTGCAACATCGCGCAACTTAGGTGACCGGCATGACGATGTTGATACCCGACGAGACCAACGCATCTAGCCTAGCTTGATGCGTATAGACTAATGCGTTATTTGGATTTTTAAAACATAATCGTGCGAGGCTCAGAATTATCCGAAAAGGTAAATAACGCTACAAGCGTATTGATATAATTCAATCATTAATTTCGATCCCGACGAAGCGCTGGAAGAAAGGTATTGGATTTTTAAAGAATAGGTGCCGAACTTATATATTTGAAAGAATCCCATTCGTGCGCCTCCACATTTCTGTGCACAAGGGTGGAAGCCTCTTCTTGCTCTTTGTAACATTAAGTCAGTTGAATCTACGTATATGTACTATGGTGTTTCCTGTGTTGACGCAGCTCGGTTATGCGTAGAAGCCATCACGAGTTCCCTATGGACAGTCGCCAGAAGAGGTGTGCGACCTAATCCGCACGTTCCTTTCGCGTCGTCCATATCAATGTCCCACAGAGCGACGCAGTATATCTTAAGCTTTCGAAATATCTCGGAAATCTTGGACGACAGAGACGTGGGACTTTCGTAACCGATCCAGCCCATCTCGATCCTCTTGTACGAACAAATCTCTTTGAAGTCCAGATACGCACTCTGTTCGCCAAGCGCGCACACCTCATAGAAAGCCATGCGACCCATCGTGCGAGTCAAGTTTCCTTCGATACCTGGTCCGAGAACTTTTACTGGACGCAAAGTCCCTGCTTCTGGAGCCCACGTTACCGAGCCTAAACGAGAGTGCGGCGAAAGACAGGCTGAAGCAGATTTTCTGCGTCGTGTAAGGAGGCACGTCTTCGACGACGCCGACGAGGGCACTGGTGAGAGACGGACCGTCGCCGGCGTAGGGCGACGCGCAGTGCGTCGCGTTTGCGTACGGACCGTGAATGTCGTGCGTTCGGACGACCAAGTAGTCGACGTTTGCCACGAGGTCGTCTAGCGTGTAGCCCTGATTCCGGGTCTTGAAGGGCGGAATCGTCAGCGCGATCGTGTAGTTGCGTGACAGAGTCGACCTCAGCTTGACGACAAGCTTCGTAATGCGTGCTGCGTCGTGCGGCGATCTGCACCTTCCGGCGTCCGCGACGGTCCAGTGGACGTGTACGCCGTCGTAATCGTTCTCGATCAGCCAGGAGAGCACGTTTTGCGAGAACTTGGTCCTCCGTACCGCGGACGAGGCGAGTACACTTAAGTTCGAGCTTCCTCTCTCGTACTCGCCGAAAGACACCAGAACTTTCAGGTGCGGGTACTTGGTCTTGAGAAGGGCCAAGTTCTTGAAGCCGTCCTTGACCAGGTCGAAGCCGGGATCGGCGCTGGCCAGGTCGTCGCCGGTGACCTTGGCGGACGCGTAGACGACATGAGTGCAGAGACGGCCGTTGACAAGACCGGTGCGAAAGGCCCATCCCTTTTCCCTCCGATAGCTACTATGGTTGAAGATGCAAAAAATCGGGCCCTCCACCACTTCAGCCGCGGGGTAGTCTTCAATTGGATCTGTGAACGGCGGCTTCCACGGAGACTCCGGAAGCACTTTCGGCTTACGGCACTCTTTCGACTCTTCATACGGCACTTCTGGGGCCCTTGTGGACGTGGAGGCGACGCTGCTTGCGGGATGGAGCTGCCCTGGCACTGGCTCGGTTGGGTGGGCCCACTTTGTCTTCCATTCCAAGGCGTGGTCTTTCTGGTCGCGGTACATACGGTAGTTACGAGCGAGAGCGATGGATCCCACTCCTAAGGGGAAAGCTAGGACGGCCCACGCCATGTTAGCGAAGAACCAAATGTAGTACATCTTGCGGTGCTGCTGCTGAGGCCGTGCTCCATCTCTAGATCTCGCCGGTCTTCGGGGCGCTTTCGTCGTTTGAAGCAGCTTGCGAGGCGACGGTGTGACGGTGGGTTTCTTGTCCAGATTTTCATAGGACACATCCATGACCACAGTGGCGGGCTCTTCTTCTTTCTCGCGGCGCGAAGCGCACAGAACAGTTACGAAAACACGTCCTACATGCTGTAAATACATTACCCTTCCATCGGTGGCGTAAGATATTGACAATTTTGTCAGTGCGTGTGAAAATCCTAGTTATGTCAAATCAGATGCTAAATTAAACGTACTCGCAAATTTTCAGGTCTCCAAATTCACGCCGCTTGGTGGGCTCTTGTATTTTCAATCGAGCAACAACAGCAATGGAGAAAGAAAACATTTAGTGCGGGGGCAGTCGTTTGCATTAGGGTTTCCTCTGAAGAGCTTGACAAGCGCAGTGGTTGCAAGATGAGACACGCGTGAGCCTATTATGTTTTCAAAGCTCCACATTGACAGGCTCAGCTCAAAAAGGTAAGATTTCAACGATCGTTTTTCAGCTTGTGCGGTTGTTAGTTCCCATTAGTCGCCCCGCCACGGTGGTCTAGTGGCTGTGGTACTCGGTTGCTGATCCGATGGTCGCGGGATCGAATCCCGGCAGCGGCTTCTGCGTTTTGTTGGAGGCGAAATGTTGAGACCCGTGTAATGTGCGATGTCAGTGCACGTTAAAGAACCCCAGATGGTAAAAATTTCCGGATCCGGCCCTCCACTGGGACGTCTCTCATAATGATAGCTGGTTTGGAACGTAAAACCAAAGAAATCAGTCAATCTCCCATTAGTCCCCATGCGGCTATATGATTCAAATGACAGGTTTCAGATGTGACGACGAGCACGCTTTGAATAGTGCATATAGTACATGCCATGACACCGTTTCAAACTGAGAAAGCGAAAGGTAAAGCGTGATACATCTGATGTGCTCCTCGCTGGCGTGAAAATCTCCAAGCGTACCGACGTTTTTATTGCTTCCGGGATGCGTATTATTTTACGTGGAAGCAGCTACAATAAACTCAAGAAATAAGTTTCAGCTTGGATGATACTGATACCATTACATGACACGATTAAGGAAATGTGCGCGCTGCGTTAGTGAGAGACTTCAACGCCGAAAATATGCCTGAAATACGTTCCTGCACGTCGCTATATACGTTTGAACCGCCTCATTCTAGCACTTTTGCTCGTATATCAACCACGCAATAATTGTGCCAGACAATTCGGCTTACAAAGTCACTCACTTTCCAAATTCCTTCACCTTACAAAGAAAACGAGTTCTGTTCAAGCATACAGTGGTTCTTTTACTCCAATGCCATCCGCAGTAATTCCTTCGACGCGCTCAAGGTGGAAACTCTGGCCAAACTCGACGAGAGCTTGGAATCGCTCAAGTTCCTTCAGCGGCTGGGCGAAGTGCAGATGAGCGAGCCACAGTTCAGCGCCCTCATGCAGGTCTGCAACGACTTCTTGTGGACCAAGACCACCATCGAGCGAGCCTTCAGGAAGTACCCGCGGTCCAGCGCGTCCAACGCTGACAAGCGCATGTTCCGTGAAATGCTCATCCTGCTCTACAAGTACGTCACCAAGAGCATCATCATGCTGGTCACGCAGGTCGGCGTCCGATGTCCGCAGAACGCCACCGCCGAGCTAGGCCACGTTCTCGAGCTGTTGCTCAAGAGCGTCCAGAGCGTAGCCCACCACGAGTGCCTGCAGCCGACGCAACGCAAGTTTGCGTCCATAAACGTCCGCCTTCTGAACAAGGCGCCACGTCCCAAGGACGCCGACGTAGAGTTCATCACGGTGATGAAGGCCATGAGGAAGGAGCTGGCCCAGCGCAAGAACACTATCAAGGCCAGCTCGTGGCTGTCGCTTAGTTTGAAGCGGTGACGTTACCGCGCGTGTAATGCGTAATGTATGATGTGTTTTGCGAATCTGTGGCGTTGTGCCTATACGAGTGCTGAACTCGTATTGCATCGCTTACCAATTAAGCGTAACTACGTAGAGAAAACGTCAACAGCGTGCGCTTGCGAGTACGTGTACACGTCGTCGACAATTGCTTTTCTTGAATTCAATTCTTAAATCGTTTGTCTTTCGTATGCGTATAAATATAAGTTAAACATAACTCATCAATTTACTTGGTTGGGAATCGGCGCACATACAATTCCGACGGTCCGCGCAGTTAACTGGGAAACTGGGAGACATTTCACACACACGAGTTTATGCTGTGTCATCGATTGAAGACTGTGGAGAAACTATGCCGCATGACTCCACTTATTACTTATCAGTAGCGGTTTTGTTTTAGCATCTTTGGTTATTGCGACTTTTGGGTTAGTGTCTGCAACACCAATGCAATTCACAACGATGCTGCAACTTACTGTAGCTGAAGCCTCCAGAACTTCGAAGTTCTTGCGCAGTGGTCCTCAAATGGAGGTCTGCAGACGCCAGGACATCCGCGACCACGAAAACACAAAGCAAAAAAAAAAATTGTTTAAGCTAATTTATTAAGTTGGCGACCCCGCATGACACTACTGTGCCGTGGCGAAGCCACTTTGTCGCAGTTCAACTTTGCCGCATGACACTAATGTACCGCGGCGAAGCCATCTTTGCCACAGTACATTAGTGTCATGCGGTGAAGCGTACTCAGAGTGGGAAGGGGCCACAAGCTGTCGCGCGGGGGTGTATCTAGAATTTCGATTTTGGGGGGTGTTACCTATGGTGTAACCAGAACGCGGGAAGGGGGTGGGGGTGGGGGGTGGATACCAAGTCGTTGGTTATCTGGAAAGTATTTGGAGGGGGGGGGGGGGGGGTTAGGAGGGTGTTGGGAAGTGTGCATAAAACATGCCGTCGCACGCCACAGTTCTCCACAATTGCAGGTGTGGCACTATCGAGCGAAAGTGTACAATGTGTAACATTCTTGTACATTAATTTTCTCGTGCATTGCTGTGCAAATGGCACAACGCTACCTCGGTTGGTCTTCGTTACTACGTATTTCCCACCGTATGTCGGGCCTCCCTCCCGCATTCGGTCACTGCAAGAGCTTTCTATCACTTCCGCTAATTCACAAAGATCCATGTCTGCGACACATCTATGCCTGGGAACCACTGTTCTAGGGGCTCGTAGTTGCAGCACCCGCAGGTGCATGGTAGCGGAGAGGAGGTCAGGTGTCACACCACCTAGCTAAAAGATGCAGGTTGGATTCGCACACTGATGTCCGCGAAGTATGTTTGTGTCTGTTTATTTAGAATAGGTCCCCACCGCTATTAACTGAAAACCAGGTGATCAAAATCAATCCGGAGTCAACCGCTAGTGGCCGCTCCAGCTTGCCTTCACAATCGTCGAAGTTATTTCTGTTTAAATATCGGCTTGAAAAATCCCGCGCATTTATTTATTTATTTATTTATTTATTTATTTATTTATTTATTTATTTATTTATTTATTTATTTATTTCAACAAGCAACTCAGGCCTGTGCCCTTTGCAGGCCTCAAACCATAATTCTGGACATTCAAAAGTCGCGCCAGACAAAGTTGCTGAGTAAGTATCGCCATCTGTTGCGATATACAGAAACTGCCGCAAAATAGTTTCGTTATGGTTACGAAACAAGTTACTCAGATTAGCTAGATTATGAGATAGGCTAATCTATTCCAAAATAAGACATGTACATTGTAAGTTAACGATGGCGCCCTGAGCGATGGTTATCTTCAAGTGCCTATTGTGAAAATTGTGAAAAGCATACCACAAAAGCATATTGTGATATGCTTTTGTGCGTTACAAACAACTCATTCCATTTTGGATGTCAAGAGTATGTCATAGTCGTGAAATATTATTCCGTGGTTTGTGTACATAGAGCTACTATGACAGTATGAAACCACTGTGTGTGAAACTCCAAGCTTGTGTAGTTTTACGATTTCGACAAGGCTGACGCAGCCAGGTAAAACTGATCTAGCAACCACAGTCCAAACAAACATGGCAGCGTCGGCGAGGTGCGTTCGCTTTCTTGGAGTTGCGCTTACGTCTCGTTCTTCGATTTACGCGTCTTGTAAACCTTATCATGCCATGAGTATCACGTGCTTAAGAAAGAAAAGCTACGCCGTACAGTTCAAGGAATTCGGAGATCCATGCAAGGTTTTGGAGCGCGTGGAAGAAGCCGTCCCCGACACGCTGGGTGCGGACGAAATACTGGTTAAGATTTTGGCGGCCCCGATAAATCCTTCGGACATCAACACAATACAAGGGACCTACGGAATCAAGCCGAGTCTCCCCGCGAAGGCAGGGCTGGAAGGCGTTGGGGAAGTTGTCAAGGTAAGTAACACGCTTCGCTGCCGTCTAACTCCTGCTTGCTTTTCAGTAGTCGAGGTGGTTTGTTTCGCATCATAATTACATCAGGTGTTTTCGGTGAACGGTTTGATGTTCTAGCATGTCCAGTTAGCAGCTTCTACCGGTGGGCATCTACCGAGCAAATTTAGCATTTTAGAACCATTTAGAACCATAGAACCATTTAGCTATTTTAGAACCATATGGCGGCGCGAGTTTCGATTTATTGTTTTGAGTCCTCGTACATGCTCCGATCGCCGACTGCACGTTGTGATATTAAACCCATCACTGTACACATAACTAGTGCTTCACCTCACTTGATAATAATCTCTTTAATAGGTAGTGCTAGATAGTGGAACACCATCAACCATGGCGTCTGAATCGTGTTGCGGCAAGTGTGCAACACCTGCACTTATTAGGCAGCCATCCTGTATGAAACAAGATAGACACGCGATGCATCATGTGCAGTGTTTCTCGCCAGCATTCGAATTACCAGTGCCTACGCCGCTCTGCTTTGAAGCTGAGTGAGTGAGCCTTTAGAAACAGCTGCAGCAATCGCGGGATTTGTGGCAGGACACTTGCGGCGACAGGAAACCGTATACAGACGGGAGATGGGCAGGTACACTTGCACATTTTGTGGGGACAAGCGTCGCACACACAAGCAAAGAACGAAAAAAGAAAAACAAATAGGTTATACCTGCAGCTTAGAATCGCATGACTGACGGTCTTGTTTGTATATAGTTTAGTAAGGATTGGTAGGCTACATGAGACCTGTATGACTATTGTGGGCATCTAGTCTGTGGTTGCACCTCTTTACAATTTGCAACTGTTCATGAAAAGGTTAATCTTGTATAGCTATGATTCTGCAAAGAGAGAAATGAAAGAAAAGTAAGGTAGTGAGGCTAGGCAGAACAAATATTTGGTCTGCTGCCCAACGTAGGGGAGGATGGGAAAGCGACGGGAGAGGTTGCTGGGGAACGGTGTTGCACTTATGGGCATTTTTGCATGAGGAGGGCACCTGCGTCTCAAGTAGTACTCTTTTTTTTTTTCATCTGAGAACAAGCTGTAATGAGATTTTTCCTATTTCTGGCTAAATATAAAAGTAAGCATTCTAGCTTATTTGATAGGACATGGTTTAGATGTGCACTGTTCTTTCAGGGGTTTCTTAGGACGTACGAGTTTGCCAGTGAAGTGGTAATGCTATTGTTCCACCATCTCAAAAATCGCATAAGCACATTCATTTTTCTTTTTAGAACCATTTAATTTACCCGCCATGGTAGCATAGCTGTTAGGTGCTGGCTTGCTAAGCTTGAGGTCTTGGGATCCAATCTCAATCAAATCCTGTCCACTGTGGCTGCATTTTGATGCAGGCAATATGCAAAAAATCTCATGTACTTATATTTAGGTGCATGCTAAAGAACCTCAGGTGGTCAGAACCACTCAGGAACGCCCCACTACGGCACATGCCTCATAATCATAGATGGTGTTGGCACGGAAAACTCTGTCAGTTATGACTGAACCATTTCATTGAAATATGTACCTAAATGAGTCATGCAGTTGCTAGTTTTTTTGTGTGGTGAAAAATATTGAAAAGCAAAAAATGATTTTTTTTCTTTCTGTCTTGTTGCAAGGCTGGACCACATGTTAAAAACTTGGAAGTTGGAAATTGGGTTCTGCTTCCTGGAGATTCATGGGGAACATGGAGGAACATTGGAAAAGGGGATCAGAAGAGGTTTCGCAAAGTAAGTAACCTGTCTGCTTGTGCATGAAAGAATGTGTGGTGGAAACTGGATACAGCTTGTACTACAAATTGAGGCACTGAATCTCACTTATAAAGCTGTGAAAGCTAACAAAAATATCTTGAGATAGATATGCATCTGTGGAGTGCCTGTGAATTCAAATGAAAACAAAAAAGACAGCCTGGAAAGATCTGTTTTAGCTATGCCAACTGGTGCATGAAGTTCTAGTTTCGTGTAGGTGTGAAGACTCCCAAATTAAGTTTCATTTCTGCTTCGTCATTTTTTCCGCAGTGTACACATAAATAACACTGTGTTAGTAATGGGATATGAAACTCCACAAATCAATTCAGTCAACAGCTTTATTTAGTGTAACTTCTTTGAAGGGCATGATTACTGGTATTTTTCATTAGTCACTTCTGGAGCACTTTTTGATGTGCGCTGCTTTGGTTTTACAGCCAATGGCAGAATGCCTATCGCTCTGGAAAGGCATAATCTTAGATGCTATCACATGATTAAATGGATGTATTATAAAAGTATTCTCACAAAATATGACCTCTGATAACTTAGGGCTATGAATGAATGCAGCACATGTGTTGTATTATGCTGTCGTATTTTACTTATAAAGAGAGTTTAGCCGTTTAAGTGACACAGCAAAAACGGTGAAGCAGTATGAATGTGTTTACAATCTATTGCTCTTAACAAAAAGCAAAACTGTATAGCTGAAAGACAAGTAGCAGTAGGAAAACTTGGGAATTGTGTGTCCTGGTATCCCCATTGGCAATTTCCATTAAATGAGATTGCATTTTTGTTGCCCACTTTCAGCTAATTATTGCTTATGTTTATAATGACAAGAAATGGCTTATCTATGCCTGCGCACTACACAGGTGAAAATGTGTGTCTTCCATGCATTTGTTAAAAGGACACTAAAGGAAATGATTAAGTTTAGCTAGATCAACTTTTTATATGTATGGGAATCTATCACCGCTTTCTTCATGCCAAGAAACAAATTTTTTTGCTGAGAACGCCGAAAGTTTCTGGTGTCGTTGCTCAATTTGGATTTCCTTCGCCAACGAGAGGACTTTATATCACGATCCCAGCAGCCGATGCTAAGGTGCAGTGAGCTCCCCAGCCGTCATACGCTGAAACAACTATGACTGCTGCTAATTTATTTACTGTCAAATTTTATCTAATTCATTTTTCATTTATAACGTGGAGCAGTTGCTGAGTGCCTAAAATAGATGAGCTGGCATCCTTTCAAAAGTACACAAAGTACACAAACGACATTTCGTCGTTTTCTCCCTTACGACTGCTCTGTTCTCACCAGGAAGAATGAACTGGTCATCGCACAAACCTAATCTTTTATTCTTGCTACACTTAATATTTGCCTTTATTGTCCCTTTAAGTTTTTTGGAGTACCTTTTGTATCAACATCAGAAACGTTAAGAAAAGAAAGTACTCTTGTCATTTCTCGTGGTGCTGTGCCACATGGATGTGGCAAATAACTGGGTACTAAAGTGTAGGCTGAGAAAGATTGTGCAGTTAAAAAACAGAATATAGCTGTCATATTTTTAGGAATGCATACAATGACAATATGGTCTGCAGCTCTTCTGTGGCTTTATTGTAAAGTAGAAAGTTTCCTTAACATAATTATATGAACAGAAAAAAGCATTGCAGGAAAGGAAGAGCTATGCAGTTCGTGATAGCATGCTGCTGTGTTGAATGACATGAAATTTAGTAGAAAACAAAATTCAAGTGTGAAAACGAGCTATGCAGCAGCGTTCAGTTGTAGTAAATTCCATTGCTATGGTGCAATAGAATGGCCCTAAGAATTCCTTCTGCTCATTAAGGTGTATACTTGTAAATTATAGTGGTGCTGCTTTAGGATATGAACTCTTTATTTAAATTCGTTAATGATTTATATTTTATGGTGTGTCATGACTGCAGTAATGACCTTTGTCGTAACACTTTCTGGGTTTCCACAATGTTTTTCAGGTATCCAACAAGCTAGATATAGTCACAGCAGCGACAATGACGGTCAATACACCAACGGCCTACCGCATGCTTTCTGATTTTGTGACAATGATGCCAGGTGACACATTCATTCAGAATGGAGCCAACAGTGGCGTTGGACAGGCAGCCATCCAGATCGGCAAAAGTATGGGTCTAAACTCCATCAACGTTGTTCGTGACCGGCCCAATTTACAAGAGCTTAAGGACAAACTGAAGTCTCTAGGAGCTGACTACATAGTTACCGAAGAGGAACTGAGGTGAGCGATGGTTCCTACAATTTTATTTTGTCTATAATCTGCTGCTATTGATTGCCAAGTCTCCTCATATGGCAACACTATGGCTTATGTAAGCCATAGCAAGTAGTCGGCATGATTGATTTTCTATGATTGTCTTGCTGCTCATAAAACAATGACTATAACTGAGTAACCTCTCCATCACTTTGAAAGTTACATGTGGTGAACTGGAAGTTGGTGACCCCAGTGCCAAGCTCTTTAAGCATCCTGCTGTTGAAAGTCTTTATGCTTTAGAAATGTTCACCTCAAGTTCACAGCATAGTACACATCATAAGTATTGCTGGGATGATGAATTGAATGTTGGGTTCTGCTGTGACTGCATTCTTGTTCTTTTATCATGGATGACCATTGAAAATAAGCTCAGGATGGCAAGGATGCCGCGATACCCTGCACGGGTATGATCATGCAGCTTGAAGCTAGGACCAAAGCAGTGAAAGTGGGCTGCTTCTTGCCAACAATTTGACAATGATAATGGACTCAGTGACCGAACGTAGCCAGACTGCTTTTTTTTTGTCAGTTTTTTTCAAGCATGCATTCTATTTTCTGCCGACAACTTTCAGCTACTTCTTGGACGTTGTGAAACCACTGCTAGTGTCAGAATATGGTGGCGATATGTGCACAGTGCGCACAAATGTTGCCATTGTGAACAGTATGTGCAGTTTGTACATTTGAGGTGGCAAAAACGTTTTATGAAATAATAATGCTCAGGGTGCGCACAGGTCCTTGAAAACCTTGAATACCCTTGAATTTCGAAAGTGCGTTTTCAAGGCCCTTGAAAACCTTGAAATTTCTGACTTGTCCTTGAAAAACCTTGAATTTCATAAATATTCATTTTAATTTGTACTTATCACCATCAAAACGGCTTTTGTTAGTGAAATTTTCTTGTTTTAAAACAGTTCCGAACCGTAGCGAACAAGAAGTCTAGGTTTTTATACCTATATAGCTGATTCTGATTAGGCGACTGACAACACTGGTCGTGCGGTGCGATCAGTGCGAGCCGTGCGAGCGCCCGCCGAGTCACACCCTTGCCCTGGCTTTGCTGTGCTCATGCCTGCTTGGTGTCAGCGCTTTTCTAAGTAATCGTGTCTTCTGTGAAATGATGTGCTGATCAACAATGCTCAGAAAAAGCAAGCTTGAGGCTACGTTGCTATATGACGACAACTACAAGCAGTGGATTGCACCCGACACAACGCGTCCGCATCGGGCTAAGTGCAAGCTTTGCGGCAAAGCCTTCGGTGTGACTGGCATGGGTGAATCGGCTTTGAAAAGTCATATGAAAAGTGCGAAGCACATTCGTGCAATGAATGTAGCACAAGGGAGCACACTGAAACGCTACCCGACTCCTGTCGCGACAGAGCAGTTCGCTGCCGCGCCTCTGTTGCAGGCACCAAGCGCAATGCTTTGGGAGGTGTTGCCAAGCCTAAACGATGCTTGTAAAGCGCACGAGCTTGTCACTGACGCCGATGTTCTTTGGACTCCAAGGTGGTTACGTCCCATACCGGACGTCATCCCAAGCAGGGGAGTTATTCCGGCGGATGTTCCCGGAGAGTGAAGTAGCAAAGGCGTTTTGTTGTGGCGAGACTAAATGCGCCTACGTGCAAGGTCTGAGGCCTTTCTTTCTTTCGGCTTTGCAGCGAAAGTTAAGGGCCTTGAAAATCCTCCAATAGGGCCTTGAGAGTCCTTGAAAACCCTTGAATTTTTTCCTTCAAAGCCTGTGCGAATCCTGAATGCTGATACATGCTATTCTTTAGGCCACTTTGAATTTTTCTAATTAGGACCATAAGCACACAGTGAGCAAGAAAACACGTTAGCACTGTTTTACTGCTTCTGTTCATCACAGGCTTTGAGGGTTTTGATGGAGCTGTGGGGTTCTCTGTTGATTGACTAGACAGTTGACTCAGCAGCCTTCAAACTACCCGTATAGCTGCTTGAGCTTTGCTGTTCAGTCAGCGGACTATTGGTTTGGAGGCCTTGCAAATGCTCATGTGAAACGGGTATTCCATCTACAACACTTGCCGTCATTTCACCAACATGTGGCAAAGCTAAGCAACCACTGAAATAGCCAGGAGAGGCCTTCGAAGGGGCGGGGGGTGTTGAACCCATCCATTCAAAACTTTTACATCTTCTATGTATGTGTGTATGTATACACACACTCAGACAAGTGTACATGCATAAAGAAGGGTCGAACCCTCCCTCTGCCTTTTCGAACTAATCTCCTTGCGATGTCCTAGCAATGAATGTCAGTACTAGATCAACTTAGGCCAACATCAGTAAATATTTAGCCAAAATTAGCCATCATGTAGCCAACACTAGCCAATGCTGCTCACATGCAAGTGAATATGGTAAGTTGGGAGGCTTCGGCTTGCCATTCACGAATCCTGGGATGGAAGGGGATACACTCTTTCTCCATATCCATACGAAAATAGCTTGGTGCTAGTGGTCCACAGCATTTGCATTACTTGGGGGTTCACTATTAGATGTGCTTTTTTTTTGTTTTCTGTCAAGTCCTTAGCTGCATCACAGCCCTTTTTTTGCATCTTTATTGCTTGCATTTAGCTTTACAAAATCTCATATTTACAGTCTTTGTAATGACTGCTGTGTTTCTTTCCTCTACTCCCATCACCCCTTCCTTCCCTTCATGTTACGTAAAGGACACCAGTGATGAAGGACATTTTTTCTG
Source organism: Hyalomma asiaticum (assembly GCA_013339685.2). NCBI lineage: Eukaryota > Metazoa > Arthropoda > Arachnida > Ixodida > Ixodidae > Hyalomma > Hyalomma asiaticum. The sequence goes on along the minus strand of CM023486.1, from coordinate 81,802,794 downwards.
TTGTGCCACCTCCAAAGCTTGCTCTGAACTGCATTGGTGGTAAAAATGCTACTGACATGATGCGACACCTAATGAAAGGCGGCACCATGGTTACTTATGGTGGGATGTCACGGCAACCTGTCATAGTGTCAACAGCTTCCCTTATCTTCCAAGACATTAAAGTGGTCGGCTTTTGGAGAACACTATGGGCCAAGGAGCATGGTAACACCAAACTTGATGATGAAATGTACGACTATCTGACCAAGATTTCGATGGAAGGAAAGCTGCAGCCCCCTGCACATAACTTGGTTCCTTTTGAAAATTACGAAGACGCTGTGAGAATGTCCATGGAGTCATTTGCTGGAGCTAAGCAGGTCCTGGTTATGGATGAAAGGTTTGCGTGAGGATTAGGCAGAATATGAGGTGAGACAGAGCATTTGTTACAGACTTAGCCCAAATGAGATCATGTTTGTGAGCTGTGGTTAGAGGGATGTCACTCTTTTAATCATGGTGCACTTTAAAATTCTTAGTTTTCTCTGTACTAAAAGGCAGAATTTTTTTTGGCCCCTTTTTCATAGCTGTACATGCAACGAAAGCTTTGTATTTGGAAGTCTGAAAACTTTCATATACATAATTTAGTTGCAGTTACTGTAGCCCTATACATGGGCTTGCTGTTGTATTTGTGTAGGTGCGTAGGAGTTTCATTAACATACTTTCGCAAATTTAGTAATGCTAGTCTTATAATGTGAAATGTGCTATTCTTGGCTGCCATGGCAATCAAAATCTAAGTCACTTTGATGTTGAAATTGCATTTTCAGGGAGTTAGTGGCATGTACTTAGTGCTTCATGTAATGTTCGAGAGAAGCTGCCATTCTCAAATTCAGAAAAAAGGACTGTTGTATCTGTTGTATCTGAAGTAGTGTTGGAACAAATGTATGAGTACTGTTACAGCAACTTCTAAAGAAATGTTTATTTGCTCTGAAAATATATCCTGCCATGGAAGGCTGGCACTAGATGTATTTGTCACATTTTTTTTTCAGAAGTTAAAGAAACTGTACTTGAGAGAGACTTATAATAAAAATGTCATCGCCTGTTCTCACTTTGTAAAGAAGGTAAAGCACACCACGCAGCAACAGCATCAACATTCATAAAGCTTTTCATGCAGAAGATCCATTTATAAAAATAGGCACTCCGACAATGATAGCCATTGATATTATAGCAAAAGTATTTGACTTTAACAAGGGGACCTTATTAATGAGCAGCTTTGTGAATCTGGCCAGAGTCATGGGCACTGAACAAGCCTTGGGCACATCTGGTCCTTTCAGTCCATCATTGTACACAGATATCACAATCACTGCATTTCACTTCACCATGGTCTTTGGTGCATGTCATCAGACTTGGAAGAAGCATCTTCTGCGGATGACTTCTTGAAGACTGCCCGAGTGCTTGACACTGAAGTGATGCATCACTGTATCTTTCAGAACACCGGTTTGAAGTTTTCGGTGCTAACGCCATGTGAACACTTGCATAATAAAGAAGGACAAATGAGCAATGTATGTTACACTTTGATGTCCACACATACTTCTTGGGTTTTGAAATATTAACAGCAGGAAGATGCAGTTACATACCTGGCACATTGTTCACTGTCTTTCTCAGCGGTTCCTGCTTTTAGTGAAGTTCTCTTTAATGTCACTGTAGTGCAATGGTTGTGTTTTAGAAAACTGTGTGTGTGAAGTCAAATTAGTATCAGCAGTGGGCATCCCCTTGCTTCTCACTGCTTTATCGAAGAGCACAATCATTCTGACATTGCAACATCCAGGTAACTAAGCTTTCTGTTTAGCGATCCGTTTATGATCATGCTAGCAGCATGAATTTCCGTTGTTTTTTCAGCAGGTAAAAAAACATTTGTAGGCAACTAAATGTGGTTGCAACTTCTCTCACAAAGTATTCTTAACAGCTGGAAATGTCCATGTGTTATGTTAATGCAGATTTGACATGTACACATAGTGCACTGTAGTCAATCTTTTCTGCACAGCTGTGTCAGAGTAACATGCTATGAGCTCTCACTTGGATGTATATCCATATTTTTGAAATCATTTGTTTAGTTCCTGGCTATTTCTTCCTTTTTTGATAAGGAGTTCTTGAGGCAAAGCCTGCATATTTGAGGTTTCTTTTTCACTGCATGTATATCCTTCTTGATATCTCAGCTACACAAGGAAGAAAAGTCAGTGCTGGAACAAATATTTGATAACATTCGATGTCTCTTCATGTCTCTGCAAATATCTTCTGAACTATGGACTGTCTGTTGACATCCAGCCTTGGACACTTGATATTTTGATGTCTTTTGGAGCAACAGCCTTGTTGCAATTAAGTGGAGCCCATGCCTTTGTATGAGCAAGATTGCCACACTTGCAAACTCTGCATTTTGACTGGCACTCAGTGTCAGTTTCTAGTTGAGCCACATTCTTGCACAAGGCCCACATACTGAGCATTGTTCATTCACTGCTCCCAAAGTTTAAAATCTAGTAGCCTCTGGCTTCTCTTCAGGTTTGTTTATGCTCTCAACTGAGAGTGCCTCGTTGATCGTGCCTTTGTCCTCATTTTGGTCCTGCTGGTCACTGCTACTGTCTTCGGCAAGGTCGTCCTCGTAGAAACGTTTGATGCGTCCGCTGAGCAGGAACTGGCAAATGTAGCATAATCCAGCAATGGCCAGAAAGATGATCGTGACGAGATGCAGTGTGTAGCGTAGCTTGTCAGCGTCATACACCCAGCAGTTTCCACGCCGGCCGCATTTCTCCTCCCAGATCAGGCATGAATGGTCCAATATGGCTCCATATATCAGGGGATAGGGTATGAAAGCTGTTGAGAGAGAAGACAGAAGGTTGAGATCTGCAAATATTGGCAATGCCTAAGGGATTCTGCTACACAATAATGATTTGAAGAAAAGAATAACTGATGCTTACATTATGTGTTAGGTTTGATCCAGTGAACTAATCTTACAAAATCAACATGAAATGTAGTATTCTATGACATGTTGCTAATTAGATCACCTTATGTGTTTTTGTAATCGCTGTGCTAGTGGAATGTGTCATAATCGTTGCCTTTATCTAGTGGGCATGGATAGTTTCCTACACCTTTCTTCTATTACATCTCAGTGCATTAGATGCATTGCATATGGGCATTAATTATTTTTTTTCTAGTGACTTCACATGTTGAGCCAAATAGGAGAGTTGCCTGTAACAGTGCATGTGGTGAAAGAGATATAGTACCCACTGTATGGGTGCGCTGTCATCCTTTGCACCCAGTAAAGAAGAAAGAAGTAGGAAGGGAATTATTAACACTTTTGATTTCACACTGATACACACACAGAACAAGTCTCATCACCTATGCACTCCACACGGGTTGTAAAACTGTGAAGCTGAAGTGTGTGGCCCCAGTGTTTATCGCTTAGTTCATCCCAATGGTTCATTAAATTATTTCTCAGTTATTGGTTATATGAGGCCAAGCTCGGCTTGGCGGTCCCTACGTGGGACTAGCCGGGTGGCGCGTGGTCTCCCCTGCGTCTTCTCTGGACCCAAATAAAGTTTGCATCAATCAATCAATCAATCAATCAATCAAGCAATCAATCAATCAATCAATCAATCAATCAATTGGTTATATGAGGTTACCCACACATTTGATTTGCGTTCATCGCAGTGTTTATTTTAAACGCCGCACTTTTGGCTTTGCAGGATCACCATGACATAGTGGGCTGAGCGAAGAATGGGTTAGGCACAAGAGAAGCATGAAATTCGCGCGCAAATGTCTGTGTAACAGAAGAAAGTAATGCATGTGCAAAGGGTTTTTGTGGTCAGGTGGCAAGTGTTTTGCCTAGGCATATGCATTTTTGCTGTAAGATATGTTGGTTGTTTTAGAAGTAAAAGAAGGTGATGCTTTTACATTTCACAGAAGGCTTATAACAGGTGGTTCCTTCTTCCTAATCAGGTGATCATTTGCCTTAGTAAGGTTATTCTTAAACGCACAGTTTCTGCTCACGAAAGACGAGAATAATGTGACGTTCTTACCAAGCATATGTAGGATAGAGCCGGTGGTACCCATTGCCATGCTCTTGTCGATAGGGTCGACACACCTGCAATGCCAAGCAAAGTGACATATTACTTTTTTGATGTAGCAAACAATGTTTTATATATGATATGTTGGGTAAAGTAATAAATATTTAGTGGTAGCATAATGGTGTGAAAGGCTATTACAGTTACCAAATTGTTCTAGTTCCTCTGTGCAGCGAGGCATATCACGTTGAGCTAGTGATGTAGCATACATACATACATAGCGCGGGACTTCGTCTTTTGTTAATTTCTTTTAAAGTGGTTTTATTCTGCCCTGCCAGATGGCATAAATTGTCACTAGTCAATAGGTATTGTCAATGTACAGGTGCCATGATAACAATCTTAATAGAGGAGTAACATTGCACAATGTATGCCCTGACGTCCTAAGAAAATATTTGGCAGGGAATTCAGGGCATGCATAACATTATTGTAATGGCTAAAAAAGGAAATTCCTTGATGTTGTCGGAGAGTGCACAATACTGGGCTTGCTTAGAACACTCGGTTAGTACAGGAAGTTTACATGGAGGCTGCATGTTCGAAGACACCTCGAGCAGGAGGCGCTACATGGGCAGTGTCTTGGTCCTTGCAGCACGGAAAACGTTCGCAAAAATCTGAGCGAGCGTTTGTAATTGCCCGTGCTGCTCGCTACAAGGAGTATTATTGTATTTATATATATATAGAGTTTTGCTGCGTAACATGTGGGGATAAAAACATAGCGTACCTCAGGAATATTAGCAGGCCTCCCACGCGACCCGTGGACCCCAGGAACTGGCCGGCGATCACGATGCCTAAGAACAGGCCCAACTGCTGACACGTGGAGCCGCAAAGCCCCGACGTTACGTAGGAGTCGTCCACTCCGTGGTCACCTTCCGCGACGCAGCTGCATTCTTTGTATATCTGCGAAGCAGTGGAGCCCGAAATAGACATTGTGGCAGGTGCGCAAATGTCGGAACAAAAATTATCAGGATGCCCACATTTCGTCCTCATACTGCTCAAACCCAGGCGTTACCCGCAGATATCCAGATAGTCATCGTGAATAAAATTTTCTGCCATATCTATTTGTTGAAGCTTGATGCGCGAGTGGTCCTCGTACGGAAACAAATCGAGTGCAATCACTTGCATTAACTGCTTGCATTAACAATTTGCGTGCAGCTCAACTGCATATATGTGGGCCCCGCCTCGGTGTTCCAGTGGCACGGCCGCTACCTAAAACGTGTAGCGGCCAGGTTAGTGGTTGTGGCACTCGGCTGCTGATCCGAAGGTCGCGGAATCGAATCCCGGCCGCAGTGGCTGCATTTCAACAAAGGTGAAATGTTGAGGCCTTTGTACTGTGCGATGTCAGTGAACGTGAAAGACCCCCAGGTGGCGGAAATTTCCGGAGCCCTCCACTACGGCACCTCCCATAATGAATCATGGTTGTGGGGCGTAAAATGTCAGAAATAAATCGATCATCATTGCGGTCCTCTGCGTGTCTAACAAATAGAAGCACGACCATTTTGCTGCGTCCATTTGCCCTTCTGACAACTGGAGCTCAGCTATAAACTTAGAATGTCCTGGCGTAGTTAGAATGACCCATTTACCGTCATGTTCGTCGGCGATATACCGGCGCTTCTGCAGCCGGCATGGCATGGTGAGAAGTAGCTGATCATCTTGTTGCTCGAGCACACAGGCTCGTATATCTGGGTGTTGCAGTTGCAATCCACGTTGCACTTCTCCAGCAAGGAAGTCCTGCAAGTATAACCACGCGTTTTGAGGTCGGTACATTTAAGACGTGCAAGTCCACGTCCTGCGACTATTTGCGTTTGTCCTTTTTCGCTGTTTGTTGGTGTAAACGCGTGTACATGTTCCATTGGTTGTTTTGTTGGTGCATATTTCAAGGACTCCATCAAAACGCCAAATTTTAAGAGTGAAGAAGTTAAAGTTGAAGGTAGGTGTGAGCTGAGTAAATGAACGCATTGCTGTTTCTTGGCGGATGCTATTGTGTTCGAATTTGTTTTAACAGAATGACCAAGCAAGGTTGAACAACGTTCAGATAACACTAATGGTTAACTTAGTGTACTGATTGTTCCGAAACAACTTATCCGTCATGCACGAATGTGCGGTTTATTACGCCGATTTGTGGCCGCGTAGTATCGTAAGCAAGATTTTATATAAGTGCGGGTGCACAGATGATTGATTCACTCACGCGCTGACGTTTGTGCCGGGAGCAACGCCAGCAATGGTGGGGCTCTCGCAGCCGATGAACATCATGGCCACAAATCCCGCCATCATGGCTACCTCGACGAATGCAGAGTAGCCAGCCACAACGCGCGGGCCTGGCCGGAACCGGTGGATGACGACGCCGCCGGTTACGATGCCGACCAAGTTTGTCACCACTTTGGCCGCCCCTGAATCATTCGTGGGGCAAAAAGGAAAGTCCATGTTACTGTTGTGCGGAAGAGTCTTGAAACACAGAATAGGCACCACGATAGGTTGGTCTCTGCTCCGTTCTGGCCAGAATCAAAATGAAAAGAAATATCCTTGTTTTCTTAAGTATGTGTTGATGCTGCAAGGCCACGCTGCCGTACTTCGCCAACGATGACAGCAAGGACACGCTTTTTGCGGCGTCCAGCACTCTTAGCGTACAAACACGTCTCCTGCTTGACGAATCGCACTTAGCAAAATGTTATACTAAAGCAGATACAACGACTTGCGAGAACAGGATCTTTATTTTAAAATTGTGTTTGCTTTGCTTGCAAGTATTCTGGCCATCCGCAAAGTACATAATGTCTATATGATATAAAGACCCGTGCGCATTAAAAAAGAAGTGCATGCAATTTTCTGTAGCACCATGCACTATCGTTGGACCGCCCGTCCTGTTAATGGAAGCAGAGGTATGTGTTTGAGATGTTCTCTAAGCAGTATAACGGCGAGGCTGGTTCTTTAGATGTGCTCCTGGTTCTACTGAACACTAATGCAATGCTAGTGTAATTTTCTCATGTACGTGTGAGCACACTGTCTTTGCCATAAGGCCTACATTTGGTTCTCTTCAGGGGTCATCGCCTCCTTGGGCTGCAATTGTATAGCTTCCGCTAATCGTCCCGGCTCACCTGTGTAGTAGTTGGCCTTGGACGCCGATTGCCTGAACTGGAACTCGACGTACTTGCTGAACGAAGTGCCGTAGCCGGCGGTTGCGAGGAAGACGAACACCAAGCCGATCGTGTGGAACATGAAGATCGGGTTACGGACCAACCGCTTCACGATAACGATGATGTCTGCGGCATAAGAATACAAACAAGGGGACATGGAAGAAAGTTAACACTCATTAGGAAGCACGCGCACACGCTGTATACCGGTTTCAAAGGGCACGTTATCCAGTCATTTCGCAGTTTCAAGGTATGCAAGCAAGGTAGTGTTGAGGCTGCAGAGCCGTTAAACTTCCTTGTTATATACTCATTTTAGTTCAAACTAGAAGAGAAGCACAGGGGAAAATGGAGGCTTGAATCGATGAACAGATCGCTAAAAACGATGGAGAACAGGGAATGTCGTTGGATCCAACGTTTCGACAAGTGGACCTGTCTTGCCGTCCTGACGAAGGCAGGACAAGTAAGTGGGCAAGACAAGTGGACTTCGACAAGTCGACAAGTTGTCGTCCTTCATCGTTTTTAGCGATCTGTTCGATCATATAATCATTTTAAGTGGATTGTGGTAAAGCTGTTAGCAGGTCGTACTATAATGTAGGTCATAACTTCCCCATTCGTCTACGTTGTCCTTGCGATCTAATCACGGGTCTGTTTTTCATTCGCCCAACCCGATGCGCCGATTCCACGATGTACACATTCTTCCCACGTGTTTAGCGTCGTCTAGATAAGCTAACTGCTCATAAGGGCGACTTCAGCCCGTATGAGCTTTTTACGACTGGTTCTAGCGGGGATATTGACTCGTGGAAGCCAGTCAGCCGAGAATATTGTCAAAGAACACATTGGCAACAAATATAGGAGGTCAGAGTGGGTGAACTAGTAAGGGGTAAACTTTCCGTATTTACCCATTACTGCAGTGCTATCATAACAGCCGTAAGTTTTGCTTTTCCTGATCATTTGGTTGCCTGGTGATGATCCCGGCTGTGGTTCAGTCTCCTAACAGGACACAGTAAACCAACGGTTCTCAGACATGGATGTGTCGGGAACCCATTGTGGACAGGTGGAAGTGACGGGGGACCCCTTGCAGCGACGGAATCGGACGGAGGGGCGGGAAACAGGTAGTAATTGAGACCAGCGGGAGGCAGTGTTGTGCTATTTTCATAACAATGCACAGGCAAATTAACGTACAAGAAAGTTATGCTTGGCATTGCTCGACAGTGCTTGGCATTGCACGCCTGCAGTTATGAAGTACTGTGGCCTGCGACAGCTTGCGGCCCCTTCCCACTGTTAGTACACTTCGCCGCATGATATCAGTGTACTGCGACAAAGCTGGCTTTGCCGTGGTAGGTTAATGTCATGCGGCGAAGTTGTATTGCGGCAAAGTCGGTTTCGCGATATCACAGCGGTGCCATGCGGCGAAGCTAACTTAGTAAACTTGCCTCAACATCAACGTAGAATAGAGTACATGCGCAAGAAAGAGACTAAGGACAAGAAGACAGGACATGCTGTCTTATTCTTGTCCTCCTTCTTATCCTTCGTCTGTCTCTTTCTGGCGCATGTATTCTATTCTACGATTAATCACTAACACGCCCAAACTTCATCCCTGCTCAACAAGAACGAAGAACTTTCTGTTTTTGTGGTCGTAGGTGTCGCAGACGCCCCAAAGTGGCTTCGTGGGCACCCTGGCGTCCGCGGACCACAGTTTTAGAACCACTGCAGTTAAACGTTTAAATCAGTAACCTTTGATCATGGCGATGCTGATGCCATGCTGGCCGGTGCCTTCAGCGCACTTGGTCTTGTTCGCCTTCACCACGGATAGCCTCTGCATGCGGTTCACTTTGTAGTTCTTTCCGGCAGGCAGGATGCGCGGGAACGTCATCATAGGCAGCGCGACCACGGTGAGGCCGATGGCGAACAGTATGTAGCCCATCCACCAGGCGCCAACCCAGCGGGGGTCCTTCGGCGAGATGCCTGGATTGTCTGCGCATAGAGAGTTCGCGTGCCGCACATATATATGCATTTCCTTTGTCTTTCCATAGCGACATAGTTTGAACAGGCAATGCGTCGCAGTGTCCTGGCGGTCCAGAAGGTTCCAGTCGCTGTGGAGCAGATGGAACTGCTGTACGAACACTGTCACAGCCATATATTGGCTGTGACAGTGTTCGACTGAGTGTTCAATATAACGACTGACCTTGCTTTGTTCTTTCTTCCTCGAAGCGATGGAACTGTTGCTTACTACGTTTATCCTTGCATTGTAGGTAGCTAACGCTCCACTGTGCACAATAGCGGAAATACGTAGATGCACAGACAGATTATTCGTTCTAACGAATACACACTAGAAAAAATGCTCAGGGAAACGTGGAGACTTGAATCGATGAACAGATCGCTGAAAACGATGGAGAACAGGGAGACAACGTTTCGACAAGATGACTTGTCTTGGACAAGTCCTGTTGTCGAAACGTTGGCTCGAGCGACATTCCCTGTTCTCCATCGTTTGCAGCGATCTGTTCATCGTTCTAACTAAGCGTTTGTTAATTATGCTGAATGTTTACATGCACGTGTGGTCTGAAAGCGTATTCTTGGAATTAGCGACACGCGCCTTCGCACTTTTTGTTTCTGTTCAGGTGTCCATTAATGTTTTGTCCACGATGGATCGCCATGTGTTCGTTTTACGTATGCTATGCCGATGCTCCGTTAGTTCATGACAGCAGTAGCAATTTATCATAACGCGTTTACCGAGTGTGCATTGTCTATTGTGAACGCCCTCAAGCGATCATCCATGGCTTGCATTCCGTCGGGGGCGTCGATATAGTCGCAGTGTAAATGTTTTCTCCTACGATGACACCATATGTTCTCTGAACTCTGCGGTTCATTGTTTCATCGCGCGGCAGAGAGGCGCTCAGAAAATGTTGAGTGAGCAAGAGCACCTGCGGCATACTCACGGAAAGGGTCCTCGTAAAAGCGGAGGCATACGCCGGCTGTCAAAAATCCGAGGACAGGCCCGAGCAGCCTAAAGGCGAGTCCCATGCCTGCGCGTAAAGTAAGCACGTTTTGCACAGCAAGTAAGATCAAAGGGGGTGCAGGATGCGCGCAAGGTTGAAATGTACGCTGGTAAGCGAAACGGCAAAGCAGGTCCAACTAGTGGCGAGTTACTATTTTGATAACCCCCAGCAGGCTGCTGAAAAAGTCATTCGCTTAAGGAGATGAATTCTACTCCTGAATTCAAAGATTTCCAAGGTGAAAGGATGGTCCCCTGCGGACGCGCACCCTGGGATACCTTTATTCGTTCGTGACGGCGCTGAGACGTGCTCTCGCAGGGGTTGCTGGAACTAGTGCCATATCTCTCAGAATCTTTAAGAATGGTTCTCTAGGCTCACCGAAGTACAGGGGCGAGTTCTTTTTGCGTATGTTGTCGTCCATGTAGCTGCTGCCCGCGATGAAGAACGTGGACGCGCCGAAGCCATTCAGGAAGTTTGCGGCGAAGAAGAGCGCGAATGGCGTGTAGCTGTCCGCCATCGAGGGGCCCGAGCATTCTCGGTGCCCAGTCGTTGCCGAGTTGCACAGCAGGCTGTCGGGACTGCGCCGCCTGGCTCCCAGTGCATGTGCCGTGTTTGCTGCGAGTTGTGAGAACAAACGCTTGTACGCAGGTTTACGTCCTAAAATCATAAATTGGATTATTCTAGAAGAGAAAGAAGAAAAAAAAAGGGGGCGGGGGGCAATTGGTAACTTGCCAACTCTCCTGAATGAAGTCGTAAATGTCGAAAGTCATGCCGCTGTGCGCACGCGACCATCTTCCTGATAGTTTAGGCGTACACATATTGCATCTTTGACTAACCCAAAGGCACTTCGCGAGCCCAAAGTTCCGCACCATGGTTGCGTTCTCCCTAACTTTGATTACGCAAAAAGCAGAAGCTCCCTGTATTGTCTTTTAAACTTAGGGTTTTATTTTAAGCTTCAAAAGCTTGTTCTGTCTACTCACATTTTGCAGCACACAATACCAAAACTCTTCAGTTCAAGTGAACCTGAACTTCTTCGGGAGGTGATCGACGTTCTCGTGTAGCTTCGGAAGTTTTGCTAAAAGTATTTTCATGCGGCGTTATACTGTCTGGATCGGTAATGTTTATGCCAACGTTTGAAACACCGACAGCTAGAGTACACGCACAAGAACTGACTTCGAGAAGTCGCGGTGTGCGAACCTTGCGCATTTCAGATTCTCTGACGCATTTCAGATCCCTCCGCCCCCCCCCCCCCCCCCCTTTTTTTTTTTTCTTGTGGGATTTGCTGCAATGAATATCTACAAGAATTGCAAATTGGTATCGAATAAATGCGTCCAGCTCTATTTATATACAGATACTGCAGCAATGAGTTCGCCGTGTATATCGTGGTTGTTGCCAGCAAACATCATGTACGTGCTGGTTTAACGAAGGCTTTTATGATTTTTTTTCCTTTTTGATACAAATGAGCCCATGAGCTGGATAGAGCTTCGTAAACCTTCGTGAATCTTATAGATAGTGAACTGGTCTGTCCTTGGCAGGGCGGCAAGGTATGGTGGTAGGACGAAGATAACTGCAATGGCGCTTTTACATCGACTGCCAGCTGTAACAACATACATGCAGGATTCCGCTAAGAAGGACCCCTATAATATGTACATACATCGCTGTGTAAAGTAATATGGGCCGAAGGTCTCTCACAAAGGATGTGTAATCCCGGCCCGTAGATCATGTAGGGCACAATGCTGAGGAAGCAGCTGAACACCACGATGAGCGCGCCCATGCCCATGATCTTGGGCCGGCTGATGCGGTTCGCATAGTAGCCAGCGAGCAGGTTGATGATGATGGGACTCAGGTTGTCCGCGATCAGGATGATGCCGGTCGTCTGGCTAGACATCGCGAACCGCCTCTCGATGGTCGACAGCGTGCCCACGAAGTACGTCTTGTACGCACCCTGCGAGTGTACACGAACAGTGGAGGCATTACCATGGCGTCGTGGTTGGTACGTGGCCATGTTTCAGTCGGAGACACCTGCGGTATTGCGAAATCGTTTTGTGTAGACTGCAGAGTGGCCACGGGGAGTCGACACATACCATTGTGCTCATGCTCGTTGTAATTTCTGTAGTTCTCTCTCTGCATATTCAAGTCTTAGAACCAGCTTCCCTTTTCTTCCTTTAGCTAGAACTTTAGAAGATCGCAGAGAAGACCATTTGAGAGTCGGTCATCAATCACCAAGCCAGTCGAGCACGTGCTTTATTAACTTCCCTGCCTTTCCTGTTCATCTCTCTATTTGTTCACCAGGACAAGTGTTGTTCGGTATATGGAATGGAAGCTAAGGTAGAGTTTCTTCGTTGCGTTGCAATATCAGCTTACATTGAGAGGTTCCTCAAGTTACGTGCTGCTTCTTTTTTGGTTTTATCACTAATGACAGGTGACCAACACTCCAGGATGCAACTAGACTGCATGACGCATTTAGTTACAGGTGGTCAAACGCACCAGTTACTAAAAAAAAAAAAGACGAATACCACGTTTGTTATTTGTTACGTCCGTGAGCTACCGTGGCGTGTAGGCGCGCTTACCTGCAGTATGCCCATGATGCTGTAGACGATGAAGAACATCCTGGGAGTGGCGAACCGCTGCAGGAACCGCGGGTGGCAGCTTCCCAGGCCGCAGAGGTAGTCACGCTCCTCTTGGAGCTCGCCATCGGCACCGCCGCCGGGGACACACCCAGCTGCCGGAGCGGCGTTGCCGTTCGTCTTCGAATCGGACCGTGGCAATTCCGTCGTTGTCCCATCGACGGTCCATGGCCGCTTCTGAGTGCCTGTTGAAGGACATGAGAAGGGACACAAACGACGTGACGCTTGGCCTGATTTGCTTCTGATTTGCCTCGGCAAAGCTCGCTTGGCCGCGAAACACTAGTGTCATGCGGAGATGCTGTATTGTGACGAAGCTGGCTTCGCCGCAGTAAAACTCGCAACATTTTAGGGTTTTGCCGAGCCCTGTTTGAAAACCACAGATGTAGAGAACTATATCAGCAATACGCCTTTAAACTGTCTTAACATTACAACAAAAAAGAAAGGCACAGCATATTCGTTGCGCCTCACCAAACCAGAACGGAGGCCTTCCGCGTTGCCGTCACTCATGCACAGCGATGTTCACGCGGCAAGACGCAGTGTTTTTCTGCATCACGCAGTGCACAAAATGCAGGTCCACTGACGTGAAACCTGGGAAAGGTGCGAAGAATGCTGCGATGCGCCGGCGTTTCCCACAGGAACACGTCAGTCGCTGCTAATGGGCTTGCTTTACCGTGGCTGCAACGACGACGACGTTACACACCGACAGCTCGGGGGCATTAGCAGAAGCTCGTTAGAATCGCTTCTGACACGACAACCGTATAGATACACTGTCTGGGTTCACAGCCTCCAGGGTCGGCCCACACATGAACACACACTGACTGCACTACCTTCGGGATGGGCTCACCGTGACTACAGCAGAAATAAGCTTCAGGCCAGCTCCTAAGGTGCTCCGCACGGAATACTGGAATATTTAACGTGGGGACAATATGACATTGATTCAATTGTATAAACGGTCACTCCAGAACAGAACAACTTACGGTACTTAAAGGACTACATGGTACCTTCATATGGATCAATGATGGCTATATAGGGCGCAGATCTAAGCATATCACGCTCTCCAGGGCGCTCGGGTACTGATTGCTCGTTCTACCAGTCTCCTGTTGTACACTACTATGGGAGAGCTGTCACCACTATTCCAGTGGTAAGACTCGAGGATTTTTTTGCTTATTTAGAACAAAACGTGAACGAGTGCATCGCGCTCTGCCATGAGTGTTCGTCGGTGTGTTTAAACCAAGTGTGAACGATTTAGAGCAACTGCTCCACACCACGGGATAGCTGTTGAAACTCTCCCAGTAATGAAGTTGTGTTTAGCGCAACTAATGAACGATTTAGGGTAATTGGCACCCTACTATGGGAGAGCTATTGAAGCTGTCCTGGCAATAAAATTCCAGGCGAATTGTGTGTTTATAACAAATAGTGAACTATTCAGTGTTACCGTACTCTATCTTGGGAGAGCTCTACAGAGTTGTCTCTGTGGTAGAAAACCCGAGACTAACCCGAGGTTCGAGCGTTGTGCGTTTAGAACAAATGTTAACGATTACGGGCAATAGTGCACCCCTCTATGGGAGAACTGTCGCAGCCTCCTCAGAACTGAAATTGTATCTGCGTATTTAAAACAAAAGATAAACGATTGAGAGTCTCATGGTACTCTACTCTGGGAGACCTCTGCACAGCTGTCCTTTCGGTGATGTGAATTCTAAATACGAGGCGATAAACCACGTCGTTCCCAGTTCAGGTAGTGATGATTTAGCGAAATACACAGAGAAATGCACGAAGACAAGCGAGATAATTCCACAGGAGCGTACAAATAGCACGACGGCTGGAGGCATTTTATGCCAATGTAGACCGGTCAGTTATGCATGCTAAGTTTTGTAAGTCACGGCGTTCGAAATTATAACGCTGATTTCGCAAGTCCTTTATTGTAGACCTCAGGTATTTTAGACTTCAGGCATTCGGAGAAGAAAGGACTTGCGATAGAACTGTTAAGAGCAGATGTCATACCACCGTGACGGTGGGCAGTTGAAGAGAAAAAGCGGTTATCGGCCACTTTGTCGTCTGTCCTGCAACAATGGCGGCCCGGTCGTCACCTTTCACGTTTGATAATATTATACGCATCCTAGGAGAAGTGCTAAAGCTTATTTATTTATTTATTTATTTATTTATTTATTTATTTATTTATTCGGGGTTTAGGTCCCAAAAGCATGATATGATTATGAGAGACGCCGTAGTGGAGGGCTCCGGAAATTTCCACCACCTGAGGCTCTTGAAAGTGCGCTGACGTCACACCTCGACATTTCGCCTCCACAGAAGCACAGCCGCCACTGCAGACATTCATTGAATCGTCATTTTATGTTCTACTAAAGAATCACTTCCCTGTCGAGAAAGTGGGGCAAGTCGAAGCTTGGCATGTGTGCGTCTGACCTATTACTTTTCTTTCTTTTAAAGACGATAGTCTTTCTTGGGATACTTGAACGTAGAAATTTTGGTCTGTCTTTCTGTTTGTCTGCTGTCACACGATTCAGCCACTCGGCCAAAGTTTAAGCAGTTGCCTAACGCCCAGCCATCTTGAACTGGTAGCTGCATTCATACTTCTGAACATTATATCGATCAAAAAGCAAATATTACGCATATCTGAGGCGCATCATCAATACGTTTTTATTAGGTAGTGTTCCTCTACTAGAAAATACATAGATACGTAATTTTAAAGACCCTAATGTTTGTTAGACTGCGCCAAAGATGCGACGCTATGCACGAAAAAGGCCTCTGCCGACGATTTGGTGCTGCCACCTGGCAGTTGCCCAGGGATTCTGCACAAGCTCATGTTTCCCGACGGCGCTGCCAGATGGTGTCCATATTTATTTATTTATTTATTTATTTATTTATTTATTTATTTATTTACTTATTTATTTATTTCAGTATACTGTCAACCCCAAATGGGGTTTTTACAGGGGTGGGTACACTTAGAGAAAAAGGAACAGCAAACACACAGAAGTGTTACAGTGAAAATGTAGATGAAGGCGGAATCGCATACGTCTGTACAATAGATACGTCTTGACATAGGTGAGCAGCTGATGGCATACATTCCAAACACAGGAATATACATAGGTTACAGTATGTTCACTGAAGTTGCACGTCGTAGGATGCATCTTATGTTAGAGGGATAGGATAAAGCAACAAACAAGCAGGAAATTATTTAAGAATCAATCTGACAATGTGAAGCATCTAGATCGGTGTTGCAATGGACAACTCGGCGACATCTCACGCAGCGTTGTACGGCCTGCAGAAGACGATCGTCTTTCGACGAAATTTGCAGCGAAGCACGCAGGTACGCGGCCAATTTTTCTTTCTTTCTTAAATTATTATTATTATTATTATTAAATACGTTGGTTTCCGTAAGCATGCTGTATCGAGAAAAAAAATGGGCGCACATCTGCTTGTTTCGCTCCAGATGACGTCGAAAGATGATGGACTTCTGCCGCCTCTGATGCGTACCACCCTCTCTTCTCTCTCTTCCACCCTTCACGCTGTTCCGCTCCCGTCTAACTCCTTCCATGATGGATGAAATGGATCTTTTCGATGAATTCAATTCAAATTTCCCGCGTTCGCCCCGCTTTTGCGCAACCTCGTTGGACATTTCATTGCATGTTCCGCTCTAACAAATAAGTGGAAACATATAAGTATATTCGCTCACAATTTTATTTTTGCAGTTGTCGCTTTGCTTTGCTTACAGGGAACGTTTGAAGTGCGAACTATTGGCATCCTTGCGAGGAACAATGGATGGCGGTTATGAGTGCTTGGTAGGGGCATCACTGTAGACGAGTTGTATTCCAGTATGATTAATTGAATCCTTGAACATTGAATTGTATCATTAATGAATCGAGTTGTGTCCTGTAATTTATCCTGTTGGGTTGTGTCCTATAATGAATTGTACCCCTGAGCTGTAGCCGACTATAAATATAACGGCTCTATGAATCAGGAACTCAAGAAACAAGGCAGATAGCATATTGAATGTTATGTTATAGGCAAACGCATACAGGTATGCACTCGTGGGTCGCCATGTTGCGGAAGAAGATGCAGCTTAGGCGTTACCGCACTTGCTCGACGAAAACACGCATTCATCTTTTGTTGTTGGTCAGTCAGACAGCCGTGTACTCAGCATACCGCCAATTCTCTGAATGTTATCACGTTCCTGTAACATTTTCTGGCTTTGCGAACGTAAACACGTTTGCACGTTTTTCAAGCCGCCGTCATATTTCCCTGTTTCAACTTGTTTATCACATCCTTTTACGATGCTTCTAGCACGTCCACTTAATAAATACCGGAACGCTGCGAACATCGGGAATGTTATCCACGTGCGGCCTCTTCTCAGTAGCTGAGGAGTCGACGTCTGACTGTGTGCATTCCCTTGCTATGCCGTGTGGTACAGGGATGGATTGCTATATACATTAAGAGCAGGATGGTTTACAAAAGCGTGCGAAGTTGCAAAGACAGACAGTGGAGGTCAAGAGTTTGACATGGTGTACCGTTAGAATGCCAGCATGTGTGGAAACAATCGGGACGCCTCATTCTTGTTTCTGTGGAGCTTTTGTCATAACTGAAACTTTGGACAGTGTTCTGTCGTAGAATTAGACGTCGATACACTTTATAAGGGAGGGGGACATATTCTAAGCATATAGTTAGAAAACGGTGTCCATCAGTCGCGGAGGCTTCAGTGAACATGTAAGCCAAATATTGCGCTGCCCGCCCTAGGGAATTTGCAGTTTGCTTTTAAAATACAACTGGGAATCGCCTGCTCCGACAAATTACGTCACCAGGACGTTCTTTAGGCTCCTATAATAGATCACATGAGGGTTCTCACAAGGTTCCTAAATATAGATACATACATTTTATTTATCTCTTGAACTCAAGATGAACACATAAATGGTTGCCGCGGATAGAATAGAAGGGTTAAAAGCTCACGAAAACATTTTTTAACAAGCGTGCCCGAAAAGAGAGCACCTACATCCTACAGCAACTTCAGCTAGACGGCATTACTGAGCATTATTCCACGATCATGACACCAGCCATTACTGGTTATGCCTCATGCCACGTAGTCGGTGCTCCTAGCGACGTAACATGTTAAGAGAGGAGCAAGTGTTTTCCAGCTGTGTCTGAAACCAAAGGGCGCTCCACTGGCGCACTTTGGTTTGGCGTGCAGTGCAGTAAGCTTTCCATCACATGTTCGGAGGAGCCTACACGATTGACCGGCGCCGTTTTCCAAGTGTTCACAAAGTGTTTCAGGGCGCACTTAATGCAGTGACTGACACGAACACCTCGCGTTCTTTTTTTCTGCCGATGTAAAGCAACATGCAATGAATGACCTACTCATCACTCGAAGCATGGTTTGCTCGAGCAAACGACGTTTAATTACTACTCGGAGACGTTTTTACAGCAGCCACTCGCAGTTTCAGTTACAGAGAGTGCCGGGAAAGGCTGGACCTTTTAGTAATTTTTTTTTATTCTTTTATTTGGAAGGGGTGGGGGCGGGGATAAGGTGTACAGCCGACCACGTGACTACACGAAACAGCGACACGCGCTCCGCGTTAACATCATGCTAATTCCTTGTCACTGAGGTATACGTTATAGAAAACTCCTTCTGTCGCATAGTGCTTGAGTAAAAACTATTAACAGAAAAATATTAATGAAGTAAAACATATAAATAGAGCATGTGACCAGTTGGCTGGTTGCAAATTCGCCAGCGCGGGTATCGTAAAGTAAGTTTTAAGTTACTCCACTGGACTTAATAAGGTTATTTGACCATAACTTCCCTCCAGTCTGTGAGCTCAGTCCACTTAGTGGAGACTTGTAACTTTCGTTGCCCGGCTTCTTTTTTTTTTTTTTTTAATGTATATAACCGCATTAATCGAGCGGTTTTCTGCCTACACTCTAAGCCGCAAAGGACGAAAAGGGGTCTGTGGTTCGTCCTTTTGGGGGGTAAATGCATTGCCACAACCATTACTCCCTAAAGGACCAACGATTCGTCCCTCGGGGACTAAATGCGAAGGGACGAATTGTTCATCCCTTAACAGTTACTCCTCAGGAGACTAACGGTTACTCCTCACACTTGCTCCCTCAAAGGACTAAATGTTCATCCAAGCAGATGCTCCCCCCAGACTGAGTTCATCCCATAGGACTAACTGTTCCTCTTCACACATGCTCCGACCAGACTAAATGTTCATCCCTGCAGATGCTCCCCCTTTCCCACAGAGCAACTGTTCATCCTGTTGGTCGAACAGTTTAAACTGGCAAAACCTGGTTTTCCGGGATGAATTGTTCCTCCACTGAGGGAAATAATTCATCCTTTAATATCACATGGCTTTTCGTCTCCATCGGCCTAGGCCTCTGGCTGCATGCAGCAATTGGTGAAAATGACAACAAAAAAGGAAGGGTTTGAACATAATTTATTAAATAAACACAAATGGTCTGCCGCCTTACTTCTGCAGCAAGGTGTGGGCAACACGTTTGTTATTGTATTGACATGTTTTATAATTCAAATGTCTTTTGTAATACAATCACAAATGAATACTTGAGTTGCTTTACTGATGATGGCCTAATTTGCCATGTGCTTCCAAACGATGACAACTACAAAGTGGCATTTCAGAAAAAAGAGATCACACACATGTTCACACACGCAGCAGTCCGTGTGAACATCTAGGCGCTCGCAAATCTTCTCTTCTTCGTGCAGCAGTTAAGATTACATAGCATCGAAGGAAAGTGTACGCGATCGCATGTGCGCCGACACAGCTGCACCGACACAGCTGGACATGGTACGTCGGCGGAGCTAGCATACATCAAGGACCACTGTCAACAAAATGTGGTTTTACTAAAGTGAAGTTTTATTGAAAAGGGAACCAAGCGACAGTGGCGAGTAGCGGGAACAGAGCCCAGCGGGACAGAAGAAAAGTACACGCACCAAGCACGAAGGGGTACCAAAATGAGCCGGAAAAACCCACGCGGTAAATGGAAAACCATACCTGTTTAATTAGAAAACAATGAATTACAGTACCTAGAAAGAGATATCCGCAACAGACTTCGTTCACGCACTGCGCACAGTTCGTTCGTTTAGCAGACACTGCCCGTTGGTCTACTTCGCCGTCGCAAACACATCGCTATTTTGCAGTTGCCTGCGTAGGACCACACTGGAATGCCGACACAAACACCTACACAGGAATACAGCGTCCACATCTCGGTGTTCTCCGCACACGCGGAGTGGAGATAAAGCACATGGTCACTCGCAAACGCACGTACACTGCCGAGACACCGGGAAACTACGTTGACGAGACATGCCAGCGCACACCCCGTACGACCAGTCCGACCCCCGCGAATGACCCCCTTGCTCCCCTCCTTTTTCATTGTCCCGTGCAGCTATGCGCCTGCTTACAAAAGAAAACACGCAAAAAATGCGTTTAGCCTCGCTCCCATGTCACTCACTTACTCGGAGCGAAAGACGCGCTTGGAAAGGCTGGGCTTCGCTCTGCTGGGCGGCTGGATGTACACACATTTCCTAGAAGCACTTGCGCGCCCACGGGTGGCGCTGCGGTGCTTGAAAAAGGTCTATTGTAAAAAAAAGTAGCCTGCGTGTATCTGCTGCGGATTCATATTCATAAACTTGCGTCTGCAGTAGGCACACACAGACTATGAGCATAACAAGCACATGACCTCAATAGGTACGCACAAAACTGCAGACTAGGGGCATGAGAAAGCATGCAATGGGAGGAAAAGAAAAGAACACGAGCGCTACAACGTCCTGCATGTTTCACATCTGCACGATCTACACACACACACACCGCTAAGATCAAGGTAAGATTCCAACGAAAAGAATAAACGTCTCCCACGTGTGCCTCTTTGGTAAGAAAATCGAAAGGGCCAGAGGGTTAAAGAAAAAAAGACCACGCAAGAAAACCCTATTAACAAAACATACAAGGAGAATGATCAATACTTAACGCGCGATTAGAAGAGATAGGAAGTCCGATGAGCTGTAAGAGTACTTGCTAACACGTGGTCTTATCCGTGGCGTGCGAGCCGATAATCCATAGAAAAATCAACGGGCTGTCGATTCCTCGCTACGCTGATCTCTGCTGAAAACTGTTGGGCTCGTTCGGCGTGTCCGTGTGCTTGCAGAAAACACCATCTTAGTAACATCACCCTTCGGCCACCCTATTCACACCACGACCGCGCGCGCACACTTCTCAAAAATTCTGCCGCATGTTGACAGTGTCCTGTCGCCACCACTGACTGCAACGCTGGGAAGGCTACGCAAGTAGTCCGTAAAGAAAAGGAGAGGTGTATCGCTCCGACACACAAACGAGCTACACAAAACACAGACTCGCGCGTTTCGATTGTTTCCCCTGCAATTACGAGCGTGTTTTGTTAAGCTGATCAGAACTATATTATGACGTGAGGCTGCGACCGAGGCATTTATTGTTTTTCGCTCCCGCAAGCAACGGACTACTTTTTGGTCGCGGAAATACACAGAGTAAACACAGGCACCATCTTTTACAGCGCTGCACGTGCAGGCACGCACCGCGACATACCGTGACTAACTTGATGCGAGTTTCGGTACACAAAGGGGCTCGCCGTCTGCGCCCCTCAGCCGGAGGGGTGAGCGCTCTCCTACGGACGCGTTCTTGTTTGTGCTTTTTGCAAATTGCCCCTGCTCCCTCCAAAATAAAGTTGTTTCTACCTCTACCAGCTTCCCTTGACTGGTACATGAAAGTTTTACGCGCCCTCAGTAGTTGATAAGCGTGACAAGCTTTATCTGTTTTTATCTTAGTTGCACAAATTCACCTCCTCTCTCGACCAATATACGATGCAGCATATATCAACGAAATTCATAGCTCGACGCGAATTGGTTCATAGTACTAAATATTGGATAGCACGGATTCGACCGTTCGACTGTTTGCTTCAGTGTTTTTTTTTTTTTTGTCTATTGTCCTGTGTCGAATTCGCAGTGTCCAGTTCTTCTGAATGTAGCGGAGGTCTCCGTATTAATTCTAACCACCAGGGCCCCCTTGATGTGCTCGAGGACACATTGCACAAACGTTCGATTTCCGTGGGGCAGTACTGGGGTTCCTTTATTTTATTAAAGTTGTTCTCTCTCTGCCCCCGCAACTCCACCACCACATGGAATGTAGCGGTTTCGACAGACAATCGCAACCACGACCTCGTGCTTCGCTGCAGCAGGCCACGACCACTTAGCCACCGGCGGTGGATGAAAAAACAATTGCATATGCCGAAGCATATGCCAGAGGGACTAACAGCGACGCGTACAGAGACGAAATGCCACCGTTCATCCTTCAGTTAGTCCTTTTGAAAATAAGGACGAAACATTTCGACCATGAGATTTGCGCACGGCACGCATCGTTTTCAGTTACTCTCTCCCCAGACTAACCGCTGGTCGCGAGGACTAACTGCAGCGGTTACTCCGGTTTTCGTCCTTTGCGGCTTAGAGTGTATGTGTGGCACGAACGTCATTTATGACTGATTTCGTTGTCAATCTGTCAACAACCACGAAAGGTTTTTATTGATTTATTCGTATGGTGTGCACTGAAAACTATAGTGGTGTGGCCTTTTCGAGGACGGCGTTCTCTCTCTCTCTCTCTCTCTCTCTCTTTGAGCTCTCAATCATAATGTCGATTCAAGTCCTTGAAATTGATTTTCTCGCAGTCTTGGAAGTTCTGCAAAGAACCTTGAATCATTTTTGTTTTCACTGCAAGAACGACTGATCGTGGCAGCTCGAAGGACAACGACGATGTCGCAGGACATGGCGACTTTGTGCCACGGGTTCAGCTCAATTTCTTGGTGACGACGCCGCCGTGATAATGCGCATTATGTCAAAGAAAAAAAAAAAACTTGGAGGAACACCACGTTCGTAATACAGTACTGAATGTAGTACTTATTGATGTGATACGAACACTATACCAAGACATCATTACAGCTGCGGTATCCACGATTGCAGAAACACTAAATTGAAAAACGGCTTTCTGATATTAGTAAATTAACTTCTCACAATATCAGTAGGACCAATCTTGCGAGGAGAGGACATTCGGTTAGCTAAGAAGCGCTCGTAAAAAAAAAACAAAAACAGAAAAATGAACAGAAGTGGCGATGCCGCTTTGCGGTTGCCTTGCTACTGTGACTGTCGTCTTAAATTCTACTGGCGCCAGCTGAGGCCTAGATAATTATTTATCGGCAAAATATGATGAACATTATGTTATGAGGAACCCAGAGACAGACCAGAGCGTGTTTTAGAACATTTGATATCACCGACCTGGCGAGAGTGCGAAAAAATTAAATCATGTTTGTGACGTCATAAACTCCCAAGTTCCGGCTCGAAATTCAAAATAAACGAAGCATTGACGTCCATTTTCTCTTATGAATACGATCATAAAACGGCGAAATAGACCGCAATAGTTGGAGGACACTTAAGCTATTGAATGCTGTATCGTAATTGGATCTCGTTCGCATCGCCTCCTCGTCACAGATTTATCTTTTTTCTCGCACATTAAAACTACAGTCCGAGCTTTCATGTGTGTAGGTGTTAGTTATAAATCGTCGTTTCCAATTTACTTTTTTTTTTTTTTTTGCAAGATTGAATTTTGTTCGCTAACGCACCCCTGCCATGATGGAGCGCCTGCGTGGTCGGGTGCTTCGGGTAAGAGCAGTAGCGGTAGCTCGGGACGATTATTTTCACCGCGTACGCCGACACTTACACGAGCTATTTAGCGCTATCGTGTTAATACAGTTCCGGATGCATACGAGTTATCGGTCTATGCCATTTCAACGTTTCACCTTCAGTGCCCATTCAAGGATATAGACCATCCAACATGCACGGCTCTGCACTCACCGTAGCTGCGGTTGCCATGCGGCGCAGCTTCGATCAAAAGGGACTTCTTTCGAACCATGCCTCTCCCTTTTTCGGCGGTGTTGAACAACCCGGCAGCGTTCAACAAGATCCTCGCTTCGCGCGTCGCCTCGATTTCGCTGTCGCCGTGTTCGCGTGCATTGTTCTCGCTTGCGATGGCGGCATGGACGATCCCCGCAGACAGCTGCGGAAAACTGGCAGTGCTGGTCTCCCTTCTAGTCTCTCCCAAGCAGCTGTTTCTCTGTGTACCCCCAAAATATCCAGATGTTAAAGCCTTCGAGCACTTCCTGCAGCTGCAGCCTATAGACTGCTGTAAGGTAATTGCACGCGAACGGCTTCGCTAGAACAAACGTAGCAATTGTGTTGAGAGCGACAACGTTTTGCGTTAGACAGGGAGTGCTGCTAGTTACCCTTTCGTTTGCCTTCCAACGCGAGTAACGCATCAGCGTGTGTTACTACCGGCGTAGCAGCTGCTGATGCAGCAGCCGTGCGACCGTCAGACGTTAACTGCCTGCGCAGAGCGTGAGCGATCTTCAGCATCTGGCAGGCGGCGATTACGGAAAGCGTTTCGACCGCAACTAACCTTGTTTCGGTAGTTCCGTGCAATACGATGGAAGCTACGGGCCTCTACGACGAATCGTGAGGGCGAACGCATGTTAAATGTGTCCTTCCACGCCACGTCGTCTGCCAATGGTGGGTGCTGCAGTGGCAGCGGCAGCCTTGGAAGGAGGAGGAGGAAGGAGGTGGGCCTTTCATTCGTACGACGGCAAATGCGTCTCCGAACACTGGCACTACACCTTGGTGCGCAAGAATCTGCCCTTCTACGCCTCGTAGCCTTGGTCCTGCTGCACGGAACTGGTGAAACATACCCACGGAAGTACTTCGAAGCGCAAGAGAGACGGGACGAGCGCTCGCTTCACCTTTTTCTTGTGTCTGTATTGCCTTCATGGATCTGTACAAACTCGCTCTTATATCTGTCCAGACAGTGAAGCAGACCATTCAAAAGTAAACCCGATACAGTTAACTGTACGCTGTTCGCAGCGGTGGTACAGTGGTTATGATGCTCGACTCCTGGCCTGTGCAAACATGGTGATCCGGTAGAGCGGGTCACTAGGACCATTACAGGACAGATTTTAGCGCTGTGCGTGAAGTGTGTAATTTACAATAAGGTTTTGAACACGCGTATCGCAAAAGGTCGCAGCGGCTCGCCAAAAAGCGTTTTCAAACGCCCCTGTCATCGAGCGATCGAATGAGAGGTCGCTGATTGGCCCCGACCCAAGTGACGTGCACGTAATTTTCAAAACCTAGCTGCGAACAACGTGCTTCTACAACGTACTCCTTCGTTTCAGCCAACGGTATCATCGCGGCATCTGGCGGCGTCACACGAGTCGCCGGCGCTCTATTACAGAGGCTAGCACTGCCGAGGCGGGCGACCTCAGTGAGGATATCGGGGCGCTATGTCACTACGGGAGGCTCGGCAGAGCGGCTGACGCGGGAGGCGCTGTCGTCGCCAGCGCGCACTCCGCAGCAGATCGAGTTGAGGAGGAACAGCAGTGGTAAGGAGGAAGGCGACAGAAATAAGCCCATAGCTGCCTTAGCGCATTGTGCTTCGCTTTATTTATGGTGTGAATGATTTCGCAACTGTGTTGCCTAATCAGTGACGCAATGTCAAAAATACGTTTCAGGGACCCTTTAAAGAACCCCAGGTGGTGGATACCTACGGTGGCCTCGACTACTGCGTGCCTCACAATCACATCGTGATCTCGGACGTGAAGATCCAGCAATTAATACTATCAACTACATTTGATAAGGGCAAACGGACGAACGAATGACACGATGAATGATTTGCTCTAACGTGGCGTGTGTCAAGAACGTATACGATATAACGCGCAGCTTCCAGGTCCTACCTTTTAACATTGCGAGCATCTGATCTTCGCCGTGGACTTGACATTTGTCGGGAGTGGAAACGTGCCCTGGTGACTCTTAAAGGGGAGGAAAGCAACGGCGTGGTATTATCAGCGAAACAATCGCGCAATAAATCACTGTTTGTCGCGTGTATACCAGCGCGATATGTTTTCACCCAACAATAGTCGGTCACCTCTTCGAGTACGCAGAGCGTGCTTGTGAGCGAACGCGCTGTATGTTTATGGTCTTGCGCACAAGGACATCATTGTACATTTGCGATAATAGGTGTGCGTAATTCCACTTACAGCTTCAGAGCGGAGCTGTTATAGCTAGATTCCAGCACACCACTGCGTGCGTTTACTGAGCGCGTTGATAAAAAAAAAAAAATCTCTGGTCCAGTTCAGGAGTTGGTGTGAAGCCGTGTGAGGCACAGAAATCTGCAGGCCCTATGGTGTGTGTGTTGTGTGTGACGTGTCTTGTGACGTGCGGAAGGAAGCATCAAACGTTCCGCCGCTACAGCTCCGCTGGCCATGGAACTTCACATGGTCTAATCTGATCGTTTGGTTTTCATCTTTCTTTTTTATTCGTCGTGTAGGAACTACATGATTTTTGCGTATAGTCCACTCTAACGAAGCCTTAATTACGACGTTTTTATATCTACATAAAACAAACTATGTTCACACGGACAGTTGTCAACAGCACCACAATTGCCGGCAATTATCCCACCGACGGATATATTGGCCGCATGTAGGAGACACGCGAGGGAAAGTAGGTATTCTGTGTGGACGCCTTATCGTTTTTTATTTATAATACCTTGGGTGTATGCGGGAAAGCAAATCACTTGCAAAAAAAGCGTGTGTGATTCTGAAGGGCTCATATTTTGGTCTTTCACGAAATCGGGAAGAGGCATTGCACTTGCTTTCGGGACGTGATTGTACAGCAAACAGTCAAATGACGGATTCGCGGGCAAAATAGTCCTTGCGAATGTGCAACTTGATTACGTACCGTTACTGCCAATAAGGAAGCAACAAATAACGAATAAATAGTTTTTTTATGACATTGCATATTAAGAATTAAGTTGGTGGACGTAAGAAGATTATGGGAGAGACAGAGATATAGATGTGAGCCCGAAAACCAGGATTCGTCTAGCAAACGGCATCACCTTTCCCGTGCTAACGTACAGGTGCGGGTCGTTGACCTTGCGAACTTGCGAAAGAAAAATAATGGCAAATTTTACACTCTTGTAACGTAAGAATGCGAAAGGCTAGCTGCATTTGGAGAATGCATGAAGTTATGGGAGAGAGATTAAGCTTTTTGCTAGAAGCAAAGAGCAACACCAGGAAACACGGGAGCGCAAGGGTTTCCCGAGGGATCGAAATGATGGTGCGTGTAAGGTACTTTTCATATTGTCGAAGAACAATCTTGAAATGTGACACCCAGCTAATGGGAATGAGACAATTCTCTTCCTTTCTGGGATTACGGACACTGACATGACTTCACACTGCAGAATGTAACTGAATGTTGTAACTGAAATATAATAGAGAGAATCCTGGAAAACACTTGCTGACTAAGCTTGGAACAAGCACATAACATCACCATAACATCACTTATCAATACTTACGTTGCTAAAATGTGGAGTGCTTACGGCGACAACCTGGCAGGACTTCTCGAAAAGAAGTTACTAGCACTGCTCTACATTGGCAGCGTGCGGTCCGTGTACCCTAATTCGCACCAACTTGCTCAAGAAAAAATAATACTAACTACAAACCCTCCACAACTGCGCGCTTCATATTCGCATTCATGTCGTTGAAGCACTCACCATTTTGGTTCATCTTGTAGCACGAGAGGCTGCACAGGTTTCTATAGTTGCTCGTAGAGGCGCGACGATTCTCCTTGCCGCCGGCGGGAGCAGGTGAACCGTGCACGGAGCAGGCGAACGCGGCGCAGGGCTGACCACTGGCGAGTTTGAGAGGCCCACTACGCGTGCGTGGTAGCGCACGGTCCGTCACTTCGCTTGCAGGCTGGGCACACACAGCTGCACCTCTTGCTTAGTACCATTGTGTCACCGCTGGGCTGCGAACGCTTCATCGTATTCGTCGGGTGCCAGCTTGGTTGACTTTCTCGCGGTAGTGGTCGCCCCCAGCCTCCCTGCGCCGAGAAGACAGGAAGCAAAACAAGATTAAACGCTGTAAATAGACAGGCTGTGTAGGGAAACTTGGAGGCAAACATGACCTGTTCATCGAAGCATCGTTAAGCTTTTGCCGTCCAACGTTATTATTTTTTAAAGTTTGATTCGCACCTCATCGCCGCTGGCACGCAGTTGTTGAAGCATTAGTTCGGACGGAGTCCCTTTCCGCGCTGTCTCCTGCTGTGGTCCTGGCATCAGGGACGTCTTTTGTATTGCGAAATCATAGGCCGAATAACGCTTGCTTATTTAGCGCGGCATATGGTGCGCTGCGTGAAGATAATTAGTATGAAATCACCTTAGTCCCAACCGTTCCACTTTTGTATTGTTGGTGGTTCATCATAACATCCGATGGTATAGCGCATCCAGGACGGGATAAGGCAAACCACGCGACACACACAACACACACACACCACACACACACACACACACACACACATATCTTAGTCCCAACAGTAAGCAAAAAGAGACGTGCGGTCAGCTGCACTCGGTAAACGGCATCAATACAGCTGTCAGGTGAATAGTCCAGGTGAATAGTCCGAGTACCCTTCATCCGGGATGCAATAAAAGGCAGACACCGACCAAAATAATTCGGAGTAAATACAAAGAATTTAAAAGACCTAGTGAAGTCGAAACGTCTTTTAAATTCCTTGTTCTTGCTTTGCATTCGTTTGGTCGTTGTGTGCCTTTTACTGCATCATGTTTCGTCCCGACTAGACGGGCTTCTATATAATCCTCGATTTGACTTTTCAACGTTTGTTGAAAGCTGTTTAGCTGTCAACCCTTTCTGCGAAGGACAGAGCAGCGGCCAAACGAGACAACTTGAGAAAATAAACGGGAGGGTGTACAACAGCCAAACGAGTTCGTGTGCTGCCTTCGACCCCTTAGCTCATACGACGAAGGAATGGCGAGCAATACAAAAACCCGCTTTCTTGAACAGTGGCAGACACGACAAATATAACGTACAGCAATGTAATAGTGCGTGAATCGTAAATCTTGTCACTGACCAATAAACTACCAAACGAAGTGGTTAAGCGGGTTCCCCAAGCAATTCGAATCACTGTGAGAGGTCACAAACCAGTTTGCAATCTGTGCTGACTCTGTGCGCCAGGAAGAAGCTGCCTTGTAAACGCAGACGAAGTGCGTCTCCCAGTGAAATATACGCCTTACATGTTCAGCCAGGAAATAATGTCACGCCATAAATTCAAAGGCTTTTCTTAATTGATTTATTTGATTGATTTGGGGGGTTTTACGTCCCAAAAGCACAATTTGATTATGAGAGACGCCGTAGTGGAGGGCTCCGGAAATTTCGACCACCTGGGGTTCTTTAACATGCACTCACATCGCACTGTACACGCCCCCCCCCCCCCCTCCCTCCCCCCCTCAACGCTTCGCCTTCATCTAACTAAATGCAGCCGCCGCGGCCCAAGCGCATTTCTGGGAAGGTGACATGTAGTTCCTGCTGTCACGATTGTCGGCTATGACCGCGACAGAATCTGCGCCGATCGAACGCTCTGCTGATGCGTGCTTGTTTCGGAGCCGGAAATCCCCGGACTGCGTTCTTAATATGGTGATTACCAGCGCGTGCGTGCGGAATGAGGTGCGCATAATGTCTGTGTTGGCAAAGACCTGATGCCGTTGATGGGTTCCGCCTCTTTCACTGGCGTGGTTGCTCAGAGGCCATTAAGGTCCCCGGATCCTTATAGGATGGCCCTGAATGATGGGATAAATATTCAGCAAAATGTGTCTCTTACAAGGCCTATCGCTGTCTAAAGGCAGGCTTGCGAGAAGCAATGCAGCCGCAGCTCCGGGGAATTGTCGCGTTCACTGCGTTGCATGAATCGTCACATTCACGTATATACCAGTAGTTCTTTCACATTTATACCAGTAGTTCAGTGGTGCTTTGTTAGTTTGTACGTTCATTAGTGTCTGTAGTGTTTGATGTTTCGTTAGTCTTCGTATCTTTGTTAGTGTGGTTGACTGGAAACCCTTCTCGCTATGCGCAGCTAATGCGCTCATGCCAGCACAATCCTCAGCGACGCTGTAGCGGTGGCCGACTTGCAGTAGAAGTCTGAGAGTGTCCGCTTTCAAGCCAGCACGGGGAAATTTTTGCCATGGTCAATCGTACAAACACGCTGCCGCCGCAATATGAGGACGGCCACTTATGACAGTCGATATAAGGGCCGCCCTAGCCCAGTGCATCCCATGCATCCCAGTGAAGCCTGCATCCTGTACACTGGGCAGCCCACTGCTTGCTCTTCTCTATAGTATATACGGGACGGGTAAGGAGTCAGGGTGAGAGCGCGCGTGTCATCTCGGAGATAACATTTACGGATGCGGTTAGAGGTGAAGTGTCGACGAGGGAGAAGAATGGACGGGAAATCTAGATCAGGGATGCTATGTGCGTTGTGGATATATGGCGCCCAGAATATACTTGATATACTGTTGGCCAGCAGCCGTGCTTTTACGCTTAGCAGCGTAACCTTGACTCCACTTCGACGCAGATTACCTTATGCTACAGTTCATTGTATGCGTACCCTCGAAATCGAATACTGGGCGTCATCTTTCTACCATCGTGCAAGCGACGTCTCGCCGCATATTTAGACATACCTTTATCGTTTCGTGGAACGACGGTTTGATGCGACTGCAATGGTAGGTCGATCATGGCGATGTGGCGCAATACTGAAATGCACCGTACTAGAGAGAGCGACAAAGCAGACGCGCCAAAGCCACAAGCTAAAGAAAAAAAAAAGACAGAGAAAAAGTCTACGAAAGGCAACGATGCAGAGTTTTTCTTTGTCAAAGTAATTATGGGCTTTATCAAGTATAAGGTTGCGTTGATGATATTCAGGTACCATATGTCGTTTTAGCGACCAGCACACGTGTGGAGGCAGTTCAGATGTGTATACAGATAAGCAGTTCGAGTGCGGTCTGTATGAGTTAACGAGGGTTCACTGAGTGCGCGTTACCGCGGCAGGTGTGCGCCGGCTGCGCTGCTCGCGCTTGAGGGAGTCGGGCTTCGGTCTCCGGTTTATCTGGCCGTTGTGCACAGTTGGCTCCTCGTTCCCCGACTTTTGGCGCTGTCATGTGACTCATTAACGAAACGCTTAGCTCGAACGTTGTACAGATATGCTCTCTTCAAGCTCATAATTAAGTATTCGTGCGCCTGACGAAACCACGAATGAAGCTTGCGATTTAGTTTCAATTTTGCTTCGATTTACATATTTTTTACTGTTTCTGGCATACACCAATTTACAGAAGGCTCCCTGGGCGTCGCCATAACCCTCTATGGGCTGTGCGAAACGTCCGTGACCCCCCCTCCCACAAGCAAGCAAACAAACAAACAAACAAACAAACAAACAAACAAAACAGGAAAGAAGCACTGCCGAGGCTGTGACGTCAGCCTTTCTACTCCCGTGCCGTGGTCAAAAATCGAGGTGCTCCCGCCATCCCTGTGAAAAGCGCTATACGGTACGCGGTCTAGTTTAATGTTGTGCAGTTATATTCCGAAATGTGTGCCACAAAAAGAACCTCAGTCAAACGTTTCACGACGTAAGACCAACTAGACAACCATTCTATCCTACTTAAGATTCCTTAGCTATCGCTCAAGACAAGAGACGTAAAAGCGAACGCCGAAAGCTTTGTTGTCGAACCCGGGACCTAGGGGTTCGGACTCGGTGCCACCAGCACTCGAACGTTGCGTGAATGCCATTCGACATAGGCTGTAAAAGTTAACATTAAATCACGCGTGGCTTATACAAGCCTATCTGATTGAAGTCGTTGTCGGAGTCATTGTCCTGTCATTGAGAGGAGCTGTACCAACTGGAGCACTGACTTCCATGAAGTTTGTAGCGAGTCTCACACGACTGTACCGGAGCAGAAGCGCGAAAAGACAGGCTCGACACAACAGTTGGCGTAGCGGACGTCACCTCGGACGGTGTCCTGCCCAAAAACAGTAACTATAAGTGACCATTACAAAAAAGAAAAAAGGAAAAACTAAAAGAAAATTAAATGAATGAATGAATGAATTTGAATCGGAGCTCGCGGGACAGGGTCAGCTGTTGTTTATGTGGAGATCTCTTCCACCTACTGTGGACATGAGATGTGCTAGTAATGTTTATAGTAAATAACTCCTCAATGGCCTAAACGTACCAAATGTTTCCCACCTAACGAAGTCCTTGTGGAAGGGAAGCAATTCTCGGATTCCATCGATACCGTTAAACCAATTTGCAGCTGCAGCAGACGTGAGCGCGCATAGCCCGAAATTTGAAACTTTTATAGGAAAAAAAAAAAAGACATTGTAACTTGTGGAGAACACTGTGTATTTTAATTTGTTCAGAATATCTTCCAGGATACGAGCACACAATGAAAACGAAATAGAAAAATATTTTCTTGTTCTTACTTACTCGGGAGGTAAAACATTTTAGTGATACGCACTGAAGGCAAACGTTTAGGTGAGCAGGATTGAAAGATAAGATTAGTGTGGCAATCAATTCGCCATTCCTGGCGAGAACGGAGAACTTGTAAGCGGGAAAACGACCAAATGGAGAAATTGGAGTGACGCCCGCTTTTCCTCTCTGTGGGTACATTTCTGAAATGACGCCGATACACCCGTTTTGAATTGAATACTCGACGCCTGCTCCAGGTTACAAATGAAAAAAATGAATTAGATGTACTTTGGTAAATACTAATGAACGTGTAATAGCCACAGCTGCTACATATTCCGGCCATAGTGTTCACATCACCGTAGTGCTCGCGGCCGAGATCCTGACGTCCTCTCGTCGGCGCGGGCGACTCAGATTGAGCGGCGACTTCAGGGACTTTCAGCGCCAATTTTCGACGCAAGAATAGCGTTTAGTGGCGCGCAGAAAGCGGCGATATATACCAACACAGGTAAAAAACGATCTATCCAAACATCATTTTCCTTTAGTATCCCTTTCATGACAGACTATAAGCCCCGGCAAGTGAAACTTTATAGTTTTGCAACTATGCTCTGGTGTTTTCATCGCCAAATAGCTTTGAAAGCCATTATCTTATCGCTTCGTCGCCGGCATATATACAAAAAGCATTTCCAAACGGCGCTGGTTTTTTTCCTCATAAATCTACGCAGTTTGATTTACGAGCAGGAGCGGCGCTCTTCATGGAGGCGTTCACGATTGAATGTCTCGCGCATGAGGCGATTGCTGTACGTGCCAAGCGAACGAACGTATTGTCGATGCAGCGTTTTCGACTTGCTGCTTCCATGCGTCAGCGGCAGATGATGTCAGGCATTTTCTCACGCACACGTCGATTGTTTGGAAAACTTTAGCAACCTGCTCAGAAGTGCTGAGTCATATGATAATCGAAATAGAAGGAGTAAAAAGAAGAGAGAGAGAGTGATAAAAAGAATCAAGGCAGTTTCAGGCCGCGAAAACCGTCGGAATAGCGAAGCTGTCCTTTAATCGTTGTTACCTGACTGGCAAGGGTGTCAAGTGACCCCGCGGCTCTTGGGATCGAACCCACAACTTTGAGCTAAACCCGTTTCTACACAATATCGCACGTTGGCCTTCGCGTAATCGCTATCTAGCAGTGGGCTGAGGAGAAAGGTGGGTAGAGTTCACCAATGGACATTGCGTCGAGGTCTTTCTTTCTTTCGTTTAAAACAAACCAGGCTATCTGATATTTTTGTATATCTGGACTCGTTGACATTAACAGAAGCAGTCATTGGATAACCGCGTGCATTTTGTGCAGATTCTGAAGCTTTTCGTGCTCTACTCTATCAGGTGTATTTGTTTTGTTTTGTTTTTTTGCCTTGGAAACTGAACAGGAGAGAGAGAGAGAGAAAGCACACTCGTTAACCAGAGTAGATGCCCAGTCTGCTACCCTTTACATAGGAAGTGTTGGAAAGGAACTATGGAAGAATAAAAAAGGAACAGTGCCTAAGGACACTTTAGGAACGCCTGTGAGTTACGGTCAGAAATTTCTTAATGCGATACTTGAAGATGGTGCTCAGCACATCTGCGTACAGCGCCATCAAATTTTCACTCTCGGATTTAATAACGGGACCGGGCGGAGCTTGAAATATATCCCTCAGGAAGTAGGGAAGTTAGTACCACGCTTTGGCAAATGCCTCAATCGAAGCGGCGACTATGCAGGAAAGTAGCTTGAAAGTGTACGTAAATGAGCCATATATATATATGAGACGTAGCATTTCTGTAATATTTCATTTATTGCTCGACGCTTCGGTCGACTGCCTGACCTTTCTCAAGAG
Organism: Hyalomma asiaticum; assembly: GCA_013339685.2. Classification (NCBI taxonomy): domain Eukaryota; kingdom Metazoa; phylum Arthropoda; class Arachnida; order Ixodida; family Ixodidae; genus Hyalomma; species Hyalomma asiaticum. The sequence continues at coordinate 81,768,721 of CM023486.1, read as the reverse complement.
AAAGGTCAGGCTCTGACCGAAACGTCGACCAATAAATGAAATATTACTGAAGTGCTACGTCTCATACTTATATTCATGCGGCAGCCGAAGCTACCTACATCGCCGAACTATATATCTTGGTTTTGATTTGTCGACCGTTCGGAACTTGAAGAAAGAACAAACAACAACATAGCCATCGTATTATTGCTTCTTTTTTCATAGACGGTACGAAAAGCGTACAGTTCGCTTCGAAAGCTTGCAATACGATTTACTATTGTCATATGCGCTTCACGTGGCGATGTCACACGACGTCATGATATACAGTGTGTAGGCGTCATGGCAGCCATAATCGTGACGTCACTTTTGACGTCAATTTTACTGGTTATGTGATGTCATCACATGACGTCATCACCTGATAACGTGAATTTTCTTGCCATCAGATGCCCCACTACGGTGGCCTAGTGGCTACGGCACTGGGCCGCTGATCCGAAGGTCGCGCGATCAATTATGTCGGCCGCGGCGGCTGCATTTCGATGGAGATGAAATGTTGAGGGCCGTATACTACGAGGCGTCAGTGCACGTAAAAGAACTGGTCGAAAGTTCCGGAGACATCTACTGCGGCGTCTCTCATAATCATATGGGAGTTTTGGGACGTCAAACCACTTTGGAATTATTGTCGTCAGATGCCGCTCGCCGAACGAACGCCGCATTTTCCGCTTCGTGGGTCACCTGACGCTGTCTCATTAAAATATAGCCACATAGATCAAACTACTACTGCCGTGCTCCGCCTCCCAAGGATTGCATTCGTCTGCCGCGCTTCCGTAAACAGTCGTGTGACCTTACATTCGTCTCTGAAGTTAGCGACAACGACCTTGCCGCAGTGGTTTGATACAGTTGCCGCAGGTATGAACGCCCCCAATTACGTCCGCTTTCTCGGCGTGCCAGGCCGTCTTCAATGTCTAACCGTGCTAGCCACACCAGTTGTCGTATCCACTCAAACCATAATCATTCCGTATCGAATCTGTGTGGGAGTTGTTCCGGTGGCACAAGTACTACTGCAGGTGAGTAAAATGCGCGCGAGGAAAGATAGCCAACTCTGAGGAAGCGTGTGTGTGTGGTGCGTGTGTATGTGCGTTCAAGTGTGTGTGTGCGCACTTAGAGTGAGGGGGAAGTGGGAGAAGCAGCTTTCCCGGTGACCGCATGCAGTCGCAGGACCTTGGCGCCGACGCGGAACCTTGATTAAACAAGGTTGCGCCTTCCTTCTCCGCCTCTCATTACGTGCGATGCAAGTTCTTGGTATACTGCAGCCTGAGAAATGTGATCACGTATGTGCGCGTTGCCGGCACTTTGCTTCTTTGTTTCTTGCTACGCGTCCCGAGTAGTTTAGCGCGATGTGGTACGGTTAGATGATGGTGTAGCCTGCAGAAGGCAGGCTGCGTGAAAAAACGTAGAGGCCGTGTGTAAGTGTCGTCGTTCCGTCTTGCTCTGGGCGTGAAGGCTGCACAAACGTGCGCCCGCTTGCGGCTTCGCTTCCGTTAACAAAAATGGTATTTCAAATGCCCGTCTTTGCACTAACTATGACGACAGTAACTGAGAAGTCATAACGTCTGCATAGAGTGCGTCAATTGGCAATACACGGAATTCTCAGAAAAGCATATTTGCACTTTCTTATAGAAAGCAAAATTTATTCTTTGAAAGAATGCAATAACAATGCCTTTTAATGACGTTAAGTGTTAATGTAAGAGTTCGTACAGATATATGGATTTGCCATAGAGGTTAAAAGAGCAATCATTGTCCTCCTCGTAATCATCATCATCATCATCATCATCATCATCATAGCCTTAACCCTCTCTTACTGCGTGATGCATGTAAGCGACCTTTCTGTTGTGGTGTTATCGCATCTATTCGTGCCCTCAATTATTAATTCATTAATTTATCCCTGCTTAATCACTTTCTGAACTGCTCCGCCACGGTGATCTAGTGGTTATGGCACTCGGCTGCTGATGCGAAGATCGCGGGATCGAATCCCGGCCGCGGCGGCTGCATTTCGATGGAGGCGAAATGTTGAGGCCCGTGTGCTGTGCGATGTCAGTGCACGTTAAAGAACACCAGGTGGTCGAAATTTCCGGAGCCCTCCACTACGGCGTCTCTCATAATCAGAGCTAGTTTTGGACGTTAAACGCCACAAACCAACCAACCACTTCTTGGACTATAGTCTCCGCGGCAAGCTGCACGTAGCAGTGCGGAGCAGATACACAAGGTCTGCTGCTCAGATCATCCTGAGCATCATCCTGACCATCATGACCATTAGTCACAACAGATTGACGACAGGTTGAAATTGACGCTTATTACACACTACGCATCCCGAAGTCCTACAATACGCATGTACGTCCAAATAAAATACACTGGTATACCACCTCTTATAGTCCAAACTGAACATATGCGCGAGTTTATATATCATATCGTGCACGCCACGTTAGTCGCGATCGTAACGCAGAATAACTAACAAGGATGTCACTGTATCAGCGCGTGCCTTGCTCTTGCTTAATGCCTGAACGATAAAGCCCGTTCATCTCGTGTGCACTAGGCACTAGCGCGTTATTTAACGAGTCACCTGAAAGCGCAAACGTCTTTTCAATGTGTTTGATGGCTGAGCGCGACAGGTTAAAATGTGCGATTGCTCATCGAGCAGAAACACCTGTCGCCGGCTTTGATTTCCGACTTCCTTGTTCGCCTGTAGTTTTCCTTGTCAATATGACAGCGCCAGGCGTTCTCGATCAGCGCAGTCCTGATCCCGGAAAGTCGATATATCAAAACGAATTTGATATGTAGGTGCAAATTGAGTTTTGCGGCTTGATTTCTTCTAGATACGCAAGGAAGATGTTGGTGCCTTTATTGGAGCCGAGGGTACTCTGCTGCCCAAGAAAAACAAAATTTAATGCAGAAAAAAGAATACTGAAATACGCTCGAGACAGTCGGGTATTAAAAACTGTTGCTGTGCTTCACGAATGCCTGAAGGAAATCACAAAAGTAAATAACATAGCATTAACAGACGCCTACGCATTTCCTCAAGCAATGGACGGTGACGGCGTATTCCTAGTAGCGTCTCTATTCTTCTCATCGGTATTTTTCTTTGTATTTATGATAGAACAGTTAGGCTTCTCGAAGCTAATCGAATACTAGAATTTGGGAAAAGAACTGATTTTCCAATATCTTTCCAATGTCGAAAAGAATGCTGAACATTGCCTAATAGCTACACAAATGGAAATACACTTTGTGTACAAATGGATGAAACTGCTCTTTCACGCTTGCCTGCAATGCTATTCAAGTTCGGCCGCGTACCCGATGAGCTTGTGAATTGCTAAGGCCAGGTTTTCGTTTTCAGGGGCGTTATAGCATGACTGTAACGAAATAAGGTAATAGCATATTATCAGGCAGTCAGATAAAGTGCGCAGCATTCATTGGAGGAGATTACCTCGATACTGCAGCAACAGAAGATGATTTACTTCGACGCTCGCCTAGTGAGTCTGTACAAGTAGTGCATTGATTTGCCGACGTCGAAAACCGATAAGGCACAAATTCACGAAAAAAAAGTGCTTATGCTGGAATGTTTGTTTATTATATTTCCCTCCATCCTTCTCTCTCTCTCTCTCTCTCTCTCTCTCTCTCTCTCTTAGCACGCATGTCTTCCCGAACGTGGTAGAAGTATACGCGAAGGCAGGCCTCATAAGACAAGCAGCACTTATGAAAAAAAAAAAAAGAAAGCTTCCTGAATGCGTCCCTTGAGTTCAGTTTCAATTCTTCTTTTTTGTCTTTTTTTTTTACATTTTCCCATCTTACAGCACAGATGGAAGTTGTAGCTAAAAGCTGCTCAAGGGCAGCTTGAGGAGCCTACTTACCTAAAGTTCTGCAGGGAGGCAGTACTAGCGCGAATTATATTTTTGAAAGCACATAGTTACACAATAGTCAGCATAGAATTCACGAATCAACAATATATACACATAAGTAAACATAAGTCATGTTATTTAAATACTTAGTGTGTAGTTCTTCACGAGAACAGGAGAACAAATCGATATTAGTAAGAGCATACGTATTAAAGAGAGACGGAAGAGTATAATGAAGGCATTTTTTGCCAAGGTTAAGTCGAGGTGTCGGAGCTATCCATTTGCAGGCTAGAAACCGACAAACGCGTGGTGTACTTATTCAAGGAGTGCGAATCGTTGAGCTATCCATTCGCCCTGGAACTAGTGCCCCACCTGGGAAAGAAACTGCGTTTGCCGCGAATCGGAAGCCTTCAGGACAGTGTACAGTCTTGCAAGACTTATCTCTCCACTACACAAATATGTGTTCTTGTCCATTACATTCGAACGGAAACACAAATAAGGCATTTTAATAACTGAATTATCAAATCGACGGTGGTTGAAGGTGAATAAAAAAGATGCCCTTGCAGCTTACGGGATTTTCTCGTCAACAATGATTCAATTAATTTAGTGAGAACATTTCGTGATCGATAGGTGTGCGTGATCTCACATGAAAATGTCATTCATGTGTGTCGCACAAAATAAAGTGTTTTATGGAATTTTTACACGGACGTTAACGCGTGTCCGTGTTTATCGTCGCACCTTATCGCGTTTGGTTTTCATTACTGTCTTTTTGTTTATATTTCCGTAGACTTAGTATGTTGTTTGTTCGCGCAATGCGCAAACGTTTATAAGGTGCTATGATTTGTGGAAACATTAGATTAACTTAGACAGCCGGTTTCACTGTTGCCTAGGCCCCGCCGTGGTGGTCTAGTGGCTATGGCACTCGTCTGCTGATCCGAAGGTCGCGGGATCGAATCCTGGCCGCGGCGGCTGCATTTCGATGGAGGCGAAATGTTGAGGCCCGTGTACACTGTGCGATGTCAGTGCACGTTAAATAACCCCACGTGGTCACATTTTCCGGAGCCCTGCACTACGGCGTCTCTCATAATCATGGCTTGTTTTGGGACGTAAAACCCCTGAAATAAGTCATCAACTGTTGCCTACATTCAATTTCAACCATCAAACAGCAACATCAGATGTGTTAAATTTGCACTTCAAGTTTCAAGTGCTCGCATACTTCGAATTTGTTGCGATATGGTTAAGTAATGATCACGTAACAACTATATACACGTAGCGCGCAACCGCTAATCAAGTCGGTTACGCGTATACAGATCGTCCACGTGAACAGTGGAAGGCGTACGAAAGAATGGAATTCAAAGCGAGTCTGGCGTAACCTTGAACAATTACGACCTGCCCTATCCACCCGCGCAGTTTTGAAAGTGTTCCAACATCGTAATCAAGGCTCACTGCAACGGTTTAAAGTGGAACCGAAGGACGCAAAGGTCTGAAGGACATTGAGCGGCTGGTGGGCATTCGAGGAGTTGTTAAAGCCGGCCGCGCTTTAGCTATCGAATATTTGTTGCGAGTGCGATGACGATAAAAAACGAGAACATGATTTTTAATGCTGATAGAAGGACGAGTTTTTTTGCGTAAGCGTGATGTGCAAGAGAACAATACAAAATGAAAAGATAACAGCGTGATTTGCAAGAGAACTAAAAAAAGAAAAGAAATCAATGAAACTATAAGCAACAGTATAAAAAGTAAAAACAACATATCTAGACATTCGGAAAGAGGGGTATATTGAAAAGCAACACATAAATTAATCAAAAGTAGAAATACGATGTGGCAGCAAGTGCATCAGTGACACCAACGCACTGCAACATTGTCATTGATCGACCTCCGTCCACTTAACCTTAGGCAGTTATTCATTTATTCATTTATTTAAGCTAACAATGATTGTGTGTATCCTTAATGTCCCCTTTAGTGACGTTTGCTTGCTAGCCTGTGAGGCAAGACCCTGTTATGGAGCGTGTAGCAGGGCAAGGCAGGCTTCATTCAGCGGCGACTGCAGAAGTAGGCTCCTGTCGGACAAACGGCCAGTGTTAGACAGATGCCTTCTGTATAGGGCCATATAAAGCCAATCATATGCTCACAATTTCATATCCGAAATTTCGGCTTGAGTGTTTTCGTCGTAACGACAGTCCTGTGTAGTTTAGGGCCAATAATTCAAACTGACAAGTTTAACCCGCCGGGTCCCCGATATGGTCCCCGGATTTGCGTTGGATCTCGCAACTAGAAAGTTCCGTGAACCTGCGGTAATGTTGCACTGTCGGTCCAGTTAATCAAAATGAACGCTCCTTTTAAGCATTGAAGTTTGAGGAGAAGTGGAGTGCCTTTGGCTAAAACGTGTCTCGCAGCACGTGTCAACGTTAGAATTTGTTGCAGCGACATACTTCGCGAACTCGCCGATCTCACACCTGGTAGATTGAATGCTCTGTCGTAAAGCAATTAGCTGAGAATTTAAATTCGCGAATAGACGATTATCAGTTGCATTTCTGCACGTGCAAACGGAGTTCTATTGAATTTCTGCCGATACGGTATGCGGGTTGCTAACAGAAAAAAAAAAAGGAAAGGAAAAGTGGTGAAAGGTTGCGCGGCACAAAATTAAAAAAAAATTACACCATCTCCCGCTAAAGGGAACCATGAGGCGATGCGAAGCAGCACGGGGGGTTCACAACGCGTTTGCATCGGTTTGACGCTAGCAGACGCTGCCTGCGTCAGCGTTGTCTCTCGCGGGCGAGGGCGCGTTCTCGTTCCTTGCGAGCTGGCAAAGCGTTCATCGAAGAAAGCGTTTCCATAGTCAACGCGCCGTTCAGAGAGGAGAGGAGGAATGCCGAGAGGAGAGGACATGAGACAAGGAGAGGAGGGGGAGGAAGATGCGCATGCGCAGTGCGGGTGTGGACGCCGCACGGCGGATGGATAGAGTGACATAGCCCCGACCATAAGCTGCTTCAGCATCTAAAAGCTTCTTTCATACAATATATTTCCCTATCATTTATGCACATGTAGCTGCTAAGTAGTGGTGCGCAATCCAGAGGGAAACCCCCAGCAGTAGCTTTCGTTTCTACTCCGAATACATGACGGCGTGATCGGGTACACACAGACATCTGAGCGTAAGTCGCCTTGAAGAGAGCCCACACTGAGCTTTAACGTTATTGTGTTGAGGTGCTCGTGTAGGAGAAAATATGGCGTCGGCGTCCACGGCAGAGATAATCATTTCATTTTGAAAAACCTGTTTCCCGGAGCACCCGGCCACGCAGGCCCTCCTCTGTGGCGCAGTGAACAAAATTGAAATTCATCAAAGCGAAATGCGTTAGAACACTTTTGAACTTCGACTTAACTAAAGCCTGCACACATGGCTACTCGGACTGTTATTTGAACGTACGAGATAACACAATTCTCTTACAGGAAAACTCAAATAATTTTAACATTCTATAGAGAATGCGCTAATTTTTAATGAACGTTCTATGACAGTCTGATGCGGACTGGGTCCAGTGGCGCTATAGCGTTCCACTCTTAAAAGTGAAGCTTTAGCATCCTTCACCTTTTGACTAGTTCGTTCCGAAAAACAAAACAAAGAAAAGCAAAGTTCGTGTTTACCTTTGCTACAGGTAAGCATCGCTCCAAGCACCCCGCGGATTCTCGAGCCAGCATTGGCTCGCGGGTTGTGCACGTACACGGTATTACGACTCGGCTGTAGTCTTTACCACCAACGTGGCACCACGCAGTAAAACAGCAGCTAGACCATGGTGCTGTGCCGGAAGGCTTTCCACGAGGTGCCACCGGCCGGTAGCAACGCCTTCCAAGAAAGGACGGCCGTGCCTTGCGCACATACTCGTTCGATGGCGTGAAGGATGTTCGTGTCGTTGGACAACCCGTTTCCGCCGCTCTTCGCACACTCGCCGCGCAAGCATATAAAGGACGCGACCTCGTGACCGCAGAAGTCTTGTATAGCCTGTCTCGTACGTATTGGCACCATCGTCGCTGCTCGCCCGGAAATCCCGCAAGTGTGCCTCCTCTCGAGGACTTCGGGCTTAAGTGGCGATAGCGCGTTGTTCTTATACGCGTTTGCGAGACGCTATGGGGCGCAGACGCGTCGCTGGCGTAATAGAGGCCGTAATCGTGAGTGAAAATTGAGGAAGTTGTTGTTCCATGCTGTGGTGTGGCGGAGGACCTGTACTGCCTACGTATAAAAGGCGGCGCATGCTGCTTGTATTGCTCGAGAAGAAGATTTATTTATTTCTGGGGGTCTTTTACGGTCCAGGACCACGATATGATTATGAGAGACACCGTATAGTGCGTGATTGTGAAGGAATTAGGCGCACGTAACAGACAAGCACTAGCGGAAGAAATGATTGATTTCTTGGGGTTTTACGTCCCAAAATCCGCTATGATTATGAGAGACCCCGTAGTGGAGGGCTCCAAAAATTTTGACCACCTGCGGTTCTTTAAAGTGCAGTGACATCGCACAGCACACGGGCCTCAACATTTCGCCTCCACCGAAATGCCAGCGGCCGCGGCCGGGGTGCAAAGGAATGCTCAAACTCAAAGGACGGTGCAGTGTACGTACGTACTAAGCTGGATTGGGTTAAATGCTCGAACGCCAACTTCCTTAAACAGGAATTATGACAATCGTGAGTCATGCAAACTATTTGCTGAACGACATCATATGGTAGCGCTAAAACACGGAGAAAAACAGACGGAGTTAATAATAATTACACCATCTCCCGCTAAAGGGAACCATGTGCGGATGCGATTGATTGATTGATTGATTGATTGATTGATGATTGATTGATTGTGGTTCGGAAAGGACGCTAATTTCTGCAGCCCATGTAGGGAGCACGGCTAAGCGTCCTTGGGGGTAGGGGTAAGGGAGTGAAAGAGATAGAGAGGAGAGAAAGCCCGTAGTGGAGGGCTCCGGAAATTTAGACCACCTGGGGTTCTTTAACGTGCACTGACAACGCACAGTACACGGGCCTCTGCATTTTCGCCTCCATCGAAAATGCGACCGCCGCATTTTCGATGGACGGGGAGATGGCTAGCTCGAGCGGGTGTAATTTTTCGCGGCAGCGGCCCGCGCTCTCATTGCGGCGTTGCACAGGAGAGAGAAGCGCGCTTCTGTGGCTACCGGCAGGACATCTCTTACGTACAACATGAACCGGCTTGTTACGGCTGGATTTCGCTTGTATGACAAGCGATCATTTCTAGATTTCCAATAACCGAGTGACCGACCATGTGACCCATCGCGCGACCGCCTATTTCGTATCGCGTCGCTTTCGTGCGGATAATCCTATACATGCGGTTTCGGCTTGAAAACTGCTCAGTGCGATACTAACCATAAGGATAATGAATGCTGCATTTGGCCGGTGCGCCTGGAATAACCAATGTATACACACTCTGTCAAGTCAAAAGTTGCGAGGAGTGAAGCGCGCACGCACGCACGCACGCACACACGCACGCACACACACACACACACACACACACACACACACACACACACACACACACACACACACACACACACACACACACACACACACACACACACACCTGACAACATTTTATCGTTTTGCATCTCGTGGCGCGTGTTAAAAAGAGCAACGCCTTCAATCTTGAGGCGCGCGCTCTCCGTCATTTTCATACCGCGGAACTACCGTGGCGCTCCCAGCTAAGTTATGCAGCTGTCGCACCACCTGTCGTGCTCGCAGCTCCGTAGAGTAGAGGATTCCTAGCGGAGAGAAAGGGGGGAGCATAGGAGAGGAGAGAGAGGGGGAGGGGACGCGCATGTGCTGTGGGGATGTGGGACAAGGGATGCGGACGCTGTTGTCCGTCGCGGTGGTGTAGTGGTTACGGTACTCGGCTGCCACCCAAAAAACGCGGGTTCGATCCCGGCCGTGGCGGTCGCATTTTTGATGGAGGCGAAAATGCCAGAGGCCCGTGTACTGTGCGTTGTCAGTGCCCGTTAAAGAACCCCAGGTGGTCTAAATTTCCGGAGCCCTCCACTACGGCCTTTCTCTCCTCTCTATCTCTTCCCGTCCCTTTCCCCCCACCCCCACGGACGCTTAGCCGTGCTCCCTACATGGGCTGCAGAAATTATCGTGCTTTCCTAACCGAACCACAATCATCATCATCATCGCGGGCGCTGCTCCGTAGAGTAGAGGATTCCTAGAGGAAGGAAAGGGCGGGGGGAGCTAGCAGACGCTGCCTGCGTCAGCGTTGTCTCTAGCTGGCGAGGGCGGGCTCTCGTTCCTTGCCAACTTGGGCAGCTGTTGCGCATGCGCAGTGGGGGTGTGGACGGCGCAGGGACGGAACAGGCTCGACGATAAGCTGCTTCGCATCTAAAGGTACTCCGCCCGCGTCGCTTACTTTTTCTTTTCTGATTTTTGCGTTGTCATATGATGTAGTGCGTCATCATCATCATGTCTACGTCCACTGCAGAACCTACCCCGTAGATCTCCAATTATCCGGATCCTATGCTAACTGTGACCACTTTATCCCCGCAAGTTCTTCATCTCATGCGCCCGCCTGACTTTCTGCCGCCCCCGGCCACGCTTGCGTTCACGTATATAGTGCCGTAAGCCCCAACGCGCCCAAGGAAAAAAAAAAATATTGCCGCTATTCACATTTTGCTTACTGTACGTGTTAAATAAATGCCCACGGGAACCAAACGCCGAGTCTTTGAGTCAAATATTTATATGGCTCTGCACTCACACCGACGTGGCTTCGCAATATTCTGCTTTATCGCTTTCCTCTACGCACTGCGCATATATATTGTCATTCCTGTCCCGTTTCCCTATGGTGTCCTTGCAACCTTTGTTACTCTGCGCAGTGTATTCGACGTACAACCTGCGGCTAACGTTACGAGCGCATTACTCCACTTTCTTAAGGCTTTAGATTCTCTTGATTAAGCTGCGATGGTGCGCTAGGCGTAGTGTTATGCAGTCGGCCCTGATTTTTGTGGTCGGGTTACGGCCGTTGAACTTCATTTACATACAACCTTTCACGGTTACCTAGCTCTAGTAGTATCCAAGCGGAACAGCAGCCCCATTTTTTGTAGTTATGTCGTTGAACCATTCACTTCTTTTTCTTCATAGGCAGTAATAATTATTCAGTATTGTCGACTATCGCCCGCTTTCAAATTCCGCTAGCATTCCAATGATCTGGCTTGTTCTGGAGCAGCAACACCAGGCCCCGCCACGGTGGTCTAGTGGCTATGGCACTCGGCTGCTGATCCGATGGTCGCGGGATCGAACCCCGGCTGCGGCGGCTGCATTTCTATGGAGGCGAAATGTTGATGCCCGTGTGCTGTGCGATGTCAGTGCACGTTAATGAGCCCCGGATGGTCAAAATTTCCGGAGCCCTCCACTTATGGCGTCTCTCATAATCAGAGCTGGTTATGGGACGTTAAACCCCACATAACAAGAACAAGCACAAACACCAGCTTTTTTTTTTTTTAAGTACTTGACATCCTTTAATATTTCTCTACGCTGATTCTTTTCTAAGACTGTGCACACCACACACTGCCGGTATATGTTATGGAACGGTTTAGTGACGCACGATGTAGCGATTGCTAGTTCGCGCAAGACGGTTCAAATAACCTGCCCCCTCGAATGCGATAACTTCCCTTACTGCTAAACTGCCTATGCCGCACTTTAACAGGGTAAGCTCCTAATGAACAGTGGAGAGAGAGTGGGACAAGGTATTTGTCTAGCTCAGCAACAGACAGCAGCGGTAAAAAGTAATAAACAAAGGAATGCGCTTTAATAAATAAAAGATATCGTACACGTTCTGACCGAGATACGCGGGGCTTCAGTACAACCGTGAGTTCTACGTAACTGCCGACCGCGATGCGTGCATTGCCACATGAAGCACTAAGTTGTCAGTCCACACGATGTCCTATAAAGCACATATGATTGCCTTGCAGAGGTCAGATATCCAATTGATGCAATTGATATCAGGGGCATACTTTTGGCCTATGTCCACGGTTTGCGTGGGGTCAAAGGTTGCATCGTCGTAAGCGCTCAAGCTGTTGAGACAGATAGGTCAAATCTAACTGTCTTCGATTATGTATTCGACGTGCACAGAGTATATAAGCAACAGCGATGCGAATGGGGGCGCGCGAATAGGTGTTTCTTTTTAAGTTTTTGCGGTACGTAGCTGAATCTACGAAGACAGATGTGTCATCGAATTAATGCAGTTACAATTGTATTTGCACATTTGAGATAACGCTCTTTCTAGATGTGCTTATTGAACCTTTGATTTCAGTTATATTAAACAGGCTGCCGGTTTTTCTGAGCACATTTCTTTTTTATCTGTGACCATAGCGTTTTTATTCAATACTAAATTCGTATTTTCTCGCGCGTTACACTTATTTGCTTTGAGTTTTTCTAAATTCGCCGGCACTGCCTTTACGCTTTTCTTTTTGTTCAGCTGTAAGTTATACAAACTATAGGTTACTGTTATTCTCGTGCAACAATACCTTAAGAAGGAAAGACAGAAACTATGCGCGATTACGAAAATGAACCAGTGTAATGATACGTTCGCCCGCCGTCGACTGCACAGCTAATGCCCAACCAAGTGCAGTACGCACACACTCTTAGCACGGTAACCTTTAGTTTATTTTATAGGCACACAAAAATGTGAAAATATGCTCCTTTACTAAAGGTTAAAGCACTTTAACCTTTAGTAAAATAGCACATTTTCACATTTTTGTATGCCTATAAAATAAACTAAAGGTTATCGTGTTTAGACTGCATCGCTTGTGTATAGCTCCACCACCACGTATATGACATTGAACGCGTATCCACGCAGCCACGTGCGTTGGCGTGATAAATAGACCGTACTTCACGCTGTGCGCCATGTAGGAGCAAAGATCGAGTCTTTCTCTTTTTCTGCAACCTAAACCGGTCCCCCCCCATGCAGGTTTGTATATTACAGGCGGAGTTCTACCCTCTCCGCATATTAACTGTAGTAGGGTGATGCTGTATAAGCGGGGTTTTACTATATGTTGAGTTACATTAAATGGTACTTGTATAAGCGGAGCTTGACGGTGTCGTGAAGGTATTCTATGGGGTGTCTATATAAATGGATGTCTACTATACCCGGAGTATAGTCCGGAGTTAGCGTGACGGTGCTGTGTTGTAACACTCCGCGGAATCGACCTACTCGAGTGCTCGAGGCATGTAGGTCATGTGCAGACCAGACTTGGCATCTAAGCGCTGGGGACGAGGTATGTTACACAATTGCCAAGTCCTGAGAGCCTGGCAAGCGCTGTGAACCGCGTTACGGTGACGGGCCTCTCAGTAACAAGCCTCAGCTGTCGCTGTTACGCAAGCTACTAGATTGAAGGAAGCATGCGTGCTTTAGTTGCGCATTTGCAGGCCGAGAGACTTGGAGCACTACTCACTGGCGGGGCCAGAATTGCCGTTTATGTGACCTTGTGAACGAGAAAAAAAATACCTACGAGAAAGAAAGCAAGCAGTATTCATGAAGGGCAGTTAGTGAATTTAACAAGTGCAGTTACCAACGCCCTCAGGCTTAACCGCCCTTCATGAATATTTGTTGTAGTCGTTTCGACAGCCACGTTTAGTGAAGTGACTGCGGCCTTTTGCTTTACTATTACTTTCGTGCTTCACTTTTATACATTACTATTAAGCTTTGCTACTGTGCGTTTATTTGTTTATTTATTTCTCAGGTTGTACGTCCCGAAACCATTGTATGGTTATGAGAGACGCCGTAATGGAGGACTCCGTATATTTCGACCACTTGGGGTCCTTTAACGTGCATCTCACAGTACACGGGCCTCAATATTTCGCCTCCATCTAAATTTAGCCGCGGCGGCCGGAATCTGTACATTTATTGGTATACTTCACGTCATTCTCGTATACAATATAAACAAGAAGAGAGGCTCAGGGGAAGATGGATGCTTGAATCGATGAAAAGATCACAATATACGATTTAGAACAGGGAATGTCGCAGGAGTCAACGTTTCGACAAGTGGACTTGTCTTCCTCAAGGCGGCGGCTGTCTTCTGCAGCGTTCCCCCCCTTTCCAGCGTTCCCCCCTACCCCCCACCTTTTTTTCCCACTTTTTTTTCATTTTTTTTTGTTATTGTTCGCGCGTGCTGCTCTTCTTCTCCTCTCTTTCTGAGGATGGGGGAGAGTGTGCAATAGCGTAAAAAAACGAACGCTGGAGAAGGCAGTCGCCGCCCTGACGAAGACAAGTCCACTTGTCGAAACGTTGGCTCCTGCGACATTCCCTGTTATAAATTGTACTTTGCGATCTTTTCATCGTATACAATATAACCGGTGAAAGTCTCATCCGCCATACACGCTCTATCATTAGGATCGTCGCGTTTTCAGGGTATACCATCACACGAAGCTTTAGTATACCGACGAAAACTTGAATGGCTACAGCGCTGGATGGGGGTAAAAAAAAAGAAAAACACAAGACATGGTACGACGTACAATATCATTAAATTTCACATTGCACGCCAAGAAGCAGCAGATGAAGTAACGTAACACTCGTTTCGTGAGCAAGTTGAACTGTGGTTTTGATGTTAGCCCTTATTATGTCTTTCGCACAACACATATGCGCAAATGCGCGCACGCGCAACTCTACAAGTGCGCAACACGCTCGGGCAAATAGGTATCGTTTCCTAGACGCTAGGTGAAATCTCACGCATTCTGCGACTATGCCGTTGACTGTGAAATGTTAATATTATTACCGATTGCGCTGTGTTATGTTAATGTGGCTTCTGTTTTGAATGGAGTCCTTCCTTCTTTTCGATCATGGTTTTGCAATAGCATGGAAAATTGGGCTAGTTGGAACATATAACAAGGAAACATGAAACACACAGGAGAGCGCTCGTCCTGTGTGTTTCATGTTTCCTTGTTCTTAATCTTTTGCGCTGGTACAATGCATATGATTTTGCAAGCTTTCACTTCATATCATTTTTTAAAATCGCGTGCATATCGGGCGTGCGGGATTGCGTTGTGATGATCGTGCTCTTCTATGATGTCTTTAAGCTAATTTAGTCACGTAGTAAGGGAGTTTTAAACAGAATTCAGTGCCCTGCCACTGTGTGAAGTAGGCCGACAAGCGAACAGGCAGGGTGGCGGTATTCGCCCACTCCTGCAGAATTGTCTATAGAATATCGATGCGACTCGATAGACGGAAACACATTAGGTCGCAACGTAGCTATGTATTCGCTCATGCATTATGCATTTGCTTCAGATAAGGCGCCTTTCGAATCGCATCGATCACCGTTTCAATCTCTTTATTCACATTTCATTAAGATTA
This sequence comes from Hyalomma asiaticum, assembly GCA_013339685.2. Taxonomy (NCBI): domain Eukaryota; kingdom Metazoa; phylum Arthropoda; class Arachnida; order Ixodida; family Ixodidae; genus Hyalomma; species Hyalomma asiaticum. Next base: position 81,753,518 of record CM023486.1, on the reverse strand, counting down.
GGTCATGTTTAGCCCATTTAATGCGCTTGTTTAATTCTCACTTGGTTCACTAAATCGCATTCTATATTACGTATTAGCCACGCCCTTGGACGTGCTTCAGGGATCGGCTCACCGGTCTGAAATTGTTCTACGCGTCGCCTTGTCTGTGGACAAGATCCGCAAAGGCCTAGCCGCATGCAGCTTCGCTATGAAAATGCATACCTAGTATCAGAGTTGGCTGGAGTTGGCCGCTTTTCCAGTGGGGGGCTGCCAAGTACGCAAGAGATACATATTCATATGTATCCACGGCGCTTGAGCGTACTGTATATCTCGCTCTCTTCTATTCTTGTTTTGTACGGTGATAGAAAGAACAAAAGACTACCAATCGGACGACACGCGGTTTATGATCCGCATTTATTACAGTTGAACGCCACTGTAGTGCCATCTTGACTGCAACCCAAAAGGACACGCCCAGTGTTCGAACCAAACCTGAAGGTGCAACGTGACGACGATTCGCCACTAAAGAAAGGGCCAGAATCGCGATCCCGTCTCAAAGGCGGCGCCGTTGGCACACAGCAAATAGGCAGCACGTATAAAGGTAAGCCACATATTTACATTTTTTTCTTGCAGCAGTGCGAAGTACTTTCACTGGTGCAACACCCACAACCTGCGCAGGTGAGCGAGGCAAAGCCACCTCCCTTACCACAAGTTAAACTGGACCAGTGAAATGAAATCGCGTATACGGACGTGCCTTGAAAGATCTGGCCTCGCATCGGCTTGTGACAGTATAGGAGTGGCGAATTCCAAATGATTGAAAAAGAAAAAGAAAGGATAAAGCCGCTGCAGGGCTGTTTTTGATACCCCGCACACGTCGCCGAAGCGCGTTGCGGTTCATTTGCCGAGTTTCGCCATGCACTTTGCGTAACCGCACGCTGGTGCGTGTTCTTCGGGCCGTTGTCTTCCTTCATAGCATCACGCTATACACCGCCTTTCGTACGCGGCGTATTATTATTTTACCCTTCCTGTTACATCGAAGTCCTTGCGTATATGTCATGTACCGTATACGTCTAACTGGAGGAAACCGCGTCAACGTGAATCTATTGAAATTTTAATAAACATTGTAAACAACATCGCTCAGAAGCGTGCGCTTCGTAAAGCGTGCCGTGAGAGGCTGGTCACGTGGCCCCGGCGATCCGTCATTTTTCGGCACAGCATAAACGGTGTGCAGTAATCTTTCCGCTGTCTTGCATGCGAACGACCCGATGCATGCATGAACGCAGATTTTTTTTTTAAACGTTATCTTAATTTTCGGTCCACTACATGCATCCTGTGCTAAGGACACACCTTCGTGGCTGCCTGAGGACTATTCGTTTTTGTTTCATGTTTGATTTTTTTTTCAGTGTGGCTTTTGGAGTGCTACGCGAAATTCCGGGTGCCCACTGAGTCACTCTTAAAGCGAATTGGGTCACGCTGCATTCGCGGAAGCTCGTTACGGGATTAGGGTTGTGCTCATTGTGTGCGATTGGGGCTGCACCCTGTTTGTGAAGCCGCGTAGTCCAAGATCCATACACGAGTTGAGTGCATTACAGTGGGTTATGGCAGTGCAAAGTGATGACACTCATTTATCACACATACTATCCACCACGTTGGTCACCCTTCATACATTTTAGTTGTATGTGTAAGTTAAGAGGTTTACGTCACGTTGTGTGCTGGGCCCGCCCACCTTCCAATCTAATTGAGGCTGTTCGTTCTCGGTTTTAATGTTTCCTCCTTTTTCATATTGGCGGGTTAAAAATCAGTTTTTATATTCAAGCTGATATTCAGGCAGAAACTGGGCTTGAAGCATTCCGAAATTCTGGTGTCTTTTTTAACGTGTTATATTTACAAGTTTAAATTTACAAATGCGACTCGTATAGCGTCCACTGTTCCGTACATATACTATATAGCCTGTGAAGTGAACTTTACGTCACTGCAGCTCGCTTTAGCGAACAGGATGTAACTTAGTTGTCCCGAACTCGGGCAGCGATAGCGCCTCTGCACCGCAGACTCCGTGCGGCATTAAACGTAGGGAAATGTGTGGTATTGGAACTCGAGGAGAAATCGGTTAACCCGATTTTCCTGACACATGTTCAGGGTGTAAGAATTGCGTACAACCTTTAAAGCTTGTAGACTTTTCAACAAGAAAGAGGCTGCAACTCCTTTCTGAACCGCTGCACGGGAGTGCAAAAGCTGACGTCATTGTCTCAGTAGTGCCTTTTTGGGGGTCACGCCTAATTACAACAGCCCAGAGCCTGATATGGAAACGTGCATAGCGAGACAATGAATACTGTAGATTTACACATGTGTATGTGTAAATCTACAGTATGTTGTACACAACATACAACATACTGTAAACATACATACATACAACATACTGTAAATCTGTACAGTATGTTGTATATCTTTTACGTACATTCGAAAGACATGCAACAAAAATACTCAGAGTGGATATCACTTTTCCGCCGATATGATAATGAAATTTTTTGCCTAGTGCCGCTGAGAACATTCGGGCCCTCTGAAAGGCGTGCCTGCCGTTGTATCCATTCCTCATTTGCAACTATAATTGGCCCCGCCGCGATAGTGAAGCGTCGCTGTTCGCGCCAATTGAGGCTGCATATACACTCTTCCGTCGTTCGAGGTTAACGCGGTCGCCAAGGACGTTACAGCAGCCCGCAATCAAGTCGCATCAACCACGCACTTCTTTCGGAACCGGTTACATTAGATCGCTGTGATAGTTAATCGCTTACAAGCTTTCTCCATCCGGCGCGCGCCATGCGTGCCATTTGCAGGAGAAAGAGTTAGAGAAAAAGGTAAGGTCCTCGCGTATCCAGCGCCGTTCATCTACCGTGACGTCATTGAGGTTAGACTGTGCGTTTACGTTCTGTCGCCTTCCTTTTGATCATGTCGCCTTGACGGTGTCATAAGCCCCTGTGCTTAATCTACGATGAAACAATTTTGCAGAAACAAAGCAAGCAAGCAATCGCTACTCGCAGCGTTGATTGTGCTCGGCAGATCGAGTATGTTCGCTTAGTGTATATATGCCGAGTGAAAGATTCATGGCGTGCTGAGCCGGCGCGGACGTTCGCAGTGCTACGATTGGTTCAGTGAACAAGACTTTGTCCTGCGGGCTTGCTGTCGAGCTGTGTTTACTGTTAGTTTGTCTTGGTTTGGCAACTACCAGATCACTGGTCTGTGAAAGCGTTGCGCAACCAGATTTTCCTCTTTTTTTTTTTTGTTCTTTTCCCAATGCGGTATGAAACTGAGGTGAAAGTAGGACAAGGGAGGGATAGCCGCGCGTGATACGAAGTGTCTTTCTCCTTTCCTCTGTCCCTTTCTCGTTGTCTCCTCTGCACTGCAGTTCGCTGCAGTTTAATGACACTATAAATAGTTTCTTCTTTCTTCCCTAAAATTTCATTTTTTTCTTAGATCTTGCGTTCTCTCGTGGAGTATAGGAGACCTTGTCGTGTTTGTCGTAACAACTCGTGAAGCCGCCACCTGTTGTCACTATCGACCTTTCAAGGATGCTTTAGACCACTGTCCGCCGCTAACCTGCTAGACAGAAAATTTGTCGGAACCAACTTAACGATCATGAAATGTCGCAAAGGGCTATCAGAAAGAAATTTCTGAGCGTTGCCCAGTACAGTATAGAAGTTGACGCTTGATGAAAAATTTAATGCGGCGATTACGATATATAGTATCGACTGGCATGATGGTGATCAAAACGATAACAACGAAGACGTCGAAGTGGAAACGTTGGCTCACGTGTGTCGTTATTTACGTTCAGATCGTTCCGCTTTGATGGAGTAGCACTTACGCGGGACACTTGTATAACTTCGCTGAGGCTGTCTGCACAAAAGCTTCGATGAATTGACTCAGCAGGCAGCGTTATCGAAGGCACTAGCCGAAGATTCTGACAGCACTGCAACGTGTGTCCTTGCGACTGTTGCAATGCGACAAGGACGACAAGAAGGATGACTCGAGTGGCGGTGCTTAACCAAGCGCTTTGCTTCTCGAAATGCAGAGGTTACGCTGTTGTGTTGGTGACAGATTGCCGAAAACGGCCCGTAATAACCACTGAGGAATAGGTACGCATACGGATGATGTATCATGAGTGGACTGATTGATTTGTGGGGTTTAGCGTCCCAAAAGCAGCTCTTATTATGAGAGGCGCCGTAGTGGAAGAGAGACGCCGTAGTGGAAGGCTCCGGAAATTTCGACCACCTGGGGTTCTTTAACGTGCACTGGCATCGCACAGCACACGGGCCTCAGCATGTACGCCTCCATCTAAATGCAGCCGCCGCTGCCGGGATACGATCCCGCGACCTTCGGATCAGCAGCCGTGTGCCATAACCACTAGACCACGGTGGCGGGGCCATGAGTAGACAGGGCGGTATCATGAGGCGGGACGCACACTTATATATATCAAGATTGTTGGTCGGCATGCAGTAGCCCGGAATCGTAGGTTCGCAACACCCCACGGGCGACCACGTGAGCGGAAAGTTCATAGCTATAGGCTACGGCTATAGGCTACGGGTGCATGTCGACGGAGAACCTCCGGCGGATGACAGGATGTCGTAAAGGGTATCACGTTATAGACCTTCAGTTGTAGCACGACAACGGATATATATATAACTGCAACAAGTATGATGCCCTTTATGCGACAAGTATGATGCGACAGATGCCATGAGAAGAACTGTGGCTGAAGCAGCACGATAGCCAATGTCGTTGAAAACAAAGGTCTGTTGGCGAACGTTGCCGCAAACACACCTGTATAAAGAGCCACTTGCACGAGCATGCCTGCCACAAAGACCTTGACGCTGACCATGCGTTGGCCGGCGCCCAATTTGCCCCGAAGCAAAGCCGCATATCTCGGGTGCACTCTTTCATACATATATATTTACGATAATGACCTATCACCTCTCGAATTGGCTGCCGAAGGGCTATGCACGGTTCTGATCGATTCCTGATCAAAGACGCATAGCCACAACCCCGCTTGTGCATTTTACTTATGGCGTCTGTAAGCGGAGGAAAAAATTGCCCGATGAATTAAACAAACGCGAACTATTTTCAAAGGCTGTTTTTATTCGCTCAAGCTTTCCTTTATTTTCTTTCTTTCTCTCCTGCTTCCCGTAGCAGATGCCATGTACGTATCTTGCACAATGGTTGACTCGGGGTATACCAATTCATCGCCGCTCCACTGTGGACCCTTTCCACCATTGAAGGAACAAAAGACTTCCCATAGTAACCGGCCTTGGGCTGACCGCCGACTGCTGTCGCGTACTTCCGGTGGCCGCTTCCGGTGTATGAGCCCCCGCCGTACTTCGAGTATCAACTCAGCCGCATCGGTTTCGCTATTTTGACGCGTTATGCAGACATCCGGACCACGCAGAAGCGAATGTCGGAAAAGAAATATCGCCTAATGAATTCCTCCTATCTATTCCTCGCCTACTTCGGCTTATCTGTACGGCTGGTGGAATTCGCTTGTTTTGGCCCACGGTACGTTCAAGGCCGGCTTCGTCAGTTATCGTTTCTAGGTAGCTTGCTTCTGTAGTAAGACTTATGCGTCGTATCTAAAGCAGGGGTGTGGCTTCTACGAAATAAGTGGTTCCATGCCCTTGAGAAAAATTATAACACGGAGATATGAATTTTAATGCCGAGATGGAGAACCGAAGTGGGTATCTTCGATATGGTTGTCGCCCTATAAACCGTCTAACTGTTGGCAGCCTTGGCGCCAAGCAGTAGACGACCATGTCAATGGCTTAATGACTTTGTGTATCTGTATGACATCAATGTGAATATCTTAAATAGGAAGCCGTTATTCCCAGTGTTTTGTGCTGCAGTCCAGAAAAGCAACTGGCGGAGGGGTCATTTTAAATGAAAAGTGACGCCTGCCTCAATGTACCCGCGTGTTTCTTTTTTTTTGACTTCATATGTGGCATTATACAGTCCGCTGTGCTAGCATGTCTGCCAGATATACATTCAGGACCGCCGATATATTAGCTAGCCGTTATTAATTCATACTGGGAGAACAGTAGAGGGAAAACTCTCAAGGTCGGTATTTTGCTGTTTGGAGTAGTCATTAGAATAATAAAATGCAAGAAAATATATAATTAAGAATAGAAAAGTTAGTGCAAGGAAAGGCTGACACTCTAGCGCATGTGAGAGCCCGGCGCACAACTTCCGCCGTGAAGCCCATGGCAATTACTGTCTGTCCATCTTAATTGGCTAAACTGCGAAAGAGGAAATTTTACGAAAGCACCGCAAGCCCCGCAAAAAATATGTGATCATGACAAACGTATTCTTTCTTTTTTTTCTTTTCTGTACGTTTCATCCGCCGGAGCGCTACTGTCCGAGAATTCGCGATGAGGCACTGCATTCGCTGTACTGAGAAACCCAAGCGTAAAAGTTCGTTATATTCGGTTACGTCGGTGTCAGTATGAGTCTGTCAGAGCGAAAAACACGTTTCTCCGACGAACTTTCACAACGACTACTTCTAATCACAAAAACATGGATTAAGGAGGTGGGAGCACCCGATGAGGTAGCAGGTACCTGCTTTCTTTCTTCACTTACTTGTGATAGAGTACTAAAACAGAACGTTTGTAACAGTCGCAACACATATTAGATCTTGGAAATATAAAGTGCTAGAGGGCTGCGAGTAAGTTTAAGTAACTTGACATCAGCTAATAAGCCTACCAACGCCATGCAAACTAAGACTATGAAGACGGGGCAATAATTTATGCTGACTAAAACACGAGAGAACTAAAGGTAGGCGGCTTGGCATCTCTTACCTGGACGAAGCTCCGGACGCCGATGCAAGACGAGTAAAAAATTTTTCTCCTCCAGTTGCGGCGGAAACTTCTTTTCTTTCTCCTCCCGCTCTCCGGCGAACCTTGGCACAGATGTGCTACGTAGGGATAGCAATATCTTCGCTACACCGTGGAACGACGCAGCGTGCGGCACTGCTAACGGTACGCTGCTGGGCGAGACGCCGTTTCTTTTCGAAATCCGCACGCGCGCTTAGCCCCGCGCGTGCACGCAGGAGAGATGTAACGCAACGCCGTGAATCGGCGGCGCGCTTCCCTCGTATACGGCTTTGTCAGCGACCCGGCGACCGAGTTTCTTCAGCGATGGGGCGAAGGGCAACTCCCGGTGCACACCGTGTCAGCCGGCTCTCGCATATGTACACACAACCAAACACAGCGGGTGTATGTGCGTGCGTGTGTGTTCGGTAGCGGAGCGTCAATCCTTCCGTACCCGCAAGCCGCGTCGTGTCCCACGCACTCGCGCAGAAGCGCCGTCCTTACGAGGCTCGCAGCATCCGCAGTGATCGGTGACGAAGTTCAGAGTATGGAACGGTCCTTCGCGGGACGTCCCGGGAAGAGGTTTCAGGGCCGCCCGTCGAGAACAGTCGTCCGTTTCCGACCGCTGGGCTGGCCGGCAGACATCTAACCTCCGCCGATGTTCCCGGCTGACTCTTCGTTGCCAAAGCGAAGCAGGCGAGGATAAAAATGCGAATTGATGAAACGAAAAAACGCAACAGCCGGCGTAAGGAAGAGAAGGATGGCGAGAGCTTTCGGAGACGTCGAGAGGAGGTCTTGCGAATGCCTCTTGGGGGCTTTGGCTGTCTCGATTTCGAGGATGCGAGAGAGAGGTAGAGAGAGAAGGGGGGGAGGGTGGCAGCCGCATATGAAATGAACGCGTGCGCAGGGCTGCGTGGTACGAAGGTAAGGTGAGAAGTGAAAGAGAGCTTCAGCGCTCGCGAGGCAAGGGGAGCTAGCGGACGGCCGTGCTCTTGGCGTGTTACACGGAACGCTAAAGAACGACTATAGAGGAAGCCAAGAAGCCGCTTGCCCGTCAGCAAGCGTTTTGACTTTCCTCTTTAACCTGCCAGCTGTTTCTGTACGTTTTGATTTCCCTTTTGTTTGGGTTTGCCGAGGGGCGGCGGCTGTCGGCTATATGATGGCCTGTTCTGGAAGCTGTTGCTGGAAGCTATTGCTGGACGCTGTGTTTTCCGGTTTTGACGTTTAGCTCTTCTGTTTTATACTGGGCCTGCTGCATAAAGTTCTGTCACGGTTCGTAAAGTCGGTGCACTACCATCTTTCTTTTCTTTTTCCTTATTGCAGCGCGCGTCATTTGAGCAGTGCAGCCCCCGATGGTTCTGTTCACTGTTCGGTGGAGGAAAGTCTACGCTGGTTGACGTATTGGGGCGACTTGTCTTTCATGGAAAGGAAGCGGGAACTCTTTTGAGCCTTCCATTGCACATATCGTCGAAACGTGTCTAGGTATGCTCAGAAGACTTCCCTCTTTGTTCTCTTAATCTATCCAGCGTTTGACATGAGAAATAAAAGAGGGCCCGAGCACTCACTACTGAAGGCTCGTTGTATATGCATCCACTTCGTATGTAGTCCCTAGATCATGCTCGATCTCACGTACATATCTACTAGTGTTTCTAGCCGAAGGCGTTTACCTTCGCTGACTCTGTAGCATTACGCATTACTACAGTGGAGAAGAATAAAAGGTGATGCGCTCAGATCCGGTTGCGCGGCGTTCTCTTCTTAACCTACAAGCAGGTTTTGTCTCCTTGAAAACCCTAATCGGACTTGTCAAGGTTCCCCGGGACGCCTTCTACGAGTGATAAGTCGCTCGGCTCTAAACTAGCGATAAAAGGTTTGCGCGCATCTTGACACGACGTTGCTTCTGGTTGGTTTAGGTTATGGGGGCGTGCTTTCCGAGGAAGCGCGTCTGCGCATATCGCCTCCGTTTTTCATTCTTACGAAATGACGGCCGAAGTCGCTCTGCGCTCTGCTCCGGTCTGTTGCGCAGCTCTTTGGTGATACACGCCACTCGCCATTCGGCTGGTATTCTGCTGTGTACCGTGTCCTGAACCACAGTCGCATAAACTCCGCAACAGAGAAAACGAACCACTGAACTTATACAAAAGCACCTTTAATTTTTCCTTCTAGAATGTAATCGACTTTATGTCGAGTCCAGGGTTGTTAATATCAATGACATGCTTTTAAAGTGGGTGCGAATTCACGAAACTCTCCTTTCGCAAGTACTGTTTGCCGGTCGTTGTCTCTAAAACGTATGTTGATGATTTGTAGGGTTTTACGTCCCAAAACCACGATTTTATTATAAGAGAAGCCGTAGTGGAGGGCTTCGGATATTTCGACCACCTGAGGTTCTTTAACGTGCACTGACATCGCACAGCACACGGGCCTCAACATTTCGCCTCCATCGAAATGCAGCCGCCGCGGCCGGGATTCGATCCTGCGACCCTCGCATCAGCAGCCGAGTACTATAGGCACTAGACAAAACCTATGTTCGACGTCGTGACTGGCTGGTATCTGTGGCTGAATTAAGCAAGAGGAGTGAAAGGGAAAACAAATTAGCATGCACCTGTTTGTAGCGCAGAACAACAAGGATAACTATAAATATTTCTCAAAGATGAAACCCTCGAAGTTCACTAAAAGTTTGTCCTGGTACGGGTCCGATGCGTTCGCTCTACCAACTGTGCTAAATCGGAGGCTAGCAATCGGGAGCGCGAGGGCGAATTGATCGACAGTTCGAAGCACATAGGCAAGGAATATGACAAATCCGTTCAGCAGAATCCCGCAAGGTGGGGTCAGGAATTTATGCCCCCCACTCCCCCTTTTCCTCCACCCCCAAAGTCGAAATTCTGGGTAAACCCCTGGGCGGAGTAAGGGTTATTAAAGGGGAAACCGGCACCCACCTGTTGGCACCTTCACGATGCAGACGGGCGGATAGCAACATGCTCTCTCATAACCCGCAGATTATCAAGAAGTAACCAGAGTGTTGTTAGAACAATAATTAAAATTTGGTAGAGAGCTTAGTGATTTTTGTGAGATTTCATGAAGGCGCATCTTGTTGTTATAACAGCGGCGGGCCAGCATTTACGCTAACGAATTACAGCCATCCATCCTTTTGCCAAGATTAGTCAAGGGCTAGCCAACATCATCCGCTGCGAATAGCGGAAAACAAGGTTATTAATAAGAGAATATCGACGCTTGCTCTGTCACACAAAGCTGGTGGAGCAGGCGCAGAATGATGCTTTATTCAATAAATAAATAAATAAATAAATAAATAAATAAATAAATAAATAAATAAATAAATACGGCCGAGAGACCTGCACGGGATCCTCACAAACATAGCCTTACTAAATAAAGCAGACGGGCACAATGCTGGATTACGCAACGGTAGGCGGCGATTAGCTTACAAAGGCATGGTGAGCGCTGTATACCAATCAACGCGTTTACAAGGGATGCAATAATAAATCTTAATTACCCTTATCGAAAAGGAGGCGTTGCTATATGGCTCGGGGGCCGGAGCAGCGTAAAACAATCCGGATGCGCTTGTTTGTACCGCAACCCTGTATTGTTCGCGCGCGCGCGTGTGATTGAGTAACACGGAGAAAAGGGCCCGCGGGCTTAACGTGCTCTCTAGCTCTTTAATTGAAATGCGCTGGCACGATCGAAGGGCAACAGGCACAACTAGTACAAACAGATTAGCGCGGCACGCCGCTCATTTCTACGCGGAACGTGTCCGCTTTGTACTTATTATTAAGCTTGTCCTACTACGCACGGTGTGCACGTTTCTGTCTTTGTTGTTTCAATTACCGCCCGCCTAGTCACTTCGCGTGATAGCAGAGCTGATGTTGCGCCAATGCCTCGGCACTTTCTCTTCCTAGATGCTTGTCGGCGAATGCGTTGTTATTAAATGCGAAGCCGCTCTTGGCGAAGTTGTCACTTGGACCGTATCTATCTATCTATCTATCTATCTATCTATCTATCTATCTATCTATCTATCTATCTATCTATCTATCTATCTATCTATCTATCTATCTATCTATCTATCTATCTATCTATCTATCTGCGTGGTCGGCCCCTTTCGAGAAAGAAAACCCTTTTCAGCTTCTCAGAAGCAACCTATCTATCTATCTATCTATCTATCTATCTATCTATCTATCTATCTATCTATCTATCTATCTATCTATCTATCTATCTATCTATCTATCTATCTATCTATCTATCTATCTATCTATCTGCGTGGTCGGCCCCTTTCGAGAAAGAAAACCCTTTTCAGCTTCTCAGAAGCAATCTATCTATCTATCTATCTATCTATCTATCTATCTATCTATCTATCTATCTATCTATCTATCTATCTATCTATCTATCTATCTATCTATCTTATGTCAGTGAAGAGCGCATGACGAACATGATATACTCGTCATGTACGTAACGATTAATGATACTGCAATCACGTGTTGCAATCACGTGTGGCTCTTAGTGCTCGGCCCCTGGCAGGCAGGTATATGCCACAAGTGCCCCAGGTATGTACGTCAGTCAGGGGCCAACTGAAATGGACATTAAGAATATCACTTATAAAGCACTTATAAACAAGACAGACATGTCGTTTGTCGTAGCTTGCGATTGAAATGTAAACAAGCCGGGCACACAGACAGATGCGCAAATTACCAAGTGGTAGGGGGTATTGAACCCGGTGTCCCGCGGTTCCAAGCGAGCACGCTGCCGCTACGTCGGCTCCTCCCACGTGGCCGCCACAGTGTTGTCGACGTTTAAGCATGTACACTCTCATGCACTTTTCACAAAGACGTTCGTCCTGTATACGCAACACTTTGGTGAACGTCACACAATTCGTTATAGGCAATTACGTTGCTGACTGCTTAGCACGACCCCGACTTCCACAATGCGCGGGTTCTATAGGATATTTTTACTTAGCCCGCAATAAAAACTGCGTGGTCGGCCCCTTTCGAGAAAGGAAACCCTTTTCAGCTTCTCAGAAGCAACCAAACAGCGACATGAAGTCAGTAAAGAGTTAGGGAGTGTATAGAGTGATGAGACACTTGTGTTGGACGTTGCTTATGTAGCTTTTGCGTTGCCCTTGAAAGGAAGATCTGTAGGTGTGCATAGTAGTCCATAATAATGTAGCACATATCCTATTGATTAGCGCGACGTAATAGGTCTTCATGGACGACTGTTTTATTAAAGGAAGGTAAGGTAGGCCCCGCCACGGTGTGTAGTGGTTATGGTACTCAGCTGCTACTACAAGGGTCTCGGGATCGAATCCCGGCCGCGGCTGCTGCATTTCGATGGAGGCGAAATGTCGAGGCCCGCGCACTGTGCGATGTCAGTGCACGTACGTTAAAGAACCCCAGGTGGCCAAAATTTCCGGAGCCCTCCACTACGGCGTCTCTCATAATCGCAGCTGGTTTTGGGACGTAAAACCAAAGAAATCAATCAAGGAAAGTAAGGTAGTCAAAATATAATGCAGTCATAAACACCTATATAGGATGTAATGCTCTATCGTCGAGGAGTAGCCGTTCTTAGAGGCTATTGATAAGCCAAGGCTTCTTTGTCTATAACCTGAAACTCAGCATGTGGCCTTGGCCATTATGTATATACGCAATAGAAAAGCTATGCGTAACAATGGTGACATGGCGCGAAATCTTTGCTATATGACAGGATCGTGCGTCTTCTTCAGCTTTACACGGAACAAATGGCTTGTATTTTTTGCATTTGAAAAGAATCACAATCTTGCTGCATCGCTGTTGGCCATCCATTACACTCAGCACGGACAATACGGCGAGGCGTTTGTCGCACGACCTTGATTTGATCTTTGCTACGAGAAAACAAGTAACGCTTTCGTCGAATACGTATTGTTACCATAACCAAACCGAGAACCGATATTGTTGTTAACTCCAATAAAAGACTAAACAAAAAAAAAAAAGATACGCTACAGCGAGTTGTTGAAAGCACCTCGTAACATATGCTCGAATCCTTGCGCAAAATTTATTCACTTCGACATGTTCGGGCGTGAAGGTCCACTGGCAAAACGCCCACTTCAAAAGGGAAGGACTTTCCTGCATCGCTGAAGCACGCGCACGCGTACACATTCGAAACAGAGGAAAGGAGCGGCTGGCATTCGATGCCCGACACCGGACGACAGCCGCTCTGGGGACACTTTCTTTCGCACACTCGTCACTGCATCATACGACCCGACTTCTCACATTCTTCAGGACACAGTACCCGCAATATGAGAGGCTGTCGTGAAGGACGTTCGTGTACATGCAGAGCTCCCAGAGACTGGTACCAGCTGTGGAATGCTGTACTTATTCGGTCTTTGTTCGGTTTCTGGTAATGTGAACTGCCCGAAAGCTATAGCCGTCATCGTCGTCTTCGCACAATCCTGTGAGGAGAAACCGAACAACGACCGAACGTTCGCAAGATTTCGCTCCTGGAACGATGTCCGGCACTTTACGCGACAAAAGTAGGGTATGATTGTGGGGCACGACGTAATGAAGTGCTCTGGAAATTTCAACCATCTGAGGTTCCTTAACGTGCACTAAAATAACACAGTACACGGGCCTCAAGCATTCGGTCTACATCGAAATGCAACCGCCGCGGCCGGGATCGAACCTTGATCTTTCGTGTCAGCAGCCGGACACCTTAGTCACTGTACCGACGCGGCAGTCGCCTCAGGAATAGGAAAGAAAGGAAGGGTATCCCTCCCCTGATACATGTAGCAAAACCCTGATGGCAGTGCCCTTAAGAAGTGTCACCGATATCAACGCTGAGCTCTCAAGTGCTTTCCTGTATACAATCTAGACAAGGCAGAAGTACTTGAAGTGATGTGAAGTCGTTGAACAAAGAATGACGCGCGGAGAAGGCTAGTTCCATGTTAGAAAACATTGTTCGACGATTTATCGCCACACTTGTGTAGAAGGAAGAAGTTTCTGATGCCGCAGGTTTTCTGGCGGATCGCGTCGAAGGGTAGAGGAAATTGACAGCGGTGGGCGGATCCAGGGGTCAGCGAAGGGCGTGGAACAGTGGCTCTTACGTAGAATAAAATGTGAATGAAGTGAGCCGAGGGAAAATGAAAGCGAGTGAAAGACGCGTTAAGAGGACCAAAGGGGACGTAATGTTAATCAAATGTGAATTAAGCGAATGAATGTTCAGTGGGATTCAAAGGTGCTCTAAACGAACCAAAAGGTGTAATACACCAAAAGGTGTATACATACGTTATATATTGCTAGGTTCTGATCGAAACCGTGTCCGTCTATGGAGTGGTGTCGACAAAGAAATTTACACCGGGTCCCACTACCATAGCTTCGCTGATCACCCTTCCTCACAGAATGGAAGGGCCCTCAATTTTTCGAAGTGGCGTACATAACGTGGTACATAGCTTACACGACTGCTCAGTAAAGATGCATGGACAAATGTGTTGGTTTCTACATTTTTTATAAATTTTATTTACATGAACAATACTGAGGATTCATGGTCTAAGCAGGATAGTCGATACAAGTACAAAGGAATAAAAAAAAGCAGCATTAAAAAAGTAATAATACAGACTCGGGAAGGTCACATCACAGAATAATCACTTGCTTTGCCAAGGCAGTTCCATTCACCGAATGGTTATTGAGAAATAATAAAACTTAAGTATGTGCAAGCAAAGCATGGGGTTACGGTATTTTCATTGTAGTGTCGAGTGAGGTCTGATAGTTAAAGGTGCCAATTATGTTGATGCATCATAGAGCTAGTTTGTTTTGCAAGAGACGTGAAAGAAATTCCAATCGAAGTTTTCGCCTTTGCGCTTGTAATAGGGGATATGTACTTGCGGCGTGACCTGCCGGCTTACCTAATGACAAGGACGGCATTTTTAATGAACTCAAAATTTTGACAGACCCATGAATGTCTCGCATATGCATGTCGGACCTCCCTTGAATGTTCGATTTTTTTTTTTTCCGACATGAGAAGCCTGGCGGCTGCATTGGTCGCATACCTCATTGTTTCAGTAACGCCGTTATTTTCTTACAGGCCAATATGTTAGGCCGATGATGACGTAAGACTTTCGCTGTCTCGGCTAGCTATGAGTCGGCGTATAGAATTCAACATCACGCAGAGACGTAATAGCCGATTCAGCCGAGCGCGCAATCTTCAAGCGTGGAGGGACCATATAGATCACCTCTTGTTCGAGTGTCCCCTATTAGACGAATATCGCCAGGCTGCTGCAGCGTGCCTTCGGCCGATTTGATGATCGGCTCTTAGAAAACTGGGAGCATGACCTCACGGCTCGTCTGTCCAGGAAGCTGTACGAGTGTTGTTGTAATGCTCGAGGGCAACTGGCTTAGGTGCTTGCCTATAGTTACGCAGCCCTGCGCATGCATGTGTATTTACGAATCTGTGCTTACGCTTTCTCTCTCTCTCTCTCTTAGCAACACATTTCAGGCCTAGTTGAGAGACGCAATGCGAGGAGAAGGAACAAGAGGGACAGGATACACTCTGTCTTTTACACTTCTGTTCTCCTCTCAACTAAGCAAAGTCCAGTCAACCTCCCTGCCTCCCCTTTCTTCCTCCCATCCTTCCTTTCTCTCCCTCTGCCTCTCTTGAAACCACTAGAAATTACACTGGTGGAAAGACACATTCGGCAGATCTGTGTGATATTAGATTGAGGAAAGGGGTCAACTATTTCCAGACAATATTCGAGGTCAATGGACATCAGAAAAGTCATGGCGCTGTCAGCACATGCGATGTCAAAGCTGATATGTAAGACCAGAAACATCGAAAGGTATACTGAATTTTATGCGAATACCTTTTAACTCGTATTTGTCGCTATCGTTCTTGTTAACCTATACTGCATTGGTTTTCAAACAACTTTGTCCCAAGGAACCTTGCCAATGCTCCAAGGAGTTCCAAGGAACACAACCATACCACCCTCCTCCCCCCTCTCCCACGCGTGCACGCATTTTTCCAGACATCTGGGCCACATTTACGTGGCGCCGAGTCCAAAAAAGCAAGATTACCCAAAAAGTATTTTATTGTAGTGTACAGACACTTGAAGCATGGAGCGGAGCTCAGTTTTTATATACACCAACCTTCGATTCGTGTCTCACACTGAGCGCCAGCTTCAGGTAAGCTGGTGAGCTTCTACAACACAATGTACGTACTTTTTATTTACACTTGGGCATGTGATGAAAAACGTTTAGGTCGCTGTACCTTTTCTACACCGTCCTAGCCACCTAATGAATACGGAACCGAAGAAAATACATCGGTGGGTCGTGGAACATCGAAGAGGGGTCTGCGGAACCCAATTTGAGAACCCGTGAAAACTATAGCACCGCTCGTAATTTTGTTCTCATGACCTCGTCTCCGTATTCGTGTCCGCTGTGGTTGCAATGGGACATATCCGAAGTGATATCGCTACACCCCCCCTTCTTAAAAACATTTGTTATCTGTCGACTTCCTGAACAATTAGTGCTTCCGGAAATATGCGATGTAATTGTTTGTTCTAGTGTGTTCGTCATTTAGAGTACAGTTAATCACTGTTGAGCACACATTGAGTACCCTGTGCGATCTGCAGTGGCGGTGGCATTTATTACCTTAAAGTCCAGCTAATAATTAAAAAAAGACAGAACAAAACAAAGACAAACACGCATCGTGCACCTTTGTTGTGCGTACTCCATCTGACGCATATTTTCTCACTGTTTAGGATATTGTTTCTGACGAACCCACTAATTGCTGCTGTTTACAGTTACTTTTCACGCCTATATTTCGTCGTGAGAATTTGACAGGCATACTTGTGGTCAAGCTATCTTTTGCTTGCACATTTAATAATGTATGCAGAAAAAGACATGCCGCAAATGGAGATTGTAGATCCAATTGTGTTTATATATTTCGAAAATCGTGTATCCCCCTCCCTCCCTCCCTCTTTATCACCCATTTTTCTACAGCAAAACTCTTGAAAATTGTTGTTCGTGGATGCCCCGCGCACACCCAATTTCGAATTTACGGCGCCCTCCGGTGCCCGCGGCCTTCGGCTCCACACACACACACACAAAAAAAAGCTCTGCCCGCCACAAGGGTATAACGTCGCTTCATCCAAGGCCTCTCGAGCAGCTTCTTCCGTGCCATTCACTGGAACGGGGCGGAACATGTGGCGCAATGGGAGCTTCGCACGCAAGCGCTATCGCGAGCCAGGAACGCAGGCTCAAAACTGTCGCGAGCTTTTGAAACCGCCTTCCTCGCGTGCGGCTGTGAAGCAGTGAAGCGGCAATGCCGGCGGTGGACATCTCTACGCGACTACGACCTTGACATTGGCGCGCGTTCGAATATTGTACAGCCGACTGGACAATATTCGAACGCGCCCCTTTATATTCGAACGCTCCCCCCTTTCCTGTTTCACACCACGGAACGAGTTGAGAGTGTCCTTCGCTGACAGGATGCTTTTGTGTGCACGCGCCATTTGCCATGGCTTTTGCGGGATCGAACATCGAAAGAATGAGCATGTAGCTACTAGGAAGAAAGAAATGTTGTTGTATACGCTTGTGTGGAACTTGAGCAGTCCGCGTTCTTTGATTTTGTGCCAAGTAATTTATCGAAGAGCCCATTGAGCAATCGGCTAAAGGCGTACTGCCAGTCGTATATGCGTCGGTTTCATAATGAGACAGCAGAGTTACGCGCGAGAATGAAGGAGACATGTTGCTGCAAATACAAATAGGCGCTCTATACGAAACTGAAGTAGAAAACGTGGCATTCCTCTGTTTCGTCTGCGCTCAACACCACGATGGCGCAACGGTTACATATGTGTAACCGTTGCGCCATCGTGTTGAGCTGTGACTGGCCGCGGAACACCATATATGGTGTTCCCCGGCCAGTCACAGAGCCGCGCGACTATCAGCGGTGGCGGCCACATTTCCGAGGGTGCGCGCGGTAATCTTTTGGTGTTGTTGTTGTTGTTACCCGTTAAAACAGGTCTTGTTCCTGTCACAGGCACTCGTTAAAGAGCACCAGGTTGCCTACGTTTGTCCAAGAGCCTTTTATTGTGGAGTCTAGCTATCATAAATCTAGTGCTTATTTGGGACATTGTCACTCACTCACTCGCTCGCTCGCTCACTCCGCTCACTCACTCACTCACTCACTCACTCACTCACTCACTCACTCACTCACTCACTCACTCACTCAATCACTCAATCAATCAATCAATCAATCAATCAATCAATCAATCAATCAATCAATCAATCAATTAGTAAATAAATAAATAAATAAATAAATAAATAAATAAATCATCGGAAGGTAAAGGAGTTTTGTTACTGCGTGGTGTATCAAGTGCTACATTGCTCCTTATGACAAAACGAGTGTTCCACACTCGCCTCCGTGGAGTAACAAGTGGCACTGGCTCCTGGCTTATATGCGCAGATATGCTCGATTAAAAGGACGGATAGACGACCACCTTCTTCGGTTTGGTCCCCACCGAAAGCAGTTGTTTATGTGTCCACTTTAATTCATTTCCATTTACTTCACAATTACAGCACAACAGTTAACTATACAACGAATAATGTCAATGAACGTCCCCATGCCTTCCTTGGCTTTACTGTCCGTTGGGTTAGTAATGTAATGTCTAACAAAGGCACTATCCACTAAATGGCACGGTTTCCTAAAGTGTATACTGAAGAAGCTCGCTGCCAGTGGCGAGCATTCCTTCTCGACCGCCATTATTCTCGACGTTAGTTTATCAATCCATCCTTTCCGATGTGACTCATCTAATAAAGCATTTCGTAAGCATTTCACTGTGGCATATTCAGTGCAGTCCTTTTACACCAACCTGGCTCCTTTCGCGTGGGTAGTGATGAACGGCTGACATGAGTCCGTCCCTGTCACAGGATATAGACGATTCACCGACGCACAAACTGGCTCAATAGCTTCACAAAGGACGCTCTACGTAGGCACAGAGTTTCGCGCGCCGCCTGAAATGCGGTCACGCGGACGAGACCACCAAATGCACGTCAGAACTGTGTCACAAGAACGAGGCAAGAGAGGAGACAAAAAAAAAAAAAAAAGGATTATAAGCCAAGAACCTCTTTATCGTCGCCAACCCGTTTTAAACTTACTGAGTGCGATATCTCTGACGTCCGGGCAGCTATAGGCGCCATGTGCGTGTTGGCGCAGCGGCATCCTGTAGATCGTGTACAGTGTGCATGCCTAATTCTTCTATTGGGAAAGCGGAGACCTTGGCCAGAAATTTGCGCAATCTGTGTAATTTGCTTGCAGGCAGATAAAAATTACTGTTTGATACGTGGAGCAAAAGCGAAGTCCTCGCTACACGTGCGGGTATGACGTGTCTAATGGCAGGAAGCAGTATGCAGCCTAAGTTTATAGAGGTTGCCCAGCTGGACACGGGGGTAGACCGACAGCTTGCAGATTGCCATCTCGTTCCGAGCTGCCGGCGATAGTGCGTTCCGGCATCTGCAAATCTTTGCCTTGTCGACATAATATGCAGGATGTTTACGGACAGAATGCTGCGTTTTGTATAGAGCGCTGCCCGTCCAGAGAGACCGAATTTTCGTTTGCTTCACTGCTGTTGATTGTCTATTGTGTAAGTTAAGGCTTGTACCATTTAATGTAGCTGTTCGTTCTAGCGTGTCTTGATACGCGGTTTTCCATTTTGACGGCTTGCACGGAGGAAGAGAAGTCTCCGATTTGAAACGTCGTCGGAATTTGCCGCAGCAACAGTGTGGTTGCACTATATATCTTGCAAACACTTGTAATGTCTGCATACAAAGTGACTTTTTTTTTTCGTAGTGAGCACATCAGCAAATAGATGTCTAATGCAGCAGTGCGGAAAAGAGATTAAATAGGAAGCCGATCTCACAACGGTTTGTTCGAACATCACTTCTTTTGCCTTCGAACAGTGCTACATTTTGTTCTTTCTCAGTGTTAACGTAAAGGTTTCAGTCAATAAGCTGACTTTGCGCATTAGTATACAGGTCAGGATAGTTTATCATTATCATGCCGACCTTAAGTAGCTGATCTCTCGAAATAGTTGTGCCCGGGAGCACTTGATAAACTCCCATAGCTGGGGCGCCTACCTTAGTTTTGATGCCTAAATGTGAAGGTATACGAGATAACTGTTGCCGGAGATGAGGAGCTACGGGAAAAAAAAGAAAGAAAAGGAGAAAAATAAGAAACACAGGCGAGCGCTGTTTCACTTATGTGTGCGTGCTGGCAGCGACAGAAGTTAATGGCACCCTTCTATAGGCTACGCGTATAGCTGGCTCTTTACGGCTGACCTTGTCCACACTCTTACCACGGTCCATTTCGAAGAACATTTGTCAGATGGTGGCGGCTGCCGGGTCTTGGTGCTTAAAAACAGCTGATACCATTTGAGCTCGGCGGTGTACAGGGTGGGGTGCAACGGGAAGGACATTGAGAATTCAGGTAAAAACTGCCGACCGCATGGTTATTCATGCCTCGCCGGACGTTATCGAGAGCGCCGTAACGTTTGCTCTGACACAGAAAACTGTCCGCTGTCCACGTGCAAGACGCAGGACATAAAGAGCGGAACTGTAGCAGCACCTTACAATACGTGAAACTAAAATAACGTGAAGAAAGTGGTACGTGCTGTGCGGGTGGGGCGCCGCTGTGTCTCCGTTTCTTCCCGTCGTACAGCCGTAACAATTGCGTGGCTCTAACGTTGCGGCCCTTATATGGAATGCATTTGCATGTAACCACTGCAGCAGCTTTCTGCACGTTGCGTGGCGTGAACGTAAAGATAACTGTACGCGCCACACCTGGTTACGTAGTATATTTAATTAACTAGTTCGCGAAAGGTTCCAACATGCGCGTCGCATTTGCTTATTGCTTTTCTACCACTTTAGCACTCAGTGGCATTACGTTTCTTGATTAGTACTTCCCAGCATGCCCAAACACCCGTTTAGCTATATGAAGGGGATTATTACGGAACTAAAGAAAAAAGTGTGCGGGTTATTACGGAAAGAAAATAAGTATCATACTAAGAACATCAAGCGTAAAATTTTATGAGGTAGACGTGGTGTCACTGTCACATCAGAACATAAGGATCGTTCAAAAACGTCATTTAACCATCAGGGTAATTAGTGAAACTTAATTAGATGGAGCTTGCTGTGTATCGGATTCGATCAGTGGCTGTGAGCCACACTTAATAAATAAATAAATAAATAAATAAATAAATAAATAAATAAATAACATGTGCCTCATATCTGCATTGGATATGTGCTTGCGAGCCATGCGGCCTACCTAAAGCTACAAGTCTACCCCTGGTGAACCAAAAGGACATGAACGCTTGCGGCTAGCGCCATTCGAGACACTTAAGTGAACATTAAGGTCGCCTTGGGAGGTTCCTTCTTTTTTTTTTTTTTCATGGGTGGGGAGGAAGAACGAGGTTGGCTTTTTTATACTAAAGGGTTGCACGCACACTGATTTGATGTGCCAAGTCATTAAGGTTACGGCACGGCTTCGCACTGCCGCCCAACCTCCTATCATATATATCTTATACATAGAGGTCGCATCCGGAACCTCGTTAAAACACACATTAGAAATTCGAATGCCTCTATCTGTTTTTGAAGGATGTCCGGTTGTCTCATGGCTAACACCCTCGAGGGGCCAGATCGAATTGTGAGGTGGTACCAACTGAACTTTTCTTGTTTGGCGAGCTGTCGCTCCAAATAATGTTGGCAGTGTCGGCCTACGGGATACGTAAAAGTGCAATAGATACACTTCCATAGTTTCCGTAGCCACATTTTCGTATCAGACATTTATATGCGCACCAAGTGGTCAGAATAACGCAAAGCATTTAACGATGCATTTTCTTATCGTACGTGTAGTTAAGGCTGCTGTCGAATGTAATGAATTTTTCTTGTAACCTTAAACTTAAGGGCATTGTCCACAGGCCAACAAAAACTTTTAAGGGGGTGTGTTCTGTTCTTCAGAAAAAATGCGTTCTGATCAAAATTTTGTCTGTCTGTGTTGGTCCTTGGTTGACATAGGCTCTGACGTTAACATCCGATCTCCTGTGGTACGTACCCGTACTACCCGGGCGGGTATCAGGCACATGTGATCGGGTCATCTTTGGTTGTGATGTGTGTTTCAAGTTTATCGCATCTGCGATGTGAAGGTCAAGCATTCATGTTCGTCATACGTGCACACCCTGTTATGCCAAGTTTTGTTACACCAAATGAGCGAAACGAACACGAGAGTACCGAGCCGTAGGCTTCTAGATGGATGGATGGATGGATGGATGGATGGATGGATGGATGGATGGATGGATGGATGGATGGATGGATGGATGGGTGGGTGGGTGGGTGGATGGATGGATGGATATTCTGCAAGCGCGGGTGTATGGCCTAGCTGATATATGACGCTCGCCATCGCACCTTGGGCACGCGGATTCGAATCCCTCATCGCAAGGAAAACTTATTTTATTTGTTCTTTTCTCTTCCTCCCTATGTATGTATGTATGTTTGTATGTATGTATGTATGTAGTATGTATGTATGTATGTATGTATGTATGTATGTATGTATGTATGTATGTATGTATGTATGTATGTATGTATGTAGTATGTATGTATGTATGTATGTATGTATGTATGTATGTATGTATGTATGTATGTATGTATGTATGTATGTATGTATGTATGTATGTATGTCCTCTCCACATTTCACACTCTCGGCCGATTTTCCATTGGTCGCCGGACAGGGCTGGCACTCAAGCTTCAACGGCTCAGCTGTTAAAACGATTACCTTGGTTTCTAAGTTCCATCTGACGTTACCGTACCAAGCTATATCATCTTGACCTGCGCTGCTTCTCCTCTAGTAATCAGAGCAAGCGAGAACTGGTCTCTGCTGCTATCAAGTGAGGGTATCTCTGCTACTACAACTCTGATGTGAACGAACAGATCACAAATACAAAATAAGGCCATGCCGGGCCAGGACAAACCTGTACGCAAATTTGCTTTTTGTTAAGACAATTAATTAATGAAATTGTGTGACATCTGACAAGTGTGCAGTGTGAATGATGTAGTTTTTTTTTTCAACTTTGTAACCTGCCTACTGCAACGCCTCTCGCAAACCACGGTTATGTATGAATAAAATCAAGAACAGGAGCCTGTAGCATACACTGTAAAAGATAGGACTGTAGGATGCCTTTACTCATTTATATTACTTGTAACGTACGGTAGCAAACGATATGCGGTGTTAGATAGGTTAAGTAGAACGCGCGAGCTCGTGGTCTTCGATGTGGGTATCTATAGCACTGAGTCATGATAACGTACCGCGTTATCGACGAGGCTAACACGCACGAGCTGTGTCAACCATAATAAGAGTCAAACGGCCGCGAGCTGACCGTCTTCCATATTATAGCACATCTGCTTAATGACAACGCGGGGCTGCAGCTATCGACGTCCACGCGTTCGCTCGTTCCTGTTAACGTCTTGCAGATATACCCGCTCATAAGAAACAAAAAACAACAACAAAAAAAAAACCAAGAAAGACCAAATTATTTCCTGTAAGCGCGGCCGCCTTACAGACGAGTGCGGAGTGCCTGTCGGTGAAAGCATTGCTCAGAAAGATATCAGGAAGCCTACCTAATGACACACGTATCTTTCTTTTTTTGTGTGTTATTAACGATATGAGGCTCCATATCGACACCACAGCTCGTATGTCTCGTTCGTCGAAGGCTGATCGGGAAGCAAGGCTGCAGTCGATCGTCGGGAGCGCGAGCGGAGCACTTGCCCTTGACGAGGTGCGCTCGCTTTAACAAATCGATGCATGTAGGCATGCAGCCGCTATAAGCGAGTCGAGAAGCTGCGAATTGACCGCAGCATGCCGTGCATGCTAATGCAGTGGCACCGTCCTGGAAGTGACCACTGCCGGCGGGTCGGCAATAATTTCTGAATCGATACAGTGTCGCTGTCACGTATAACGTAGTCCGCGTGTCGCGGAGCACACGAGCATTATTTTACGACCTTGGCTAGTATGCCTCGTTGCTAAGGGGTTAAGTTTGACTGAAAAAGAAGAGTGTGAATGAGTGAATGAATGAATGAATGAATGAATGAATTATGGTGATGATGATGATGGTGGTGGTGGTGGTGGTGGTGGAAAAGAGTTTGCGAATGTCAAAGCAAGGTAACCTGTATAGACTCGGAAGAAACAATAGATGGGTGAATACACTATGAATAGATTATACCGGAAAAAGTATGTCCGAATAAGTTGATGAATTTATATGCACGAACTGACAGCGATTGCATAAAAAAATTGCTTTGTTTCATTTAGCCAAGTTCTGTTGTTTATAAGCGCACCCGTGCAGCCGTCGTCAGATCATTGATGGAATTGTTTTTTTCTTCTTCTTTTTTTTTTTTTTTTTCATTGCGCTGGCTGTCTCGCGGTTTCTGACAAGCGCTCTAATGCGACGCGCATGTTACGGGGATGTATCTAGTTATGCCGTCGCTAGTGATCTTTCGTTCCCGGATTATATTTGACAAGCCGAGGAGCCACTTTCGGCTGCCACCCAAAAAACGCGGGCTCGATCCCGGCCGCGGCGGTCGCATTTTCGATGGAGGCGAAAATGCCAGAGGCCCGTGTATCTGTGCGATGTCAGTGCACGTTAAAGAACCCCAGGTGGTCTAAATTTCCGGAGACCTCCACTACGGCTTTTCTATCTCTTTCACTCCCTTTCCCCCATCCCTACGGACGCTTAGCCGTGCTCCCAACATGGGCTGCAGAAATTAGCGTCGTTTCCTAATCGAACTAATATATATATATATATATATATATATATATATTATATATATATATATAATACACAATAAAGTGGACGGGGGGACGACCGCCCTTGTAGCTCATTTGGTAGAGCATCGGACGCGACATCCGAAGGTCGTGGGTTCGGGTCCCACCGAGGGTAGGTTTGTCTTTTCGTCCACTTTAATTCCTTTCTACTTTCTCCACAATTACAATACCACAAGTAACTTCCCCTATGTTTTCCTAGGCTTCACTGTCTGTTTGCTCATTAAGTTGTTTCTAACAAATAAAGAACGAGCCCTTGACCCCTTCCCTTTCGTTATTTCATAGCTTGGGCCTCGTTGCGGCAGACTTGGTGCCTTAGGTAGCATGCGAGGGCTTATTGGGCAGCAGCCATCTCATCTAAGTTCACGTTCTACGTGACGCCTCCTGGCAAGAAAGTGTGTTCTACACACGCCGCCTTGGCCTCGAGTGGCGCTGCCTAACACTCCCAGGATAATACCTACATAAATACACAATAAAGTGGACGGGGGGACGACCGCCCTTGTAGCTCAGTTGGTAGAGCATCGGACGCGACATCCGAAGGTCGTGGGTTCGGGTCCCACCGAGGGCAGGTTTGTCTTTTCGTCCACTTTAGTTCCTTTCTACTTTCTCCACAATTACAATACCACAAGTAACTTCCCCTATGTTTTCCTAGGCTTCACTGTCTGTTTGCTCATTAAGTTGTTTCTAAATATATATATATATATATATATATATATATATATATATATATATATATTGAGGTTCGATGGGTCCGGTCCAATGTAGGGTTGAAAAGAGGGACACACGTTCAAAATTCTTGTTTTATTAACGTTTCGGCCGGTGGGCCGGCCTTCGTCGCCGATTAACGTTGAGTGCCAGCCCTGTCCGGCGACCAATGGAAAATTCTGACGAAGGCCGGCCCACCGGCCGAAACGTTAATAAAACAAGAATTTTGAACGTGTGTCCCTCTTTTCAACTATATATATATATATATATATATATATACGTACCAGTTAAACTTCACTGGCATCCGTCTTAAGAAGAATGAGGTAAGCGGCTTATTATACTCCCTTACGTTTTCCATAATCTTATTAATAAGCGACGTCGTGCGGTTCCTGCTGTTTATAAAAGCAATATGTTTTGAAACATTCGCGGCATGGTCTCACTCCGGAGAAAGTTAGACAACGTTGCCGAGAAGCGTGATGTCGACGAACGTCTTACACTGCAGTGCGACCGCAACTAGGAAACACTGGATTCCTTTTCTTTACCAGCTCTATGATGACGCAACTCTTAGAGCACAGCGCGCCCTGCTGACGAAGGCAAGAAGTGAGATTAAGTTTATAGAAGGATTATTGTCAGGCCTCTAGCTTTTTGCATGTGCTCCATTTTCTGTTCTTGTACAGAAAGGATCAAATAAGCAATGAGAACGAGAATCAACGTCAGTGTTAGGTTGAGTCTATACTTCAACGCTTGGTCGAGTCTACAGACTGCATCTCGCAGCGATTTGAGTGGACAGGCACATGTCAGGCGTCCTGAAACTGCGCTAGTATATCTTTACGAGATATTCTGTTTCGTGCAGAAACGCACAATTAAAATTGTGTCGGTTGGCAAGTTTATCGCTGAAAACGTACTACCTTCACCCGTTGCTTGGTGTTTGTATTTAAGCGCGCAGCAACAGTTGTGATGCTGTAAACTCACTAGTTCACAGAATAACGTGATCATTAAGCATAGGCACATAAAAGCGTCTCTACAAATGTCGCGCTCTGAAACAAGTATGCAAGGCCTGCTTTTGTGTAAGAAATCTGACGAACGACGATTTTCATTACGCTAATCCATGCCAAGCATCATTTCCACCGACTGCACAACTGTACTCTACTGACACTCATACTAAATCATTCATGTTAGAACTGGCACTGCACACCTGCTTCAGCCGTGCCATTAGGGAAAGCTATATAAATATTAGGGTAGCATGTCGAAACACCTGCTAGTTTTCATCGACGGAACCGGAAACTGCAACGGCCTTGACCTAACTCTTGACTCTAAATCCTCCCACTTCTTACGTGTCGCAAACTCTAATTCATGCGCTAGTTTTCTTCGGGCAGAGAAAACACACAGCCTGCAGGCTTGAATAGTAATATTAGCGGTACGACCAGATATATCTTGTAAGTGTGGGCTAATCGACACTGGACGGTTTAGGCTAATTAGTAGTAATTGGCGGGCTCTTGCGTGCCACAAGCAGCTATGATTAGGAGGAATGCCCCGTAGTGGAGGAACCCGGAGTAATTTTAGCCACTTGGAGTTTTTTCACTTTGCATCTACACGGGTGTTTTTTGCGTTTCGTCCGCATGCAGCCGCCATGGCCGGGATTCGATCTCGCAACCTCGAGCTTGCGAAGGGGCTATGTGTTGGCTTTCTGCAACAAGCCTGCGGCGGGTCGACGGTGTGTCGACGGCTTAGGTTAGCTTACTCGGTGTCTACTAACTGAATTCTACGTAGGATGTGCAAACTTACAAATTGTGGCGTTTTGTGGTTACGCACGAAGCGATAGCTTCAATTTTAAGCCCTACTGTGACCACATTACGGCGAAAGTAGAATGTAAAAACTGCCGCGCACGTTCACCTCAGCTCGTCGAATTTTATCTTCTCTCATATATAGATGCGCATTGCTTTCTAAAAGTTCAAAACTTTAACGCTGCATCGATACAACTTACAGTGTCTCGCATTTCCAACCGCTTGTTTTCGAGCCACATGTATATGCAGTGACAATTCGCGCACTGCCTTACGCAATTCCAGCTTCCTTTACAGTGCAAGATGTCTGTAATCGTTATGTACTATTTACGCTTTTGGTAGCCTTCATCGCTTAAAAACAAGAAAACATAGTCTAATGACGCGACTCGAGGACCGTAAGAGCACGTGAGACGACTTCATTATATACTTTACGCAATGAGCAGGGTTACCCCACTGCCCTTGATGCGTGGAGAAGGAAGTCGCTGAGACGCACATGTCTCCACTACCCAACGCAGCTGCATCACGGACAGCTCTTAAATGTCAATCGTGAAGGCACATTGCCAAATGGCATGTCTCTAACGCTTCATTCCTCAAGAGGGAACCGTCGATGCGACATTTATTTATTTATTTATTTATTTATTTATTTATTTATTTATTTATTTATTTATTTATTTATTAAGTGCGGCTAACCTGTGTTTCACGCCGTAAGCAGGTGCTCGGTATATGCGTTCGGCAAACTGCACTTGAACGTCAAAACAGCACATATACAAGCAAACGGAACTGCAGCAATGCGATTGTGTAAAGCTGTAGAACCAGGGCTAGCGCGCGCGTCTGAAGATAGTTCCATTGTGGCGCACGCATACAGAAGTTTGATGACGATGTAGACGTGCTACACCGCATGATAGAGAGGACGCATTAAACGACATATTTGCGGAGGCGGCACTACGTAAACAAAAGAAAAAAAAAGAAGGAAAGAAAGAAAAGAAAGCTCGGCGCATCTCAAAGCAAACGCTGGACATGGAGTGTACTGAAAAAGTAATACGATGTCATCCTGATCATTCTTTAATTATTTAAATAAGTAAATTGGTCTAGAGGGTCGGCTACATTAATGGCAAGGGATACTCCTCTTCGGAGGGATTAGGAAACGAAGCACTAAACGCACCGAAAAGCACTGCGGATGTGAAATAATGCGAACGTTTCAGGTGCATGGCACACTCGTAATAGAGAAGGCGTAAAGGAGAGCACAATGAAACTGGCTCACGCAGTTTCTCATGCAAGGGAAAGTACGCTAAACAAGCAGAGACTGCTTACAGAAGTTGGTGAAGTATTCGAATAATTGTAAAAATAAAACTGAGATTCAGGCATTTTACGGTGCCTTAGCCGTTGCTGCGCATAACAGTTGTAGAGACAAAAAAAAAAAAAGAATTACTGGCAAGAAACAAATCGCCGACCAATTCAGCAGCGTTCTGTGGGAACTGTGTCTGTCGATCTTGCTCCTAATGAAAAATGTCAGAATACTCTAGAAGATTATGTAGGACATAGCCTCCGGCGACTGAGCGATCGTAAACCTGCCCTTAGTTAAGCTATAGAGGGCTTTGCTTTTATAGACTGCGCCTTTATTATGCGAAGCAAGGTTCTGTTTCCTTGCTCTACACTTCCCAGGCGGATATCAGACATAGCAGGCTTTAGGAGTATCACTCTGATACTATGGTTATAGTTGGCTGGTTTGTGTGTTTTATAGAGGCAGGATTAGCCTGACAACCTTGGCCGGCATTTGCTTCGGCTGCTCTTGTCTTTGACTGTTATAGTCTACATTACGGTGTATAAGTTGAGTGTCGCGAAGTTATCTGGTGAGACGACGTTAGCGAATGCCAGAGGAACTTATCTAACTGTGTTATTACTCCTTTCTTAGTACTTCGGATATCTATCTTTTATGTATTCACATGACAAAAGGAAATACGTGTTCCGTCGTGAATGTGCCGCCGGCTATTCCTAATTTCGGGAACAGGTGGTACAACTGCACGTGCAGTTCTGCTGTTTTCAGAAGCCAAGATTCTTGGGTGGCCTTGGTCGTGTATACAGTGCAGAAGGCAACGAAGGTGTTTCCAGTGTATCTTAACGTTGACAGGTATCCGCAAACGTTTGTACGCTTGATGTATGTACTTCTCCAGCTGAGAGCACGAGCCGGGATATCTCTCACTTCCATTCTATCTCTCTTCTCAACCCTTCCTCCAGCTCAGGTTAGCAAACGGGTAGTGCGCCTAGTATGCCTACCTACTTTTCCCCAGTTATTTCCCTCCTATGCACTTGTGCTCACGGAATGTGCGTCAAAACAGTTAACTGACACAGCACGATGCTGTTCTTCTTTCTTTACGTTTTCTTCACCAACTTCCTGTCACACTGTACGAGATCAGTTCTCGCTTTATGCCACCTTTGCGTACGCGTTTACGCCTGCTATACCCGAATTAATCTCTTTCAAGCCTGCATGGTGTTCTTCCTTACTTTCTGTATTCCCACTATCACAATCACGAGATTCGGTCACCTTTCACTCGTTCCTTCCTTCCAAGTGCTGTACATTTGACCTCGCTTTCAGTGGTAGACAACTTCTGAATTTGTTGAAGCGTTGCACGAAAAGAAAGTGACCCGACTATTAACAGAAGTGCGTTTAATCCGAAGGCTTCGTCATGGACGTCACATTATGCGGAGTCTGCCGTTAGCAGAAAATTCTCGCTTTAACACTTGCCAGTTCGCCGATGTAGGCAGTGAGAGAAGTAAATCCCAGAACGTCATAAACGCATGCCTTTCGGTACGACTGTTCCGTCCGTTGGGTTATAGCGAAGAGGCGCGCGGACAACACGGTACTCGGAGCAACGAATGCATGTACCAGTCGCGTGCCGTTCGGGCAAGGAAATACCCGGGATCGCGCCCCTTCTTTTCTTAGAAGCTCAGCATGAGAGCTGAGAGTGCTTATACTCTGTTTCAGCAGTTCCATGCAAAACTGCTAAAGGGACAGGTCTCTTCTAGCTATAAGAAGGGCGACGGTATCTTAAATGTGGCCCTTCGCGATCTGCAGCCTGCTAGAGGCGAGCTCCGCAGTGCTAGCGGCGGTAGCTTCTCGTAGCACTGGTACTACATCTCGCATCATAATAATCTGCGCTATAGATCTCGCATCATAATAATCTGCGCTATAGAAACATGGTATATACATGTCGAGCAGTGAGAATTAGTTATCGTGTTGAGAAAACTAGATCTAGGCAAAATGTCTCTATAATGAGGAGCTATGGAGCTCTTCAGTTCCTAGGAGCTGATTTGCTATTAACAGTGTACACGCGTGTTTTTTTTTTTTTTCGGTTAATGCGCCTTCGCGCTGCCATATGTCGACCTGTTGGTTAGCTCGTACACCAGGGCACCAGCCCTGAAAACGCGTCAGTCGTCCTGGTTTGCAGTACAGGGCTACGGGGGCTTCTTCCTCCGATAGGGGTGTCCCTGAAAAACCCGTGTTGGTTTCCACTAACTTTCTGGTACATATCAATGGGTATTTTTCCCACGCTTTTCTTTTTCTTTTCTTCCTATCAAACGCTCCAAAGTAGATGCTCTCGTCTCCTGGAGGAACCAGCATCTATTATGCCCCTACGTGCAGTAAAAAGAGAAAAATTCCGGGAATAGGTGAGCACTCCAATGCTATTTAGTATATCACGACCTCAGCACGCAATCTAAATGTGCAAAATCCAAATCCCCAAGCCGCAGCAGCCAAGTCCAATACATTCAGCGCAAGAAGCAGAAATATATATGAGAGCGCTAGTAAGCGCCACTCGTAGGCATAACAGTGGTGTGACGAAATCATTCTACATAAAATGAACAAGATTTTCAGGCACATTGTACGAACACATTATACTGAAATATTAAGTGATTAATTCGTGTGTGAATACCAATGCATACCGCCTCTGGTACTCTTGTTAGACTTTACGACGGGACGTTAGAATGCACTTGCCTTTTTTTTTTTCGATGAAAAAAATAAATAAATAAACGGGTCATCACGTTCCACGAAAGCTCGTAAGACCACAAGTGTCGCATGCGTTTTTCGTTATGGAAGACATCACCATACCGTGCACACTCGCTCCGGCTCGCTGCCCCGTACCGCGGTTGATTATATGTTTAGCCCCTTTCCTCATTCTTGTTGGTTATTCCTCGCTCGTGCTGCAGACAACAGCGACTCCGCGAGACCCGCGTACACCCCGAATGGTTTCTTACGTGACTGTTGCGTCAGGCAACGTTCTTTTCATTATACGTGCCTCCCCGTGAAGCGGGTGACAAAATAACAGGCCTCGGGGGGGAGGGATGCATCGAGCTATGGAAGCCCTACGCGGCGGTGTAATCATCGTTGAATCCACTCGTTCCGCTTCCTCGAATACGCCAAGTCCATTGCGCTTGCGTTGAGCCAATCGCTAGGCCCGGCTCTGGCTTCAGATCGTTTTGTTTTTCCTTTTTTTTTTTTTTCTGTGGAAGAACAACAAGAAGCGCTTAAACGCATTGTGTTCGTCTAATGGCGTCTCGCGTACAGCACGCGTCGCTGAAACTGAGTGCTGTACACGCTATGTGCTACACGTACATTCTTGAATGCACGTACTACATCGACGTAGCAACAGGTCGGACAGCAGTCCGTGACCTAAGGAGAGGTAGCTATGAACTATCGATTGCGTTTTCCGAAGCAGAGGATGTGGAATTCTTACTATACTTAAGCGCTAGAGGATCCGAAAATGAGTTAAGAAATGAAGAAAATTGAGGAGCCGTCCCTGTCGAGATAAATGGGGGCGAGTGAAGCTAGGCGTGTGCATGCCTGACCTACT
Organism: Hyalomma asiaticum; assembly: GCA_013339685.2. NCBI lineage: Eukaryota > Metazoa > Arthropoda > Arachnida > Ixodida > Ixodidae > Hyalomma > Hyalomma asiaticum. The sequence continues at coordinate 81,721,535 of CM023486.1, read as the reverse complement.
TTCTTTCTTTCTTTCTTTCTTTCTTTCTTTCTTTCTTTCTTTCTTTCTTTCTTTCTTTCTTTCTTTCTTTCTTTCTTTCTTTCTTTCTTTCTTTCTTTCTTTCTTTCTTTCTTTCTTTCTTTCTTTCTTTCCATTAGTATAATCACTATCACGTAGCAGTGCAAGTAGTGCGTTAAGGGCAAAAGATTTTACTTCCTACGTGACAGCTCCGCGGTTAAATGCGAACGCCGCTCCCCAGGAACTAACGTTGGCCTTAAGCGGCTCAGCTGTTAAAAAAAAAAAATTTTTTTGACCGGAACGAAAACTTAAGATGAAGGGTATGAATAGTGCTACCACCCTAAACGTTATTTCTCATTTCGTTCCAGAGCGATACCAAAATATCTTCTATTCGATTTCGGTTCAAGAGCAAAGCCGGCAATCCGAAACAGCCGACGTTAGGCAGCACCGGCATTAGGGAATATCTCAGGGGGCAGCATTTGCACTTATCTGTGGAAGTACAACGGACAGCCGGCGCCGAGCACGCCATTTATCTAAGCGTCCTAATGGATCTACATGCCACTTAGTGCACTAACGGATCGGAGCATGTGCTTGCGCGGAAGAAGTTATCGTTTCGCTTTCTGGTGGCATGACTTCAGCGCCGAAGTTTGCAGTTCACCGCGGCGACGGTGCTTCGATGGAGGCGAAATGCTTCGTTCTTGTGCATGCACTGCTGCGTGCGAAATGCTGCATGCAAACAAAGAAGTCGAGAGTTGGGCCGTACACAATGCCTCAGGTCATAATGGAACGCCTGTTAGGATGAAAAGGAACAGCAACTACGGACCACCATGGGTGCGGAATCGCAGCTTAAGGACCATCGCAGCTTAAGAACTGGTCTTTTATTTCGTGTTATCCTTAACAGGCTGCCTATAGTTGAACTGTAACGCTTTCACTCAAACTGTGTGTGACTTTGTTATGGTATCTAGGCACTTATATCGATGAGGACATATAGTGAGCAGCAAAAGTTCGCGGGACGCGAGACTCTCGAAAAACCTATATTGCCGCTTAGTCTCGGAACATAGCCTCGAAGCAAACGTTTCAGTGGGTAGAGGATTTTGTGATGTATACGGGCTGGAACATTTATAACTCGAGGCTATGTTTCGAGGTTAAGCGTTAATGTAGATTTTTTAGCGTTTCGCATCCCGTAAACTTCTGCTGTTGATTGTACGCTTCCTATAGATCTGAGGGTCACATTGGCGAGCTGGAATGAGCTCACAAGTGCGAACCCTGTGACGATTTTTTTGTATAACTGTGCTGAATACTGAGTTTTCTTTCTCGAGATATCTTGGCCAGCAAAACAGCACCGCATGATTTGAAGTCATGATTCTTGTTTTTATATATGGCATACTCGGATTTTATGTCCTTTTTAGTAGTTTTTAAGAAGAATGTCATTCTTTTACATGGTACTTGCTTCCATTGAAGAGTCCCGTGATATTTGCATATACACAAAGGCGCTCATACGACGCATTACAATTCTATACAGCACAGCAGTATATTGCATCGTAAAGTTCCGCGCTGTACTCCAAATATCAAAGAATACCTTAGTAACGTGAACAAAAAATGCAAAATAAATTTTTCATATGTGTGCAGTGAACAGTGCGGTCCTTTATGAGAGGCAGCAAGCGCACGTGTGGCTCGTACGCACAACGCCACAAATATGGCACCAAGAGGATATACGTCTGCTTTCGGCGTCACCTTCTGGCACGAAAAGTAACCGGTATAAACATGCGAATTTCTCTCCCAATGTAGTTGTTCTGGCTGCTAATATGTGACGCCAAAAGGAAAACTTGCTTCATTTTGTTTCCACTTGCTGGCGCTGCACGGAGTCGCCGCAGAGCAGAACTCACATGCTCGCGTGTTTTTCTAAGACTGATTGCTGGGGTTGTACATCCAATGACCAACATTAGATTATGGGAGATGCCGTATTGGAGAGCTCCGGAAATTTCGGCAATCTGGAGCTCTTTAACGAGCACCGACGTCGCACAGTACATGGACCTCAGCATTTCGCCTCCGTCGAAATTGAGCCGCCGCGGTGGGAATTCCATCCCCAGATCTTCGGATCAGCAGCCGAGTGCCATAACTACTAGACCACCGTAGCGGGGCGGTTTTCATAAAGCAACTATAGTCTGTTTCAGAAGTTCCGTGCAGTACTGTGGAAGCTACAGCCCTCTTCGTCCAATCCGGAGGGCTAACACATGTTAAAACGTGTCCTTCCGCGGCTTGTCATCTGCAAATGGCGGACGCTGTAGTGGCAGCTGCAGCCTTGGAAGGAGGAAGATGAAGCGGGGTGTGCGTGTCCGAACAATGGCATTTCGTCTCGCTTCGGAAGGGTTCTGCGCTCGATGGCCTCGTAGCCTTGGTTCTGCTGCACGTAACTAGTGAAACAGAGTATACACTGTATGTATAGTACATAATGGGGATAGTGAAATGTGCAAAGTGCGGCAGGAGACCGAGATTTCCAGTGGAAGTTAGCCCGACGTGTAATCAGCATATTTGCTGATATGCATGCACGAGGACCTTAAAAAAAAAAAAAGACATTGTCGGTTCTATCCGTTTACTCTTTTGAGTGTGTGTCACGCCCCTCCATTGTACTTGTAGCTGAATATCCGGGTCGCTTTACTTATTCCAAAGCGTTCACTTGAGGTAGGATGATTATTGGTAAAGGAGTGATGGATGATTAGGAATGTCATTAACAGGAAGAGAAGGCTGCCAATATTCTTCGCAGCCCTTGTAAGGGCTACGATGTGAATATTATGCGATATGAATACGAGAGACGCCGTAGTGGAAGGATCCGGAAATTTCGATCACCTGTGGTTCTTTAACGTGCACTGACATCGCACAGTACACGAGTCTCAAGAGAAAGAAACTATGGATTTCGACATGAGTCTTTTAGTGATCACTTAGGTCCGCTCTCCTATATATCATTCCGACGCTTTGCGTGTGCGTTATTTTCAATCGTTTTAAAGCATTCTTAGCGCCTTGGAGATCACACTCTAAAGGCGTTCGAAAGGCGTTTTGTGTTGTTAGCTCAAAGGCTGTTGGCATATTGCAGTACAAACTCCACTTGATCCTGCGGATATCTGTCGTCTTTTTATTTTCTTATTATTTTTTTTCGCACCTTCGACAAACGGACCAGTAAGCCGCCCCCTGTCCACCGCGCGCTAGCGAGCGCAGGTCTAAGCGCAATTTGGCGACGAACGAGGTTTCACCTTGCAGGCGCGGAGTCACGCGAAGAGTTGGCAGCTGCGGAGGGGTGGGATTTTCACGTCCAGCTGCGTTCTCGTACGTTCCCCAACCAATATCTCCAGTCGGGCGCAACTCGGCACGTTCTGTCGTATCTATCCAGACCTTGCTCTCTCTCTCTCTCTAGGCTCTATCGAGGCCCATATGTTCTCTAACCGTTCAAAGGCCATCTGTTATGCACACAACGCTTTTAGATACGAAGGTGTACTCGTAGTACAACGAGGGACAGTACTGAACGTTAATGCAACAGCGTGGCACAGTTTTAGCCCTTCGTGAAGAAACAAGCGAACTATCAAAACGCCACGCAACAGGCGTCCAATGCGTGTGCAAGGTGTCTAGTATAGAAGTGCTCGTGTATCTCATCGCAGATATGAACCGTACTAATTAAGCGATAAGTAAAACTAAGGATCGTGTATTCAGTGATCAAAAATAAAGGTGATGTAACCAGGGATCTCGATGAGCTAGTTCTAGGTACTGCTTGCCCTAGAGATGAGTTTTTAGTCCTCCTTTCCCTGCATAAACCTAGAAAGCTACGCTGGCCCTTTATCGCTGCTCCCTAACGACATTACATGCCACGGTGGAGTGCACCTCCACATTATTCCCTCCCCTTGCCGTCTTCCTGAGCACCCTCCGCACCAAGGAGCTGTGGGAAGATGCCTCCTGCGACGGACCTCCCGAGGTCCACCGGGCCCTGGTTCAACGGGCCCGCTGTGTAGTTTATAATAAAATATTTATTCTCTCTTTCTTTCATTCCGAGACGCGTCTATGCAGGCATTCCGGTTTAACTGGACCACACGTCTCTCATAATCATATTGTGGTTCTGGTACGTAAAACGCCAGACATCAACCAATAACTGGACCATCCGAAGCTCTTTGATGTTTGCCTAGTGTACTGCACACTTGATTGGCTTTCTTTCCCCTTTTGCATCCCGTTGTCTTCGACATGCGGTCGCCGGTGCCCGCACCTGTGGCTTCGACATCTGTAGCCCAGGTCCAGTGATGAACCGAGGCTATACGAGAAGGTGGCAGTGGGAATTAATGATCAAGTGCGCGCGATTCACAATTAAAATCTGATTTAGAGGAAGTGGTGTAGCTTGGCAAGTCATATGTTGACCATTTAACAGATTATTGGAATCTTATATTAGATGAATGGAATGCATAAATAAAGTGCAGGTGCACCCAAGATTGCAATTAAGCAGCCGTACCGAGGACCTGTCTCGTGCTTCCTAATCTTCGTCCTCGTTTTGTGAGCTCTGCACCGACCATAAGGCGAACTATACGATTTGTAAGCTTGTCTCAATTGATACAGAAAGGCGTGATTAAAAACACCAGGCAATTCAGTACTTTTGCCCTGGACTTGCAGTATGCTGGATGCGACGAAGATGATGATGGTAGAACGTGGAAACTGCGGACAAAAGCGCTCCCCCCCCCCTTCCCCCCCTCAGTGGCCTAGTGACTGTGGTACTCGGCTGCTGATCCGAAGTTCGCGGGGTCGAATCCCGGCCGCGGCGGCTGCACTTCGATGAAGGCTAAATACTGAGGCCCATGTACTGTGGATGTCCGTGCGCCTTCAAGAACCCCACAGGTCAAAATTTCAGGAGCTCTCAATGTCCGTGCACCTTCAAGAACCCCACAGGTCGAAATTTCAGGAGCTTTCAACTACACCGTCCCTCACAATCATGTCGCGTAACAATATCATGGTTTTGGGACGTAAAACCCTTATAAATCGATCAATCATTCGGACAAAAGCGCAGGAGATGACCGCAACCTTCGGCGCATGTCTGAAATCTTAGAACCTGTGTGTTAACAAGAATAAGGTAAGGGATTCAGAGTACATCGTACACTAGTTACTACGGATAGCTCTGTAGAGCTGTCCTTATGGCAGCCATCCACGTTATGCAAGATGAGCGTTACATAATGCGATATACACTTTAATTCGAAGCGATAGACCGCTTGCTTGTCTCCAGGTTACGCACCTTCTCGGTGCTAAGCGGTCGCGTGCTATTACGCGGGGTTCATCGCTTATCACTGTCATTTTTGTTCTTCGATCCAAAAACACACACACTTTATCGCCTCCGCCGTATACCCACTCCAGACTGGTGCGCGATAACGTGCAGTGCTCCCCGCACGCTGCACGCACGCGCGCAGTCTCCGCTTATGGGATCGACCTGTGCCACTCGTCGACGCATCTGGACTCGGAGGGGTGCAATGCACTGTTCGTCTGGCTCCCCAACGGTGATCTATTAACATGGACGAAGAAAAAGAAAGATTCAGAGTTAATGCGTCAAGCATCACGCTCAGGTCACGGTAGGTGTGCGGTTCCGTCTTAAGTCAGATTATCGCGCAGAAAGGTGCCCGGCAGCAGCTGATTTGCTGTCGTTTCCTTTATCTGGTTGGTTAGTCTATTTCATAATGTTCAGCATGGACACCGAGGTTTCTGCAATCAGCCTAGACCATCTACTTCTGAAATTATATGATCGACGCTGTCAGTTGTGAACTGAACAACTTATCTTCCAGTCTTACATCTTCGGCGCGAGCGTGACGTCACGCATGCGGCTGGCAAAGCTGGATCGTCCTCGACAAGTCCGAACAAGTCCACCAGCGTTGCTGCCTTGCTTCAAGCACTCGTGCTTCTCCGAGTTTAAATATCAGCGATACTGTGATATGGCCTCAATCTTTGAGAAGTTCCGCAAGCACTGACCTGTAAGAGGCGCATCTCTGTTCACTTCCGGGATCAACAGTCCTCAGCACGTAAGTGCAGTGTCCTGCATCGGAATCACAACCATTTGTAGAGCGAAAGTGAACGTTTGACTCCGTTAGTTTCGGGAAATCGAACCGTTGCTCATTGTTTGCCGGGAGTAAAACGACCAGTGTGAACATGACGAGCGGCGACGAAGCGGAAACAAGACCCATGAGGACCCACGTCCGGGACTTCCAGTGCGGCCTCGGCGCTTGGCGTCCCAAGTGGTTGCAGACGTTCGCGTCAGCGCGGTGTCTATTCTTCTTCCTGAACCTGCTGGCGATGTGTCAGTCGGCCTACAAGGCCTATACCATGGGAGCACTGTCGACACTCGAACGGCGCTTTGGCCTGTCCTCAAAGTCCATAGCCGTCATCCTCGTCGCCGAGAGCATCAGTCCCATATTCCTGGACATCCCTCTGGGCTACGTCGCCAGCTGGATCAGTAGGCCGAAGCTCCTCTCCTTGGGCATGATGGTCGTCGGGTGTAGTTCGTTGGCCGTGGCCCTACCTTATGTCATCTTCGGGCCCGCCACCCACTTGCTCGCCGAGGACGGTGAGCGCAGGCAGCCTGTGGACTTCGCGAGCCTCGAGTTCTGCGGTGGCGGAGGTGGCGACGGTGCGGCGTTGAAGATGAGTCCTGACTGCACGACACAGGCGACGGAGAGTTACCTACCGTTCATCATCCTTTTCGTGGCGTCCTTCTTGAATGGCTTTGGTCAGAGTGTCCTCCATGTCGCCGGGAGCAGCTACATTGACGACAGCGTCAAGAAAAAGAGTTCACCACTGTACTTCGGTAAGCCCTGCGGCTGCAGGCTTTGGTTCGATTGCTCTGTGTGTACGCTTTGTTGAATATCGTTACTAGGAAAGCTGATATCGAGTGGGGCTTCTACTGCTAGAAGTTCATGTATGGACAAACTATCGATAGCGCGCATTGATGTCTCAACCGTGAACGTGCTCACTGCCCTTGGATTGTCGCTGGCGCGTACATTAGTTGCTACCGCTCATGCGCTGAGTCTGTCGATGCACCAAGCATGCGCTTAAGGCCTTCTTTTAGGTATTTGGTTGGAGAGTGTACATATGTTAGAGTACAATCCTTGTATAAAACGTTCGTGATGCGAGTGAGCTCAGTGACCCACTATAGTGCTCACAGGCCTTCTCACAGGTCCCACTATATGTTGTTCTTTATAGTAGAACTTGCGGTGACGGAAGAGGCAGCTAACATATAGGGGCTTGGAAGAACGCCACACAGAACAAAACATTGGTTGTAGACTTTTCTGTCGAGTTACAGAGAACTGTGTTCCTTAAATAAGGTTTCCATGGGGCTAGCTGGTATGATATTGTTCCGTTTGCTGCGTTATGCTTTTACATTAGGACAAATGGCGCGTCTAGTCTTATTATCTTCTTGCGTTTTCGTCCAATACTGTAATAATATAGCGCAGCAAACAGGAAAATTCGTTCCTACACTTGCAGAGTGTGCTGCTACCATCCCTTCGTCTGACTGCTGTATCGCGGCTTATTTTAGCGCACTTGAGCAGCAGAGGTGAAAGCGGTTTTGTTCGATTTACGCTCCCCGAATGTGTGCGAAACTTTCGAATAACAAATAGGGCAGTCGAGATTTGCAAATAAGATAAATTTTAAATACTTTTCTACTATTTCAAAGTGCCAGCTGGGGCGCGATCAGCATATACACGATTGGAGGAAACGCATGGCACATTTAATTCCTTCAACCATTGCGTATGAATTGCATATATGTCGTTCCTTTAAGGACGGTGCAGAGTTTCTCGAAATTGCGTATGACTGATGTCATCGTCATGATTGCACGAAGCGGCGGTCATTACGTGAGCCATAGATCGAAATACACGACTGGCGTACTGAATAATTTTACGGCAGAATTTCAGTTTGATATAATATAGTCAAGGATTTTACTATGCATATGTTCGGTATGAAATCTGGGGGTGTTGCGGATTTCCAAACATTGGCCATCAATCGTGCGGTACTGTTCTTCCAGTTATTTGTTCAACAAACTGCCCCAATGTGCAGTGAGCTACAATATTAAGTGCAAGGCCCATGTGTTCCATCACAAACATCTGTGACAAAAAAAAAATCTTTAAACTGGATGCGCCTTACGTAGTCATCGGCCATAATTAGTAAGTGGTAGTATGTGCCTTTAAGTTATTAAAAATATACTTCACGAATTGCTGTTAGTGAGCTAATTATTTATTTCGAAACCCCTAGAATGTAATGTCCCCCGCTAGAGTAATCGAGCTCAACGACCACAGCGGTCCTGTTATCAAAGATTTATGAAGAGTGTGCATTACAAAAAATGTCTTTTATATTCATAGAACGCCGGAAGCTGCGAAGTGAAGCAGATTGAGTCGCACAAGAACTAGGCCTGTTTACGCCTAAAGCACAGTCACTCGCATTAGGCAGTGAATCCTCAGTATGCAAATGAAATTATTTGCTGCTAACGCTCCTGTTGTGTTTGAAGTTCCAACACCTCATAATAAGCAGTACTATGGCACGAGCTTATCGTGTTTGTCGAAATAGTAGGGCGTAAAAATTGTCGTCGTATTAATGGTTAAAACAGCTTCGAATTATTCTAAAGCTGTCCTATAAGCATCCACTATTAGATTCAACATGGTTCTGGCAATAAATGACTCATTATAGTAGGGTACTATAGCGCCCCCTTTAATTTGCCGCTTTGCTAACTTGAAAAGGCTTGTCCAAGGTTCATTCCTTAAGTATAGTTGCTAATTGACTTTAATAAGAAGTATATACCTTATCATCTTTTGGCACGATAGTTCCTTTAGACCTATATGGTTCCATATAATATGTTACGTTGTATTGTGTTTAAGCGTCATACCTCATGACATATTTTTGTTGCTTTAGACATCGTGAAAAGAGAAGAAATAAAGGTTCTGCGGAAGGTAAGAATGTTTACCTCCCCCCCCCCCCCCCCCTCGCGCACACGCACACCGGAAAAAGAAAGAAGGAAGGAAAGAAAAAAGACATCCATTTTGCTGTCCTGCACGTGGGAAAGGGTAAAGGGCACAGAACGGTAAGAAAGAAAGTGAGAGAGAGATAGCTAAGCGCACGCAAACACAGGGGTATCAGAGTCGTTCAAGATGCAGTGATGGACCGAAAGCCCTACGAGTCCATGCCTTTTATAAAGCGAGGAGGAGTTTTATACTGGGGAGGAGTCTGGGGTGGCAACATTGGACAGGATGCGTTACGCGCATTCGTTGGTATAGCATGCGCCTTAACGCCTTTTGTCAATACCATTTAAGTTGTCATGCTTTTCCGCAATAACCCATCGTAGCTGAGTTTCCGGGCTATTGTGTCGGGGATGTTACACAAGGCCTGGAGATACTTTTTGCAATCTGTTTGATTAGCACTCTGTTCAAACATTGCGCGGACACACGGGACAAATATCCTTATCGAGCATCCGCAGTAGTCTTCCTGTTATACCTTCTGGTGTTAAGGTGCCTTTGTTTCGAGAAAACCTCCACTGTTGGAGGAAATTGTACAATATTATTCCGAGGAAAACACAGCTCTGGTAATATTACGCCGCCCGTGTATATACATTCTCCCAGCTGTTAGAAAAAACTATACACAATAACAGCAGGTGCTAAATCTGCAACTGTTCCTGTGACACGTATATTATATGCCTTGCCTTTGCATAATACAGCACCTTGCCTCTAAACAGACAGCGCCATAAAATCGAGAAGCTTAACCCTGAGCTTTACGACGACGTCATGTGCACAAATGCGTAACGCTGGCACGATGGACAAAACAGGCTTAGCGCGTTAGAGTAGAGAAACGTTCAGGCATAAATACTATATGTTAGCACAATCGTCTGGTCGACCACAAGCGCAGACAGCGTTACATAACACCAGATCAAACGTTCGATTGCTACACGAGAAGTACTCACTAGTTGAGGATGACCATGGCAATAGGTTGGACCTCTTGTTATCCACCTTTCAAGGTGTGCTATATCTGACTCGCTTTTGGTCCAAAGACATGTAGATAAACGAATATCGACGCAGCACGCGGCACTCTAACGTTATCGTCTCTAGTGTATGTTTTGTCATGGGAAACAAAAGGGAGAAAACGGCCTTTGTTGCACCTCTTGTTCCTGTTTGGCCGGCTATCGGGGGGAGACGTTCTCCGGATCAGTCAACTGACCGACCGGAAAAAAAAAAAGTTTAGCGGCTGTTGCTCGGCTTGGACGTAAACGGGAATGACGTTATCGAACGGGTAGCGGTCAGTGTGTATATTGGTGAGAACAGAAAACCACACGGAAACGGGCGACGGAAACACGCGTGACACAGTCTAGGCAAAACAATCGCTCTACCAGCCGCCTTCGTCCCGCTGTCCGACACCGGTGCATGCTTTAGACTGCATGCATACACGGCCGCCTGATCGTGTGTGGTTAAACGCAGGACAATGTACTGGGGTCTGCAATGCAATGTGAAGAGAGCATGTCCAGTGTTCTAAGCGTTCCGTTCCTGCATCGGAAATGGTTGCGTATTCTCTATTTCTGACATGGCTTGGGAAGGAAGAAAAAAAAAAAAAAGTAACAGTCCACTAAAGTGCACTTAAGGCCGCTAAATGAAGTACTTGAGCAACACTGTGGCTGTGAACAAAGCTTCGCGAAGAATGAATTTGATGAATTTCTGTTACCCGTGTGCATGAAACGGTCCTCCGCGCGTATACGTATTATTGCTGCACACTTGCATAGTATAGTAAACCTGAAGAGTAATAATAAAAAGATTAAATAATTGGTGTAGTCTATATTTGAATATACGAATAGCCGCCGAGTTCCGATGCGCGTTCTTCACTTCTGCCTTAGCAGCCAATAGCGGCAAAATGATGATTAAATCTCCCTTTAAACTGAATTACGTAGTTCATGAAATATTCCACTGGGATAATACATGTGCTTGTTTCAAGCGTTGTCTATAACGTAGTAATTCGTTGAATCTGACCCATACTATAGGATATGTTTATACGTTTACATAAAGGATTTTACGCTGATCGCTTTGGAAATGAGGAAAGGAAAAAGAAAGACCTGCAAAGAAAAAGGGGCACTATCATTTTAGTCGACTGGTACCTCCAACACATACATCGTTTACGCGATGAGGCTATAGTAAGGATGTCAAGTCATATATGGTGTGTGTGCTTTGACTATATATACGGCTCTAGGGGAAACTGCTTTAGTTCTGGTAAAGCTCCTCGTTTGTGCATGAATGCACACGCTTACCTGTGTTCGCAGAAACACATAGGCAACTATATAGTATTGATTACCATGTCTTCATAAGCATAACAGCACAAATACGAAAGACACGAACCAGGAAGACGCGAGACAGAGTGCTTACTTCAGCTAACAGTTTCGTGTCTCTTGTCTTCCTCCTCTGTGTCTTTAGTATTTGTGCTGTTATACTTATGAGGTTACGCATCACCAAGTACCCTGCCAACAATCCTTACTGAAGTCGTTAGCATGTCTGTCTGTGTCAATGTAGAAGCTTCGACCTGAGGAGGCACCGCTAAAGCTTCCATATCCATATTCGAAGTTTTATTTTTCTACCGAGTTGTAAATGTTTGAGTGTTCAATAAGGCTTCAGTTTTGACTCTTTGGTGTGACATCGTTCTATTTTCCGCGCTCTACAGTTTACACAGACGACGACAATGCCACACAGGACAAGCATACGCTTAGACATTCAGCTCTTTGTTATTTTCCAACGCTCGTGAAGCATATTGGCAGAAGAAGACGTGATTAAATGCCTTTCATTTTTGACTCCCGTTTCGTGGGTTGTTCTTGTTTGTTTTCATCCTTTCCTCTCTATGTATTTCGCCTATGAAAGGGAAACTTAGCATCCACCCGTTTTGTAGCACAAGGCTACAAGGAAATCCATACGGATTTCCTTGTAGCCTTGTGCTACAGAACGGGTGGAGGCTAATTTTCCCTTTCATAAACGTTACTCCACATTGCGGGTTTCCGCAGAACTCATTTGCCATATGTATTTCGCCGGCGCCTCCGTATAAAGAAACCGCGTTAAAATCTCTGCCACAGGTGCAGGATAAAGAACCACCTCATTTCATTTTGTCGTTCTTTATACGGAAGGTACCGCGCTGAAGAACGGAAGGACTTCAGAAATATTAATTAGATATTATTTTGTAAGCAAGGGTAGCCGGTGCTACTTTGAAGGTCCTAAATGTGATTATTTTGACTGCAGTTTGTGTTAGAGCGACACATATAAGCAAAGGACCATGACACACACACACACAAAGAAAAAAAATTGGCCGCGTATCTGCGTGCTTCGCTGCAAATGTCGTCGAAAGACGATAGTCTTCTGCCGGCCGTACTACGCTGCGTGAGATATGGACGCCATCTGGCAGCGCCGTCGGGATTGATTGATTGATTGATTGATAACTTTATTGGGCTATATACAATGTGCTCTCGCTTGTGAGCTTCAGTACCATGGTAAAAAAAAAGGAAAAAGAAAAAAAAATGATAATGTCAAACTGGTGAGCTTGTAGTGCGTGCTATTGCAGGGCAGGGGATGACTGTCGTGCGCAATGCATTGCGCCATAAGTTCAGCCTGGCTTTGATGAGCGGATCTTCGAGTATCCAATGGGCAGTTTCCGCTTCGTCTCTGCGGAGTTGGGGCAGCGTGCATTGGGCTCTTTTCGTAAAAGCTGCGCGGCTTGATTCGTGAATTGGGCATTCCCAGAGGATATGTTCCATTGTTGCTGGCACTTGGCAGGAGACGCAGTTGGGGTCACAGTATGTAGTCGGGTACATCTTGTGAAGCACTGGGATTGTTGTAAACATGAGCTTGTGCAGAATCCCTGGGCAACTGCCAGGTGGCAGCACCAAATCGTCGGCGGAGGCCTTTTTCGTGCGTAGCGTCGCATTTCTAGCGCTGCCTAAGAAACACTAGGGTCTTTAAACACTAGGGTCTTTAGAATTACGTATCTATGTATTTTCTAGTAGAGGAATACACAACATAATACTTACGTATTTATGTTGCGCCACAGATATGCGTAATATTTGCATTTTAATCGGCAGTGTTCACAAGTATGAACACAGATACCAGTTCAAGATGGCTGGTCGTTAGGCAAGTGCTTAAACTTTGGTCGGGTGGCTGAATCGTTGGACAGCAGACAAACAGAAAGAAAGACGAAAATGTCTGCGTTCAAGTATCCCAAGAAAGACTATCGTCTTTAAAAGCGCTACAGGCATCGAACACAGGCTCACCAGATCAGCAACCCTTTGTGGTTATTTTATTTTGTATTTTTATTAAGAATGACATGTGTGGCAGCCACATACATCTTACAAACGTTGGCAAACTATCGGCTCGCTTTACATTATGCGGCCGCTGCCTATTTCAAGCCTTGCGACCTAATTCGCAAATACTTTCGCTCGTATAAGCAGTGCTAGTTGCCATTGGTTAGTGGGCTTCGCTAATGACGTGGCCAGACTCACGATTGCCTGAAAATTCCCACGTACTATTCTGACGCAAGTTTCTCTTCTTGGATTGGTTTCGCAGGAGCAAGCTACTCTCTCCGATCCATCGGACCTGCACTGGGTTTCCTCGGCGCCAGTGTGAGCCTGTCTCTTTATGAAGACCCTTTCCGTAAGTTTTTACAGAAACAGTATGTTGGTATATTTTTCCGCGCGTCCTATTTTGTTTGCTTCCATGGTTTCAATACAGTGAATAGCGGCGGCATCTTAGCTGACGAACATTATCTAACGCCGTATACTGTAAAGACTTCTGTTGCAATGGTATTCCTTTCCTCATTTCGCCACTGTTCACTTTTTCAACGTGATTGGCCTGCCGTGATCAGTTGATAGGGAAAGGGGGCATCGTTTGAGCCGGAAGGGTCTGTTCGTTATGACGATGTTTGCTTTCAAGGATAAGCACAGCGCTTTCGTGCTGGAGTTAAAGCAAATGTTTTTTTTTTTCCCCTTTCTGATGTTTTGATGCCCATTACTTCATACCTTTAGCTTTTTCACGTAAAGTACGGAGTTAATCGAACGTGCCATCTGCGCTCTCCTTAACACTTCCAAACAATACTGTTAGTGCCGTCCATGGTAGAACCAGACACGCAATTTACGGCAATAAAAAATCCGCCTATGAGGCCTGGTCGATTACAGCAGCCTGCGAAATGACGTACCGGGCCGTTAGGCAAAAATGGAACTGTTATGACACGCCGATCGCTTCATGAATTCGTGCGCGATGCGCGGATAAAGTCGTATATTAAGTCCCGCCTCCCACGTGTCCCATGTATGTCCCTGAGGTCTTCGCCAAGCGCGCTTGAACAGATCGACTGAGAGCGATATATGCTGTGCTTACCATTAGGCTTAGCATTCGCTGTGCAGTCACCTACAATACGCTACAATAAAAGGTAATCAACCATTTGCTCTGGCATTAGAAAATTGCATGTTGACTCCGGACATTTAAAGACAATGAAATGCGTCCTTGTGATGCTTCCTCGAATACATTACGAGTGCAGAAACGCTTCTTTCATTCGATTATGAAATTAACCGTAGGGCTTGTGTGTTCCGTACGTTGAAGGCGTTTCCTTATCTCAGTCGCCTCCCTTTCCAAAGCTTGTGCGACCTTGATAGTCGTATACCTCCACACCTGGACGTACAGTGTAGCGCAAGACTGCGCCTGTAAAAATGTTTATCAACGTATTATCGACATTATGACGTTTCCCCCGCGCGCAGTTGCTGTGCCTGTTGTGTCAGCGTGGCCTAGAGACAGGCAGTAAAGGACAAAACGCATTGTTCCCAGCTGTCGGCGGCAAGCTCCTTCCTGCAATATAATCACTACTCTTCGGCGTAAGACGTGGAAGACAAAAGAAAGACTAACAAGTGTCGGTCTTATCGTTCTTATCTTTGTTTCCTACCGTGAATATTATTGATTCATATCATCCGGGCGTAGCTATCATGGTAGCTCGTGATTTGGTGACTTGAGACGATCTGGAGAGCTCCTTCTCTTGGTGCCGCTGCTGTACCTGCGTGAACTTTACGAAGTACATCTTCAAAAATACTTATTTACTTGATATCTTGTAAAATGCTAAGACTATCCGCTTAATCACTAAGTGTCCTTGGTTCCAGGAGTCGGGAACTGTAAATAACTGCTTTACGCCGATGTTACCGAATCCGGTGGAAAACTGGAATGTGCGCAAGCTCATCAAATGACGAGTTCGACTGTCCTCGTCGCATGGTTTGTTAATGGTGGTGCTTTTAATTGGCTTATCGTGTACAATATGCGAACGCTGGAGTTAAGAAATCGTCCTCCGCAGAATTCGCTCGAAGTGATCGAATGAGTACGCGTTGATGTAGATATTCTTCACCCCGCCACGGGGTGATCCAGTCCAGTCACTATGGCACACGGCTGCTGATCTGAAGGTCGCGGGGTCGAATTCCGGCCGCGGCAGCTGCATTTCGATGGAGGCGAAATCTTGAGGTCCGTACACCGTGCGATGTCAGTGTAGGTTAAAGACCCCTGCGTGGTCAAAATTTCCGAGGCCCTCCACTACGGCGTGTCTCATAATCATGTCGTTGTTTTGGTACGTAAATTCCCAGAAATCAGTCAGTCAGGCTCAGTCTATAATTCAGCGCAAGACTGTGAATTTACCGCGGGACGCAGTGGACCCCGACATCCCGACGACCGACCCACGATGGATTGGTTGCTGGTGGCTGGGTTACGTGTTCTGGGGATGCCTGCTGCTATTGGCCAGCGTTCCGGTGCTGCTGTTCCCGAAGGTGATGCCGGCCCGACTGCCAGACCCGCCGCTAGTTTTCAAGAAACGCGCCGATTCGAGCCACCTTTCGGGTGAGTCTGTCGCCGTGGTTTTCAT
This sequence comes from Hyalomma asiaticum, assembly GCA_013339685.2. Lineage (NCBI taxonomy): Eukaryota > Metazoa > Arthropoda > Arachnida > Ixodida > Ixodidae > Hyalomma > Hyalomma asiaticum. Next base: position 81,705,644 of record CM023486.1, on the reverse strand, counting down.
TATTGCGAGCGTATCCTCGGTTGCGTATAGATACCACGTGCTCTGAAGAAGTGTAACCGTAAGCATGCGAGAATGATGCTTTTAAAGGCCAGCTATGACGATATGTTATCTTTGCTGTAGCGGGATAAAGACAACAACAACAACAACAACAACAACAACAACAACAACAACAACAACAACAACAACAAAAGAACTTGCGACAGGATAGAACGCTATAACGAGACATGTTACGCCGTTTTGATATGCATATGCAGTGAGTTGTACATTTCGTATAAGTCATATAGGAGGAAAAAAAAAAAGAAAACTCAAGCCAGTTCCACGCTTTTGAAATCGGAGTAAGTAACAGAAATGAGGTTCTTCTGTGGATATCTTCCGTTTATTTGTTCTTTTCTTGTGGTTATCTCTTCTAACATATTACAGTGGGCTTCGGGCGAGGCTGCGGGTAATCAGGCCGAGGGCAGGAGTGGGTCCACTCTTCTCTGTGATCCAAGGCACGAGCCGGACTACGAGGCTCTTTCTTTCTTTCTTTCTTTCTTTCTTTCTTTCTTTCTTTCTTTCTTTCTTTCTTTCTTTCTTTCTTTCTTTCTTTCTTGACCTTCGAATAATCACTGTGATGTAGCAGTGGGCTGGGGCCAACAGTGTGGGTCGTGAGCAGGAGTGGTCAGCTATTCACTCTTGCGTGACAGCCAACGGACATTGGTGACGGACAGTGGGGGCCCGAAACAGACCCGCTGTTAGGCCTCTTTGCGCTTGTACCACATTCGGTTCTTGCGCATTTTTTTTTTCAGCAACGTCACCATTTCGTAGTCGTCATAGTTAATCGAAAGACTTCACGCGTTTGCTTGTCTCCATAGCTGCTGTCAATACGGCGCTAGCTTAGAGCCTAATTGCCACCACGTGCTTGTAAATGAAGAAAGTAGCCGTTATTCTGGGGTGTGTATGCAGCCGTTTATAAATTTATAGCGCCTTCTATAGCGTACACTGGATAACGTTAAGTGGTTCAGCGTATGACGTCAGGATCGGATCCACTGAAGCCCTCTATATTTGCACGTAACGGTTCAGCAAAGCGCACATAGGGCACCAACATAAAAGCGAGCATCATGTTTAGGGTTATATTACATAATATTACTGGTTCCTTCGCTAAAGCGGAAATAGTTAAACAAACTAGATTAATAAAAATCGCTTCTGTATGATAAACGACATTCATTCAGGCTACCACTTCTACACTAACAACAATCTCATAAAGTAAGGGCTATATTGCATAATGGTGGCAGTGTGCGCGCGTTGATGCTTGATAGCTTTGGTATTTCTTTTTTAGGGGCGAAGCTCCTCTTAGTCTAACCTTGTCCCGCGTCAGTCGTCAGGCGTAACCAGCGTGCCGGGAGGCATGCGCTCGCCCTTGGCGCTCGCCTCTCTCTCTCTCTCTCTCTCTCTCTCTCTCTCTCTCTCTCTCTCTCTCTCCCGGCGCGTGCCTCTGCTGTCTTGTGAGAGAGAGAGAGAGAGAGAGAGAGACGGAGAGAGAGCGAAAGGCGCGCGTTGGCTATGGAAACGCTCTTTCTTAGAGGAACGCTCTAACAGCTCGCAAAGAAGGAGAACGCGCCCTCACCCGCGAGAGACAACGTTGGCGCAGGCAGCGTCTCCTAGCGAGTTTCTTGATTGAGAAATACCGACTGCTCGCGTTGGAGAAGCGTTCACCGGCAACCCATATATATATATATATATATATATATATATATATATATATATATATATATATATATATATATATATATATGATTGATGACCTAAACAGGGAAAGCATTAAAATTGGTTTAAAAATGAATAGGCAAAAGACCAAAGTTATGCTCAATAGCTTAGCTAAGGAACAGGAATTTAATATCAACAATGAACCCTTACAATGTGTAAACGAATATGTATATCTGGGACAGTTAATATCAGGAACTCCTACCCAGGAAAACGAAATTCTCCGTAGAATAAGGCTGGGCTGGAGCGCATTCGGGAGGCATTACGAAATCATGACTGGAAACTTACCGCTCTCATTAAAGCGAAAAGTATTCAATCACTGCATTCTCCCAGTACTAACGTACGGTGCAGAAACATGGAGAATAACGAAAAAACTAGAGATGAAAATAAGGAGCACGCAACGTGCAATGGAAAGAAAAATGATAGGGGTAACGCTAAGAGATAAAAAAACGAGCGGAATGGATCAGAGAACAGACAGGAGTAGCCGATATTATCTTATCAATTAAAAGAAAGAAGTGGACCTGGTCAGGACATGTCATGAGGAGGAAGAATAGGTGGACAGTAAGAGCGACGGAATGGATACCACGAGAGGGAAAACGCAACAGAGGTAGGCAAAAGGTTAGATGGAGCGATGAAATTAAAAAGTTTGCGGGTATAAAGTGGAACCAACTCGCTCAGGATAGGGTGGATTGGAAATCGTTGGGAGAGGCCTTCGTTCTGCAGTGGACCTAAACAGGCTGATGATGATGATATATAGGCACTGGATCTTGACTTGCAATGAAGTGCCGGTGGGAGATTTCACTTGTGCATAGTTGAACCATGAGGATTCGTAGCGTGCGCGTTAACTAAATTAATCCGGAACTCGGCACGATCTACGATGAACCTCCCGAGCTTCGCCCACTCATCATCATTCACTCCGTGGATATGCTGTAATTTTTTTTATGTTATAGCACTATTTCTCTCCCCTGTACTCTCGCTTCGCTTTCCTAAGCACATCGGTAAGTTGAGCTGTGTGTTTGCCCAGGTCCTTCCCCATTATTGGCCTTTCCGCAATTTGTCGGTCACGTTCTCTGCGTTTGTAGAGATCAGCAAGTCACTGACCCGGCTGCTGCGCAAGCGCGTCTACGTGCTCCAGCTGTTCGTGTCGATGCTGATGGTGAGCGGGCTGCAAGGATACACCATGTTCTCGGCCAAGTACATGGAGGTGCAGTTTCGAAACTCGGCCGCCAGAGCGAGCGCATTCGCCGGTGAGTCGCCGGCACTAAACCAGTGGGAAATAGTTGTACACATATCTAACGCCTTTGTTCCCGAGAACGTCAATTACACACCATGTAATTCATACTTTAATATATTTTATTACCCGGACCGCACGTGGCCGCAACAAGCCATTACCACTCGTGTGCGGCGAACAATTCCGCTCAGGTGTGCAATATACGTAAGCAGGCGCAGCATTGCGAATAGTTTTGTATGGCTTTGTAGTACCTATAGCACTCACCCAGCAAAGTCTGAAAGCTTGCCTCTCTCATCGCGATGAGTGTCAAGTGTCACGTTTAAGGTTTTTCAACAACGCAATAACGCAACGGCGGACCGAAGAGAGCACACAGAACGCTGACTTTCAAGTTGGAAGTTATGAGTTCCGCGTTTTTCTGTTCTCTGTATTAAATTGCTGGGCTGTCACTAAATATTAGTCACATTTTACCTACACGTGCAGCCCTGTATTTTTCTGAAGTATCAGATATTGCCTGCCGATTCATCAGCTTCTTCTTATACATTCGCACAGCATCAGTATGCTGCTGCCATTTACGCGTCACCTTTAGCCTTAACAAGCAGCTCACGCCGCCTACTTCATAGACCCTGAGCTTGTACACTGCATACAAGGAGAATTATGTCGCTTCTCTTGACTTAGCTGGCTTCCTGCCCGATTTTATTCACAAACAGTGCGACAGAAAGGTCCTCATTTCAGTTCTATCGACGAGTCTTTTTCTTTTTTTTTATTTTACGATTAAACAACGCACTTTTTACAAGGTACCATGTTTACAATTTACATGCAATGACAATGCCTCTTCTCAAATTGTCGTAATTCTAGTTTTGTTTTGCAGGCTGGCCAACTTGTTTTATATCTGTATGTCGAACGACACCGCATTGTTCGTTGCAGGTTATGGCGCCGTCTGTTATGCGAGCACAGCCAAGCACAAAAAAGACACTAAACCGCATGAAAGCCCATTCAGCGCGTCGGTGTAAGCAGCTGCCGTCGATTGCACATCTAAGCTCCTCTGCACAAACAGTAGTGGTCTTGCTAGCACGAACAGTGCCCTTGCCAAAAGATTGCTTTGAAAAGCCGGCCGTCCCGAGCATATACTGCGCCCTCAAGTAAAGGCCACTATCGAGTTCTTGAAAATCCAGTAACCTTGACTTGCACGAAAAAACCCGTTTCGTAAAGAGCGCACGCAATATATCCATCATCGTTCGCACTTCTCCATGCGTTTATTTCCTCACGCCGCGTTGCCTACTCGCCTGCAACGACGCAATAGTTCTTAGCATCGTTTAAGATGTGAAAAAGATCCTCCGCGTCTACCTGGCTCTTTGTTCTGCAAGACGGCAAACCTTGGAATGTTCCTGCATTCGCCAAGATACAGGGTTCATGAAATAAATCTCTGTAGGGAATTTGCCTGCCAAGAAACGAAATTCGCGTGACAAAGCCACGGTATGAGAATATTAGACTATCCGTATAGTTTCGACTACTTAAGCTTCTCTCACGTGCCTTCCGCGACCTGCCGTCTGCTAGCGGCGAGCGCTACTGAAGTAACGACAGAAGTATCTCCAAACACTGGTACTATACCTCGCCTCACAAGAATTCTGCGCTCGGTGGCCACATAAAATCGGCTGTGATGTATGGAAGTACTTAAAGGAGTACTGACACCAATTTTCGAAGCTGAGTTTACTCCACCGTACAACTCTCCTATATGCCTAGACAGCTCTTAGCAAATGTTAAGCCCAGGAAATGCTGATAAGATATTTTAATTTGACGTCAAAGTCAATTTTCACATGGCGTGCCTACTGACATCGACACTAGTGTGACGTCAGGCTACAGTACAAATTTTGGTGACTTCACGCAGCAGTATGGCAAGTTGTGATGACGTCAGGTACAAAAACATGCAAAATGGCCGCTCGCGCGTCACTCCCGATCGTCTGCTCTCGCCGTTCAGTCGCCGTAGCTGAGAGTGCCAGTGAAGCGAGCGAGCGAAGTCGAATTACCCTCTATCGTTGTGTGTGTTAAACATACTAAAGCGGAACAAAACAAGGACATAGAAAGAAGCACACAGGACGACCGCTAGCGGTCGTCCTGTGTGCTTCTTTCTATGTCCTTGTTTTGTTCCGCTTTAGTATGTTTTTAAGTCAAGACCAACTAGCCCAAATTTCAGCGTTAACTGTAACGTTGTGTGTGCCCGCGTATAATTGGAAGGCAAGGTCTCTATATGGTGCCGGCATTTTTCCCTTGAAAAGAGACCACTGGGCGAAAACGTCACGATTTTTTTGCGGGAGCGCGTCACGAGGGGTCATTACTAGGCACATACAGTGTCGTGACGTCATGCTACAGTAGGAACTGAAACCAGCTTTTAAAGGCACGCTGTAAATAAATTTTCGCGGTACGCTCACGCTTACCAGTACGTTTTCTGGGCTCTGGAAGGCTTGGCCTTTCATTTCATGCAAAAAAAAAAAAAAAAAACGCCAAGCTGAAAATTTTCGTGGCAGTACTCCTTTAAACAGAATACAAGTACACGGGTGATCTTGGATTTCGCTTCCCGTTGAAGTGCTGCTGCCGTGGCCATGTATCGATCTCGCGCCGCATAGCCTTAGCGGCTAAGCAAGCTGCCATGGCGAACATTTTGCCAAAACGATTCGCCAGAATCGCCTCCTTAAACAAGCGACCTTTACGAAGACCTCGTCATTTCTGCCACTTTCAGCTGTTTCGGATGTTAATACCGCGCAGTTTTTCCCTGCAGACTCTCTATACACCTTCGTGCATAAGCTAGTGGCCAACTTCAGGGCGAACTGCGCATTACGAAAGAAACAAAGGCATGAAATAAGGCATATATTACATTAGTACTGCAGTCATCGACTTTCTATCGTGCCAGGGGACATTGTACAGTTCACTGCGAGAGAAGGAGAAAGAAGAGAGAAATAAAGAGAGAATGAAAGGCTTTGTGGTGCGCACAAATACACAAAGCGGCAGCATCGTGATGCAATCCGCAAGTTCTCAAGTAACGAATCAAAGCAGTTTTGTCAGAACCTTTGTGGGGAATGTGGCTGCACAAGTGTTTAAATGAGTCAGTTCATTGTAATACTACAGGAACGAGGATTTTTTAAAGCGAAGTTCACGAGTATCGTTATGACGTGGGAAAGATACGCAAACCATACGAAGAATTTACTCTGCTCCGACAAAAAAACACGCACTGACTGGACGTAGGCGCATTAGTTATACCATAGCCCTTTAAGGACTATGGTTATACTGTGTCGTTGGTTAGCATGTCATCTGTAAAAGTCAGACGCTTATTAAGTAGGTACAGTTCTTACAACACCTGCAAATGCTAGACAAAGAGAGATGCGGTGTATTGTCCAGTACACGTGATGACTTGTGACCGTTCTCATTTCACTTTCTTTTTTTTTTTTTCGTCCGCGTATCTCGACGTACGGGCTCGAATGGACAAAGCTTACTATAGCTGCACTTGATACGCAAGCAGCATGGTTTGCAGAGCAGTCAAGCGCCTATTAGTGTTGGCTTTGTAGTGTCATGCTGCACTAAAATACCTTCTTGATGTCCTAACTATAACTTGTATTAGCTTTAACGCCTCACAGTCGGCTTAAAAAAAAAAAAAGAAAGCGTTCACTTGTAGCACGTCGGCACCGAATTGTAGTCTGTGCTGCGCTAGGTAGAATGACACTGAAGTGCAAAATAATTTTTCCCGCATTAGTAGATTAGCTTTTCACGACCTTGGCTGGGAGTTGCCTTCACAAAGGCATACTCCGCAATAATTGGAGCGATCGACAGTGCAGCATGCGAGGTGTGCGAAACCGACGAAACCCTCAACCATTTGCTGTGCCACTGTCCGCGATTCGACACGGAAAGGAAAACACGTGTTCAGACGCTACGCCAACTCGACGATCGGCCACTTTGTGTCGGATGCTGCTTGAACACCGCCCTCATCGCTCGTCGGCCCACGAGGCACTGAGAGCACTTTCGCGTTTTTTTTTTTTTTTTTTGACGACGGGTTTGCGCGAACGCTTTTGACTGATGGACTCGCCCTACAACGTCTCTTTCATTATTCCCCTTCTTTCTCTCTCTCCTATCTTTCTATTCCCTCTTCCCATTCCCCCAGTGTAACCGGACGCCTTACTGGTTAACCTCCCTGACTTTCTGTTTTATCTCCTTCCTTCCTCCCACAATACCAAAAACACATATCTGGCGAGGAGGAGACCCTCGGTAACCTAGGAAACGCGTAAAATGAAAATATGGGTGGTGACGCCGCTTTGAAGTTCTAACTCTAGCACGCGTGACGTCACAAATCATTAGCGGCATCTGTTAATTCCCACATAGCTATTTATCGGTAAGAGAGACACATATTGTGCTTTAAGAAAGCCGGAGACTTAACGGAGTTTCGTAACATTCGAGGGATCGAATTTGGCGAGAGTATGGGAAAAAAAAAAAGAAAGAAATAGGCCTTCTGACGTAACGAGGCCGAGGTTCCATCGCGAATATGAAAAGTAAAACATTGGCAGCCACTTTCTTGTTTAATATTCAACTTCAAATTTTGAAATTATTGACAATCAAGATTTGGAAATGTAAGCTATCATTCTAAACGAGTTCACATTTCCGTTTTAGTGTCCCTTTAATGTATCCTTTTCTTTCCTTTTTCTCTTTTTGGCTCCGTTTTCGACCTGTGTGTGTGTGTGTGTGTGTGTGTTCTTTCTTTTTTTTTCTTTTTGCTTTGTCCGCCTGCCGAGTTACCGATGATGGATCCCTCTCTAGCGTGCCCGTCAATCTCTTCAAGGGTTGATATCCTCCGTGTTCAACATCACGAGTTTCCTGGTGTCTGGCCTGCTGATCCACCGCCTGAGGCCTTCACCTCGGGTGCTGGCTTGGTACAACGTGGTCGTCACCTTCGCTGTGTCATGCGGCTTCGCTGTGGCGATGCTCATCAAGTGCGACTACGGCAACATGCCCGGCGTCTCACTCGTTCAGGGAAAGTGAGTTGGGCACGCCCTGTGGGTTGAAGTGTGCGTGTGGTTGGAACCTGACTTAAAGAAAACTAGGAGGAAAACTTTGGTACTGTGTAGTTCAATTCCAGCGCGAATGCAGCTCCACTAATGTGACACCTAGGGAAGTGCGAAGCAGCGATACGCCGCTGTTTCCCGCAGGAACACATCAATCGCTGCGATCAACCGTTTTTGGTCAATTATGCACCTGTTTTGCCCTGGCGACATAAAATGTGGGCCGATACTGGAGACAGTGCAGTTAGACAATGTATGTGCACATGTGAGCTGATTATGGAAGCAGTGCAGTCAGTGTATGTGTAGGGCTGTCTAGTCAGAAGCAATTATAATAGATGTGTGGTAATTAATGTGAATAAGCCATCATTCCATATTTTTAAATTACTTTAAGTCTTGTTTGTTTGATTTGAACCGGTTCTGATCGATTTTCCACCTGTTTTGACCCTATTTTGGGCACTTGTTTGTGAGCGTGACCACGATGACGACAGGTGTAGACGCCGACATCCCGGGCACCTAAAATGCTTCGCATTCAAAAACATTAGGTTGTTTTTGAGAGCGCCTGAAAACGTGTGCCTCAAGCGTGCTGAAGGTTAGTAGTACTACTACCAGCTTTTGCGCTTGCATATTGTGTAGTGTGCTATGGTATGTGCTGCCTATATCTCGCTTGCGAACTACAAATTTATTTATTTATTTATTTATTTATTTATTTATTTATTTATTTATTTATTTATTTATTTATTTATGGTTAATACAAAGCGAAGTGAAGTTGCATCAACAGTTGATGCCGGTCGTGTGAGAATAACGCCAAAGAGATGTAAAATGTTGTTGAACTCGCAACCCGTGTTTTTTTCTCCCTTCCTTCTAGGATCGACCTGTACAACAGGTGCAATGACCAGTGCGACTGCACTCTGCAGAGCTATCAGCCCGTGTGCGAACCTGTCGGGGGCACCACGTACTTTTCGCCCTGTTTTGCCGGCTGCCAAATGCCGGCCGGTGAGTTTGGAGCCAACCTGACCAAGGTGATTTTTAACTGCCAATCTGGAAAATTTGGCACCGGAGCACTTAAAGATTGGTGTGAAGATATGAATCGGCGCAAAATTTGTTTTTGCAGCTGCAGTCGTGACAACGTCCTGTCTTCAAATAAAGAGGGACGTTCTAATCGGGCAAACATCTAAAACGATACTGGTGTACCTGGGAAGCTGTTCTGTAATTGTCAACTCCAGGTATGCTCAATATGCTGGTTCTCGTCCGTCAACTTCAGGCCCATAGCCAGGAATATTTTTCGGAAGGGGGAGGGGGGCATTTGCTGAAGGCCCTGGCTATTTGAGGAAAGCAAGTATATTTCAGTAATTGCTTTCTGCAAGGGAAAGGGGGAAGGGTTCACTTCCTATAGCCCATGGTTTGCAGTAGCGCGTTATGGAAGAATCCTTGCATTTTAATTCTTATTGAGCAATGCCAAAGATCTTTACGCTCGTTACATTACGAAGATAAATATATTTATCTGTGCCTATATAGCCCAGTATCCCTGCAATAAGGAAGTGCACAAGTGAGAATCTCTCAGAAAATGTGCAAGTGAGATTGCTGACGGATTCGGCGCACGTTAAGGGATGATAAGCAATATTTGTTCTTGCGCACATTATCACCATATAAGTGCTTGCCGGCGTCCTTTATGGGCTGGCGCCGGTACCGTCTTAGCGCTGCTGTGCAGTTCAATGGAGAGAGCTTCAAGGATCGGCCGAGATAGTTTGCATTCGAAGTCGACAGGCGCACTGTATTTCCAACGATAGGGGCTCGAGGGCTCTTCTCTTGCCTTGTATCGCAAGGGGAGTGCCAAAGGTCGTCGGGCCACTCATGTTTGTTTATCACCGCCTTTTTCCTTTCGCGGGGCGTTGCGCCGTTTCGATAGATCCCATGCGCAACCACAGTTTCGCAGGCCAGTACGCCAGCCAACATGTCGGTAACCTTTACCGATCCCGATATTCGCGGTGCTGACCTATAGACCCTTTACACAGGGACTCCGAAACGTTTTTGGGACTGGGTGGGGGCAAGTAATGTTGTCTTTGTATGTTGTGTACATTATATATCTGTCCTAGATATTTTTCGATTCTTATTTATTTGCATTACATATTATTAGATTATTAATTAATAGATTTATTGATATCGTATAATCATGTTTTAAATTATTTTAGCCTTATTGTGTTTTGCATATTTGCATCCGCGCTTATTTTCAGTTGGAATGCACTTTAAAAATGGTTTGAAATTTTGGAAGTACTGAAAACCTACGCAGACCGCGTGGTTGTGTGGTGTACTTTGGAAAGCATTAGACCACACGACCACGAGCTTGAAAATTCTTGTCAAAAATTTGATTTCAGCGTAAACAATCAAAAATAAGGGAGGGGGTGACGAACGCCCCCCTCCCCCCCCCCCCGCCCTCTTCCCCCCCTTCGCGGTTCGGTTCCGGTGTTCCTGACGGCTACCGACTACATTCGTTCAGTTTACACTGCGGCTCGGGTAGTAGGAATAGCCGCGAGTGAGTGTTACGTCAGGTGTTCTGAAAGCGTGCTTATGAGAGACAAGAGTTGACAGTTGCGTGCACTTTAAGTATCCGAGCATGTCAAAAGAATCGTTCACGTGGTTGAACCATGAACAAAGTGTGCGAATAGACGCATGCAACTCTTCGGTCTCTACTAGGAAAATGACGGACCTCTGCCTTTTGCGCAGCGAGCCGAAGGCCAGGGAGCGACGCCTTTCGTAGAGCTCTAAGCTGTTAGCTCGCGCCATCACGGCACGCAACGCCTGGATTGGGGAGCACCAAACATGATTTCTGTCCTGTCTGACAGACAGAAGTAGCTGATATTCTGATATCAGTTAAAAGAAAGATAGTGGACCTGGGCAGGGCATATCATGCCGAGGATAGATAACAGATGGACAGTTAGAGCGACGTAGTGCGATTCCAAGAGAAGAAAAACGCAACAGAGGCAAGCAATTAGATGGAGCGATGAAATTAAGAAGTTCGCGGGCACGAAGTATAACTGCAACGCGCTTCGAGCCGTCGGTGTATGTGCATCTTGTTTATATAGAGGTGCACGACTACCAGTAGTCAGTGAATTGATCATGGCGATTATTTTCTTGCCTTCATCCGTCCATTCATAAAGAACAGAAGAAGTGTCTCTCATTGCCGAAGTCTGATGCCGTCTATTAGGCGCTTGTAACATGGAAAGTTCAGGCCACTGGTCGGCTTGTTGGTCCTGATCCATGAACTTATGGAACAGACGAAGTTTCCCTTATTGTCGAAGTCTGATGACATTGTAGAGTAGCTTTCTACGCTTTGCCACCAAAGCATGCCTACGTGTTCCTTATTACTGTGATTGTCATTTCGCTTTAGCGCACTATATGAAAGTGCCATAGGCTGTTGGACGTGAAGTTCCTAAAGAGTGAATTCCGGTGTTTATCAGCTGACCAACTGCGACTGCCTCAAGACATTCGATGACAGCGACTTCTTCTCGGGCAACGCCGTGGTCGGCTTCTGCAAGGGAACTTGCCCCATGTTTGTGCAGTTCATCATCACAGTATCGCTCACCCACTTCATGGGTGTGTCTACATCTGTGAGCCACACGCTTTTTCTGCTTAGGTAAGCACGAACGCCATATTTATGGCACTACCACCCTAGCGACATTTATCTTCCTTGCTTAGCACCTGCGATTCATATCCGCATGAGGGTTTTTACAAAGATAAAAAATCTGGAAGAATAACAATGTTTAAAGAACACAAAAGTTTATAATTTTATGCGGTAGATGTGATGTCATATCATACGGTTAGTTCATAAAAGGGGCAATTTAGCTGCAGTGTGATTAATGAATATTAATTATATGGTTGTAGGCGCGCAGCATTTCACATGCGGTGTATTTTTCAGTTACCTTTAACGAGATCACGCGGTCAAAAATAAAAGGAAGGAAAGAAAAGAAAAAATGTACGGAAAATGCATACTTCTGATCACGTGTTTTTCATGCAAGCATAGATCACGCGCGACGCATACATCACCCCGGGATTAGCGGGTATGCGCGGTAGGCACTTTTATGAGGAGCTGAAGCCTGCTGTACATCTGGTAACACACCAAGTAGGCGTAAATTCTCGCACATGTTGTTGAGAATGGCCTAAATACCAGCACTGGTACTTTGTCGCTGGGGATCATTATGTCTTGCAAACGTCTCGCTCCCAAATGTATGTCCCAAAAGTATCTCTTAATGTGTCACTTGATGCATTACCAAACGTGCAACAGTGCATTGGTGTGACGCAAGCCGAAATCCATTTTATGTCTGGTCGCATGACATCGATAGCGAAATTTCTGTGAGTCACTTTCAATGTTCGCGTCATTGGTTCTGCTGGTGCTTTGCTGATGTGGAAAAGAAATATATTCAGTATGGAGTAAGTGTTGCGAAACCTGTGCCCCGTGAAGTCTGCTGCAGTGTTCGTTTGCTTTAATGACGTTATCATCAAAATTATTTCTCTCATTATAATGCTGTAATGATGAGCAGTGTCGGTCTATCGAGACGAACCATGTGACTGTTGTTGTTAAGATGCGAACTGCAGGAGCACCGGTGGCTTTCTGTTTAGTTTACACCGTTGGGATGTTGAATGTAAACACGGTTAAGATCGGGAAGTTCGCGTATCACTAGAAACAAAATAGAAAAAAAGAAACATACTGAACGGTAAAGTACTTAGGGCAGACGTAGGTGAGCAAATGCAAAATTCACTACCCTTCATGCAAAGAAAGCGAAGCCCCGTGGAGTAGGTAAAAGCGAAGACTGAAGCTATAACCGGAATACCTTGTGGAGGCTTGCGCAAATGAGGATTCATATAATCCCCATTGAACTAAAGGTAAAATAGCTGTCGTTTTGGCTGCGTTATCGTTGTCATCCTTCGTTTATCTATAAAACCAGTACCATGTACCAGGACTAGTTTTTTTCGGTGATTACCACAAAGTTAACAAGTGGTTCATTAGCAGCTGCAAATTAGGAAGCACACTTCAGACTTATATCCCCGCTGTGTCACAGCATATTTGTTGTGATATAGACGGCAGCTGATGTAGATTGTTCTCTTTTGACGCGGCGGGGCAACCCTTGTACTGACGCGGTCGCTAGTGCTTGGCATAGCAACATCTCTGTTTTTGGCGCGCGATCGCAGTGCGAAAGCGCCATTTACAGCATAACAACAAGTACGTATATGCTTATACTTGCAACTGTCGCAAGAAGACGGGGTAGCGAAGACTTCCTGTTGGCCTTGACATATACTTGAGAAGCTACAAGGCTCTTATCATCGAGTGCTCTTCATACAAACGGTGTGGCAATATCGAGATGCTCTACCCTTCGGCTCGACCTAAATTTAGCATTCGATGCGGCCGAAGGGCGTTGTGCTCGCTCCATTTGCTGATTATTCGCAGTAGCACTGCGTGGCTTCCATAGTAGTAGAGACTATTTCTGCATTTGCGCTACACTGTACGTTGTTCATGCTTGTACGTGCTATACGTGAAATGTTTAAAGTCAAGGGGACGATCGTGATTATCTCGGTTCATCTTCGCATAGGGCTTACACTATATAATCAGGCCGAATATAGAAATTATCCAGTGTAGTATGAGCAGTCGTTAGCTGGTATTACGCCGTAAGAATACACCTCCCCGTGTATTTCACTAAGGTTATGGACAAGATTCACTACGGCGCCTCTCATAATCAGAACTGGTTTTGGGACGTTAAGCCCCACAAGTCAATCAAGGTTATAGACAAGATTATCTAACTCTCGAAGTCGCATTAAGAGCAAGCGAGAGTAATATTGACTACGGTTATCGCCTGTTGCCGCTGCCAGCACGGGGACTGTAGGTTTGAAGACGCCAAAGAAGGTGTTGAGCGAACACCGGAGGCAAACATACGATAAGATCGGGCCAGAGGCAACCGCACATAAACGTCTGGGCCGACGCTACACTGTGGGGTGGGCTAGGATATGTGAACATCCACCTTTTATTTATTGGATGTGATGCAGCTTATGGTCAGGGCTGTCACTCTCTCCCTCCCGCCCTCCATCCGCCGTGCGGCGTCCACACCCGTACTGCGCATGCGCATCCCCCCCCCTCCTCTCCTTGTCTCATCTTCTCTCCTCTCGGCATTCCTCCTCTCCTCGCTGACGCACCTCTCCTCTCCGGATTGCGCAACGAATGGCAACACCTGCGGCTCCGCGCGCGATAATGCGAAGCAGCTTAGGTTAGAGGCGCGAAGTTAGACCACCGCGTTCTCTCTCTTCTCGTATACATTCTCATTCGTCCTCTCAATAAAATTACACCATCTCCCGCTCAGGCTAGCCATCTCCCCGCTGCTTCGCATCCACTCATCAGGCTTTGCTATCATGAAAATTGAAATATGTGGTGCTGGTATGCGCCGCTGCCTGTGTTCACGCTCATGTTACTTTGACCACACTTCTCTCTTTCTCGTTTTTTCACGAAGGAGCATAAGTCCCAGTGACAAGACCATCGCTCTCGGACTGGCGAATGCGCTGGCGAACCTGCTGTGTAAGTATACGGCTTTCCTGGATAATTAGCGGATACGGCATTTACGCAGACGCGACGTAAGGAACACATCGCCGGACAGATTTCCTTGAATCATATTACGAACATTGCGTTTTTTTTTTTGTTCTCGCTCTTCGCGCAAGCAGTATTAGCGTCAGAACGTGCTTTTAAATGTGAGCTCATGTAGCCTCCCGCAGCGGACCTGCACGTTACGAGTGCATGGACTGTTGCGATCGAGGATGATTTTCAGAAGGAAATACGGGAATGGTTAGCCACCTTTCAGATCCGCTGGTCACGTTGTGCTGGTGGAGGTGACAAAGAAGGGCGCTAAGAAAATGATCGTTTTGCTTATTAAAAGCACTAACTTTAAAGCAACTGCAAGAGAGTTTTGGGTGTACAGGAGGACATAACTATAGGTTATTATCTGCTCCTCAAATGCCTTTAACATATCTCCTTACTCTAGAAAACGAAGGCAGGCACTCGGTATTCCAGGCTTGTTGCGTTGTACGAACGCTATGTACTGCTACGCAATGTCGCCAGTTTCAAGGCGAGCAAATCCTTGTTACGTCAGTAAATTATCTTGGCGTACGTCGCTTCGTACGAACGTAACGCACATTGGCATTAGGGCGAGATGCATAACGCCCTTTCTTTCTTTCTTTCTTTCTTCTTTCTTTCTTTCTTTCTTTCTTTCTTTCTTTCTTTCTTTCTTTCTTTCTTTCTTTCTTTCTTTCTTTCTTTCTTTCTTTCTTTCTTTTGCTTGCTAGAAAATGTAAAGCATTCACATGGCTCAGGTATGTTCACAAATCGCAGACATAGGTGTGTATTCTAGTGGTTGAGAGATGACACGAGTGGTCTAGCGGTTGAGAGATGATGCGGCAACGTGAGCCGCTTCCACTTGAACGCTTTTTTTTTTTTTTTGCGTACATCAATGCCGCCACTGAAATCAGTAACTCATAACAAGGTTCACCTCAAAAGGAAGTCACTAATTATCGAAAGCTCTTTCACTTCCTGACACACGGACGCGCTATCTTTCTGGTGTTGAATGCAGCGTACATCCCTTACCCTCTCGTCTACGGCGCCGTGATCGACGGGTCGTGCCAAGTGTGGGAGAGTGCCTGCGGCACCAACGGCAACTGCTGGCTCTACGACCTGACGCAGCTTCGCCATTCCTACCTGGGCACGTCGGCTGGCTTGCTCTTTGTGTCGGGACTCTTCTCTATCGCAGTCGCGACTGTGGTGGGCGACATCAAGGACTTCTACGGTGACGCCTACCTACAAGTGTCGAGCTTCGGAGCCGCGGACTTCGAGCCCCCGAAGAACGGCTTCACGAAACACAAGAAAGCCGACGACAAGCAGGGACGAAAAGGACCGGTACCTAAATGAACGTCGCGATGCCTGCACAGATGGCCCTCGCCAGTACAGTGTCGGCGCAGCCAAAGTTAAAAAGACGTGCTGTACAGGAAAAAGCGCACCTTATTACAGCTATAATTACTGTAGGAGCCTGCAGGATCACTTTTGATGAGACAACATTACCAGGTAAGCCAGTGCATGTGCAAAGAACAACCAAGCAAGAAAGGAATTATATTAATCCAATCATACTTTAGAGAAATTGATAAGCTTGTCTGAGATTATCATTTTGAAGTTCTTTAAAGCATGATTTGGTAGATATGGCGAGTCTTCTTCCCCCCTTGCTTGACTTTCGCTTTGTAAATGTGCTGGCTCACCTGATAATACTCTGTTCAAAAAAGGGTTCTTGTTTTAACCTAGTCAATTCAGTCGAAAATGACACTCTTCCCTCTCGAGTATCTCTTTCACTTTAGGTTGGGTATAAACCATGTTGATGAGCATGAGCCAACTAGCCCAGCAACATGTACTGACCAGCTGGACCTGCCGAATGTGAACAGTTTACGGCGTTTAACATAAGATGTCATAGCATATCTTGCCATCACATGGAACGTCACGGCGGCTAACTTAATGTCGTGTAACGTCAACAACTGTTGATGTACAGTGCTTACAGCTGTCGATTTGTTGCCACAGGAAATGGCAAGGCGGTTCATTTTGAGCCAACATAGGATCATGCTATGGTGATGTACAGTACTCACCCCTGACAAGACGTGTCAGCACACGAAGTGGGTGTTCACATTTCGTCAATGTTATGTCAGCTTTTCATGTGTGGTGGTTACAGCCATTGTCGATTGCGTGCGTCAGTACGTCAGACAGGCGGATCTTTCGTGACTAGACGACTGTTCTGTGGATTTTCATTGACTATAACTATACTTATCAGCACTCACCGCTTGGCGCTATAAGAAATTTCGTACATGACGGTGTTCCAAAGACCCTTGGCCACCATCGACTCTTGAATACACGCGTAGTGTACGTGATGTCGTGACTGTTCTTCTACTCCCTCCAATGCGCAACTCGTATGCACTTTTTTTTTTTAAATTTCCCGCACATTAAGCTCGAATAGAATGCTTGCGCTCTGGCTCCGCCAGCTGTTGAGGATTCTACCTATATACAGGCTCGTAAAACAATGGTATTTTACACTTGCGGTTGCACGCCTAACGGTGGCTAAGTGTGACCCTTCCAGCTGTAAGGAGGGGCTGCGGAAGCGCTTTAAGATTATCGCTTATAGTGCCGCCATTCGTATTACAAGCGCTTATCGCAAAGTGTACACGATAATATCGTACTACGTTCGTCTGACACCGACGAGTCGAACAGCCGGAAACTGGAAGGCTCGGCACGTTTGACAATGTGTTGCTCCGGTACACGTTATCGCATACGAACGCGGCGACATTGCACACGCCCGTGCATCAACTGCAACATAGAGTTCGTTGATAGCTCATCATGTCGTCGCTGCACTACGCCCCTGCCGCTTGTTCTGGTCTGACGTGATAAGGGGGCCTGTCAAGTTCCTCTATTGTGTTTGCCTAACATGTGCCGTTTGTAAACTAAACCTGGTACTACGCTAAGGCCACTAAAGCGTCGCCCTGAAGTCAGCGAAGCGTCACTCGTCGTTCCTGTAACAATATTGCATCAGGTGGTGGGTGTTGTCCCAAGATGTGGCTACGATGTTACCGGAATTAGCTACTACGGGCTCTAGGGCAAAAGCATGGCTTTCGAGATAATATTTCATAACCTTGAAGGAGTCGTCGCTTCGCTGTGCGTCACTGAGTGCGCCACAACATCGCTGCCGACACTGAACCCCTGCGGTGCGCTCACGCAGAGAAATATGTGTATATATCAGTTTTTCAATGTTATGTTACGTTTGCGAGAGCAACTCAGTTATGTCCTCCGGTTATTAGGATCAAGTGTGTTGTTTATTTCTTCTCTGTCGCGATCATGCTTAGTTAGACGTTTCTGGTTGCATTTTTTTCCAAGCAGCGGATGATACCGTTTGTCTATGTAGTTTGTATTCAGTGTCTGCGTATACGATGTCTACGTGAAAAGAGCTGTAAACGGCTGAGTCTAGCCGGAACGGAGAAGGAAAGAAAAAAGAGAAAAACAGTTTATTTCTCAGAACTTGCAGCCTTTGATATAGCCTTTGAGATTTCTTCCTCTGCATTTTGCCTGCCAACCGTACCTATATTGGTGGAATAAAGAAGCGAGCAACATTTGCTTGTTATTGGTGCAACTGAATAAAGAAATTTGAGACTGGAGCGAAAGTTCTAATAGTGACATCACAAAATGCACGAGGCTCTATAAGACCCTAACTCACCCGAAGGTGGTCCTGGTGATTTCTAAGCTGCTGGACCGTCGCCCGAAAATAATTATTCGCCCTTTGTGTATTTTGCAGTGCCACGTACGTGGTATGTCACTAAATACGCAGCCAGCAAACCAGTTTGCCTGCAGTAGTTGACGTCTACCGATAAATACGGCACCGCTTGTAAACTCAAACTGCAACGTGAAATGCCCACGTGTCTATTGCTGTCCTTTCTTTATCTCATTTTTCGTGTCTTCATCGACCTTTTTACATCGCGGGGTAGCAAACCGGAATCTATCTATCTATCTATCTATCTATCTATCTATCTATCTATCTATCTATCTATCTATCTATCTATCTATCTATCTATCTATCTATCTGTCTGTCTGTCTGTCTGTCTGTCTGTCTGTCTGTCTGTCTGTCTGTCTGTCTGTCTGTCTGTCTCGTCTAATCCATCGCGAGTGCAAGAGGCCGGGAAGCTCCCTTGTGTGCCATAACTTCCCTACGATCCGCGCCACTACTACAACCCACTACTGACAGAAACGATTTCGTCTACAACGGTTATTCCGGCCAATAATTGACAGAAAAACCACAGCGGTAAACTTGGCTGGACAGTTGACTTTAGGCATATACAGAAGTTTGGGCTTACAAAAGCACACCTATAGTATAGGAACGACTCCACAAAAGCGTACGTAGCGTGCTGTACCTCCGAATATTCGTTTTCAAGTTTAAGAAAGGCCCGAATAGCACGTGCGTTCCACCACAGGCAAATTCCACTCACTCTACATATACTCACCAAGCCCTGAATCCCATTCTCTTGTAGATGAGCTTGGCGCACTTTACTGCTGCTTTTATGTTGTTGGAGAGCAGATCTGTTAGGGGTATAAACAGCTAACGTAAGGTTCGTTACATTGGTGCAGTGATAAGAGTGTCGATTTTTAGCAAGGCGGGTTCAATATAGGAACACACTCTCAGTCTAATTTTCCCTATACCTCCATACAAACGTTCTATACAGAATGTCTTTTACGATGTCATTTACGAACACGTCGGTGGCCTGCGGCCAGTGGCCGATATAGAGTTTCGGACTTATCGACCCCTTTCCTTTACTGTTGAATGGACCTGTCTCAGAAACATCTCTACAAGCGACCCTTCAATATAGCGTCTAGCACCGTCTCGCGTCCGAAGGCATGACCGCAGATCCGATTTATTTGGGCGTTGACTGTCCATTGCATTAGGTATTAGATTTCGTTTAAGGTGACGCTACCCCCTCCCCCTGTCGAGGCTGCTGCAGCTGTAGCCAGCTCGGGTAGCGAGCCACTTTGCGGTTCGTGAGTTCAAATCGACAATAATACATTTGCATACACAACTCATAAGACGGCTTAGGTGTGTTCGGTGCCCTGCCACGGTGGTCTAGTGGCTATGGTACTCGGCTGTTGATCCGAGGGTCGCGGGATCGAATCCCGGCCGTGGCGGCTGCATTTCGATGGAGGCGAAATGTTGAGGCCCGTGTGCTGTGCGATGTCAGTGCACGTTAAAGAACCCCAGGTGGTCAAAATTTCCGGAGCCCTCCACTACGGCGTCTCTCATAATCAGAGCTGGTTTTGGGACGTTAAAGCCCACATAACAACATAGGTGTGTTCGGTAAGCGGCATAGACATGTCGGTTTTTTTTTTTTTACGAGAAAATTATTTTCTTCTATGTTATTCGCTAGCACCGGCACAACACGTAATTTGAATTGGGCCGCGAGCCTTGAAAGATCTCGCGATGCAATGTGGTGCGGTTCTGCTTCAAATAGACACCATATTCACTGAATGCCTCAGTCCTTCATATCGGTGCACGCACTGGAGCAGGCTGGGTAATATTCTCTGCGGTGTACTTCAAGTAATAGTGGCAGGGGTAACAGTAACTATAGGCATAACCCAGCCAGCGGGAGGCGCCCTTTAAACGGAGACGTCTGGGATTGCCAGGTCACCTTGTACATGAACGCAAGGTCTTTGCGACGGGAGCGTTTTACTTGCCCCACACTCGGCAATCATACAAGATTAAGCAAACAACTAAGTGCGTACCTTTACATCTGACCCGGCATTCGTTGTGGGGACCAGGGCTGCACCAGTACCCGCTGTTGATCTACAAGCGAGTAAATTAAAGCACCACACAAAAACAATGAAGAAGAACAGACGCCATACGTTATTTCTCACGTTTCTACAAGAATAGATGAACTAGAAAATGATTAACGTTAGCTTTCGCAGGAAAAAAAATAAAGAAAAAGAAGGGTTCGTTTTTGCGCGAAACCGAGTGGCTGCTCGTAGCGCGACTACCGTATTTATTAGCAGAATATCCGCGCTGTTGTGAATTTTGGCTAGTATTGGTTGCTACGAGCAACTGCTGTCTGCCTTTAGGTATCAAGGTAGCTGAGCACAACTTAAGGTAATTCTAATACGGCCCTATGACATTTACCGTTAAGGTACCACCGAATTTTGTTATTTTTCCCACAGTGATCGTATAGTTGCGGGAAACCTTTATAACCACTATAAAAACCATAATATTATAGGATGACGATGATCATGATACGATCTATCTGCGTCTTCAACTGCACGTTCTTTCTTAATCCTTGCCGCCTCAACGAACTTTCAGCGAGAGCCTTGGTGAGGAAAAACTAGGCAACCAGTTGGTCCGCCGCGGTGTTGCAGTGGTTATGGTTCTCGGCTGCCTCCCTAAAAACGCGGGTTCGATCCCGGCCGCGACGGTCGCATTTTCGATGGAGGCGAAAATGTCCGAGGCCCGTGTACTGTGCGTTATCATTGCACGTCAAAGAACCCTAGGTGGTCGAAATTTCGAGAGCCTTCCACTACGGCTTTTGTCTCCTTCCTGTCTCTCTCAGTCGCTTTTCCCTACCCCCAGGGACGCTGAGCAGTGCTCCCGACATGGACTGCAGAAATGAGCGTCCTTTTCTTAACCGAACCACAATCATCATCATCATGACCTTGCTATATTGACCCATTTTAATACACATATGATGATGGTTGTGGTTAGATGATGATGGTTGTGGTTAAATATGATGGTTGTGGTTAGGTTAAAGAAGGGACGCTACTTTCTGCAGCCCATGTAGGGAGCACGGCTAAGCGTCAGTTGGGGAAGGGGAAAGGGACTGAAAGAAATAGAAGAGGAACACCGTAGTGGAGGGCTACGGAAATTTTGAGCCCACATGGGGTTCTTTAACGTGCACCGACAACGCACAGTACACGGGCCTCTGGCCATCGAAAATGCGACCGTCACGGCCGGTATTGAACCCGCGTTTTTTGGGTGGCAGCGTGTGAGCAGCTGCCTCTGTCCTACAGGGCGGATTACTCGCTCACCTGGAAAAGCCCGTAGTCCACAGTGCCATCTCTGTTGCGGTTTGTTGCCTTCGTGGACATGCCACTCTCGGAATTGACGAGGCAGACCCCTGCGAGATGTGGTATCGAAGGCAAAATTGCTTATCTCTGCTGCCCTATCAAAAGGAGAGATAAAGGTCCGCGAGTTTATTAAAGGGACTGTCTACCGCTCAGAAAATTTTTTAAGATTGTGGTAAAATTGGGCAGATCGTGCGTCACATTTACGGGAACGAGCACGCTTTCACCCTACAAAAAAGGAATTATGTTTTTAATTTCGCTCTGAAAGTGGTGCAAAAAACGCCGCTAGCGACACCCAACAGCGTGTTCGTCATTTTCCAAGTGTACGAGAACCAGCCCACGCAGGTATGCATACTCTGCTGAAAAACTATTATGTATGCCTTACATGCGTACTTCACCCTGTGAGACACCTTGTTATAGCGAGCAAGAGCAATTTGTTCTTTTTTTCGCTGCTTTCGGGGTGGCGCATGTGGCGCTGCCTTCGAATTCGTCTGCCTGCGGAGGCGCGTAGTACTGCGCTTGTCATTCATGCGGCGCTGCATGTCCGAGACGCACCGCCGCGCGCCGACTTTCCCTCGCCTCTCCTCCTCGTCGTCGCCTCTGGGATGTCGACCCTGAAGCCGGTTCGCGTTGGGATGCCTCCCGCGCCCGAAAAGGTTTCCAGGGAGACGACGACGCATCATGCGCGGTACCCAGTGTTGCTGGCATGCCTACACTAGGAAGGGAGCGACTTCGTGGATGAAAAAAAATTGTGTTTTAATAATTTCTATTGAGATTCTGGAGAAACCACTGCATGCTGGGGCACTTCGAAAGGTACGCTTTCTGTTGAGCCAAAAAACGGGAGAGCGATGAAGGACGGTAGACAGTCCCTTTAAGTCCTTTTATTACAAAGCCTTCAAGTGTCCCAAGGCGATCATTGGCCGCAACGAGGGTATCAAGCCATTGTGCCATCAAAATCGGCCGTTTATGTCCGTTGCATGGCGAATAGCCTTCTGTTCGCAAGGACGATTTCAGGAAAAAGGTGAATTTTGCCCTTCGTTTTGTGAACTCCGTGCACACGTCTACAATTCTTTCGCTGACATGTTCTCAGCCTCGTCCCCTGTCAGCGAGCTGTATTTTTTAAAACAATTTAAATAGATGGTTTGCATGACACTTAAATCCATAGCAAGTTCCCAAAAGCTGCCCTTATGATTGTCTAAAAGAACAACCTCTCTCCAACTTGCCTAGTTTAACGGTGTTTTCCTTTCTTCTTTCCTTCTTTCTTTCACTCAGAAATTACGTAGAGTAGCTGTACACACTCAAGACAGAGAATGTGTTGGAAAAATAGTGTAGAAAGCCAAGTGCTTTCGTGTAACTCTTACAGATTGGAGCCTCATTAGCAAATAATTCCAAAGCAGTGCGTACCACCTGTTAAAGCACTAATGAACATTATAGCGTCACATTGCAACTTACAGTTAGCCATTTGCCCTCTGGGGATGCCATGCCTGGCAAGTTCTTTCGCCAGGGAGCAGCGTGTGAACCTCTTGCCCGCCGTCGCCGCAGCAACAATTAGTAGAAGGGCTGTCTTAAGCAGCAGCATATCTTGGAGCGACCGCGTCCTTTGTCGATATATTCGCAACTAAACTCCGCCCGAAGCCCAAGGTGCACGACGTGAACAGATGGAGCTATTTAATGTTAGCACCCAGGGGTGAGTGAGCCATTCTCTTTCAAACCGAGTCAGAAGTATAATAACGGAGGTATTTCATGCAATCCGCACGTGTAAATACGATTGCGTCAAACTATTGAAATGTCAAAGGTCTCTCTAGTTGTGAAATACGTAGTAGGGACAATGTAACGTCCGAAGCCGAGCATATATTTTTTTTTATAGAAGGCTGCCCAGAAGGGTATTGCGCTGTGACGTCTATGGCTGATCCCACAATGAGACGCGTGAATTTCTTTTTTATTTAAAACCAAAGTATAGTGAGGCACTAAAAAAGATATTTTCAAATCGAAAAGTACCTAGTCACAGAACCTCTGTTACATGAATTCATCCCATCATTACTTTTTCCGCCGCCCCCTTGATCATTCACTAAACATTTCCGTCCGTCCGTCCGTCCGTCCGTCCGTCCGTCCATCCACCCATCCAGCCAGCCAGCCAGCCACAGCGTGCTTCAAAAGTAGACTGGTCGCCGAACAAAGTGGTTCTCTGTTGTGAGATCTCGGTTGTTACAAGACTGTTACGGGTCCCATACACGATGGCACTGTTACAGGAGAAATGCCGCTGTGCCGTACGCGACGTCCACGAAACCTGGAGAGATCATGAAAAACGCCGCAACGATACCGCAAGACAACAAGGTTCCAGGCAACCCGCCGCGGTGTTCTAGTGGCTATGACACTTGCCTATACTGACCCGAAGGTCGCGGCATCGAATCCCGGCCGCGACGGCCGCATTTGGTTGGAGGCGATATGCTAGAGGTCCGTGTACTGTTCGATATATGTCAGTGCACGTTGAAGAACCCCACGTGGTTGAAATTTCCGGAGCCCTCCATGGACTACAACGTATCTCATAACAATATGTCGTTCTTTTGGGACGTAAAACCCCAGAAATTATTAACAAAGTCCCAGCGAGTGTCACAACACAAAGAAAGACAATGTCCCAGGGGAGTTCTCAACAGAAAACAAGCGCAGAAAGCACAAGCGTATTAGAATAGAAGTTGGAAACATAACACCAAAACACACAAAAGGAAATATGTCAAGGCTTCATTTCTTTGTCAGACAGCCTATTAAGGCCAACGGCCAGTGAAGCCAAAGAAGGCATAGAGGACATTATTTGTAGCTACCGATGGAGGGTCAATAAATACGTCATATCATCACTGTCCTGTTGAGATTATGGCTAAATTACATGAAATCGCAGTGGACGAAAAGGATTGCATAAAAAGGTTTACGGGCCGATGTGTACGGGTGATCGAACGCCGTCGTAGCTCAATTGGTAGAGCGTCGGACACGTTGTCTGAAGGTTGCAGGTTCGGACCCTGCCGACGGCAAATTTTTTTTCTCCATTAATTTCTCTTTATGCTACAATGATCGTATTACATATAATGACTCCAATGCCTACCTTGGCTTCATTGTCTGTAAGCTTCGTAAGGTTTTGCTTCGACCCAGCCTCATAAGATGACGAAACGGGATATGATTAGTATCAAACCCTGACGCTTCCCCTAGCCAACTCCTGCTTTTACAAAAAACTTACAGGCAGAAATAATTCGCGTCTTATGCTTGAGCCTTATAGACCTATTCCGTGTTGGTGAACAGCCGT
Organism: Hyalomma asiaticum; assembly: GCA_013339685.2. Lineage (NCBI taxonomy): Eukaryota > Metazoa > Arthropoda > Arachnida > Ixodida > Ixodidae > Hyalomma > Hyalomma asiaticum. The sequence continues at coordinate 81,680,694 of CM023486.1, read as the reverse complement.
AGGCACCGGTGATATAACCAGGGCTTGTATCGACGTCGCGGCGCGGAGGCCCCGTCCACCGCTTGCCGTAGCCTTGCATGGTCGCGCCACCGCCTCCACCGCAGCGTGTGCGAAAGCTGCCTCCGAGCACGGGGCGTCGGAGTGCCAACGTAGTGTTTACAACAGTTTGCAAGGGGCAGCCGCGCGATATGAGGTTTCAATAGCTCTGTAGGAAGTATTCAATGAATGTAGAAAAGATCGACGCCCAACTATGACAAGATGTGAGAATCCGATTGAAACGACAAGCATCTTGCCACCACTGATGTGAATGATCGCGAGCTATCATGTCGGCGTCGCTTCAAGCGTATGCTTTAATTCGGTAACTAGCGCAAGGATGAACCACGCGGAGACGGGTTTAGGTAAGTACGAGGTGAAAATGCCTCAGCTAAAATACTGTTTCGAACTAAAGCCTCCAATCCCTACGCGAAATCCTTGCGCAAAACAAATGTATCGGTTTAGTTCCTCAAGCATAGGAAATGAGCAATATTGGTGGCGCTATCATCTATGGAAATACGGCTGTGATAACACGCACACACACGCGCAAAAAACGAAACAATTACGCGCCAAGGGCAAGGCTCTCCAATAAAGGCCAGCAAGGCGCGCGCAACCGCGGCCCGCGGCTCTCCCCGTATACGCTCAGTTGCGATCGTGAAGGCGTATAAAGTCCTGAAACGCCGTGGAAAATTTGAGTCTGACAATCTAAAAAAATGTAAGACGCGTCACAACCACTACAGCGTTGCCCAATACACTTCTTTGTGTATATGCTATCGCAGCCGCAAGCGATTTGGAAAAGCGTGGCTGCAATCGGCCTTTCACTCATGGCTAGGGGAATTAACCTCTTATATATTTATTTTGCTCGAGTGAATGAAATTCGTATGACGGATCTATAACCTCCTCACTTCAACAATACACGGCGACCGCCTTTAATTCTGCATATTGTGCTATGCTATAATGCAGTGCGCGCTTTGCGTTGACCGTCATAGTTCTGTGTCCGCACTTTGTTTATGCCAAGAAATTTGGTGCCGAGCATTACACTTGACAAGCTTACGACAATGATATTTCTCTCAAATTAAACAAGCCGCATTAACGCTAAATATTTATACACATGCTTAGCCTTGACAAAAATGCTTGGCGCATAACCGATGATCAGGCATTACAGGTTCGCCCCATTCCTTAAGACATACATAAACACGAAACCGATAAAAAGCTATTGCACATTTCTTGTTCGTTGCTGAGCAACGAACCCTCGGCACAGGTGATCGGTGCACACATTTTCTCTTTCATTTCACGGCGGTGAGCAGCACCCGCACCAGCGAAAACAAAGCGGCTGCTACGATATAGGCGTGCCGGCTGATACCTACCACGCGAAACCAAATGACCCGACGACAGCGCCCCTGCATCTTCGTGACGTAGGCCGGCGGAGTAGGTCTATAACTACAACAGCCTTTATTAAGTAAGTAAACCACTACACATGCCCGAAATGGTGAGTATACAGCGAATAAAAAAGAGAAGGAAGTCCACCCTATTGCCAGGCTTCGTTTTTTTTTTTTTTTCAACATCCATTTTCCCTTCTTCGCCCCATCTAGACCGGCTCTTTGCATTCAATCGCTTCCTCCTATTCCCGTTCCCTTAATTTTAACAACGGAGCTGTTGAAATTGGGCGCTAAGTCAAGGCAAGACAGATTGACAAAAATAGGCTCGCGGGGCTTGTAGGCGCCTGCGTCGCAACCCTGCGTAACTTTACTCAATTTTCGCGACAATTTAGGAAGCCTATCTATAATGACCACTTTAAACTGAGTCAAGGCGAGACAAAAACTGCGAAAAATAGGCTCGCGCGGTTCGTGGGCACCTGGCTCGAAACCCCACGTGACTCTATGGCACTTATGTCGACAATTTCAAGAGCCTAAATAACACGAAACTTCAAACGAAGTCAGGGGCATACAAGCATACAAAGATTCGAAATAAAGCATTTCTGCGGTTCCCGGCCGCTTGCCTCGCAACACCGCGTAACTCTATGCCATTTTTGTGTAATTAACTCAGGCTGACTCTATATCTAGGCTTTCATTAAAATCGGGCGCGTGCATTTGTAGAAAAATGCAAGTTTTCATTTCCAAGGGTCGTCAGAATCGTCAAAAAAATCCCATAGAGTTACGCGGGGTTGCGACCCGGGCGTGCTGGAGCCGGGTTTATCTATTACTGGGATTAGTTAACTCGGGCAGACTCCATATCTAGGCTGTCATTAAAATCGGGCGTCTAATTACTCGGAAAAATTAGACTTTTCTTTTTTCATTTTTCACCAAAGATCGTCAGAATTGTCGAAAAATATGCTATAGAGTTACGCGGGGTTGCGACCCGGGCGTGGTGGAGCCGTGTTTATCTATTCCGGGTATTAGTTAACTGGGGCTGACTCCATATCTAGGTTTTCATTAAAATAGGGCGTGTAATTACTCGGAAAAATGAGACTTTTCATTCTTCATTTTTCACCAAAGATCGTCAGAATTGTCGAAAAATATGCCATACCAGTAGCGCACCCAGGATCTCTACCAGGGGGGGGGCTCAATTCTTCACGAAGGGCCGGGCATGCCATTACACAGTTGTTGCGTGTGTAAAAAAAATTAAATAAAATGCCAAATAATGGTAACATCAATGGTGATGATTATTCTTATTATTTTTCGGCATTTTGCAGAGACATTAGCGCCACATTCTTCTAGGACATAAGAGCAGTTACGGAGTGGGATGGGATTAGGTCGGCCTCAGGGGGGGGGGGGGGGGAGGGGGTTACAACACCCGAACCGCCCCCCCCCCCCCCCCTGTCGGTGCGCCACTGTGCTCTACCAAACGTATGCGGCCAAACGTATTTAGAGCGACTTCTGAACGAGTCAAAATTTCACAAAAAAACCCTATACTATAGTCTTACCTTTTTGGCATTTTGGGCAAAATTTTGAGAGACCGTATTTTTATTCAGGAAGGCGCGCAATAAGTAGAGGAATGCTCTATGATGCGGCCAAACGTATTTAGAGTGACTTCTGAACGAGTCAAAATTTCACAAAAAACCCAAGGCTATAGTCTTACCTTTTTTGGCATTTTGGGCAAGATCTTGAGAGACCGTATTTTTATTCAGGAAGGCGCGCAATAAGTAGAGGAATGCTCTATGATGCGGCCAAACGTATTTAGAGCGACTTCTGAACGAGTCAAAATTTCACAAAAAACCCTATACTATAGTCTTACCTTTTTGGCATTTTGGGCAAGATTTTGAGAGACCGTATTTTTATTCAGGAAGGCGCGCAATAAGTAGAGGAATGCTCTATGATGCGGCCAAACGTATTTAGAGCGACTTCTGAACTAGTCAAAATTTCACAAAAAACCCTATACTATAGTCTTACCTTTTTGGCATTTTGGGCAAAACTTTGAGAGACCGTATTTTTATTCAGGAAGGCGCGCAATAAGTAGAGGAATGCTCTACGATGCGGACAAACGTATTTTGTGCGACTTCTGATCGAGTCAAAATTTCACAAAAAACCCAAGACTATAGTCTTACCTTTTTTGGCATTTTGGGCAAGATTTTGAGAGACCGTATTTTTATTCAGGAAGGCGCGCAATAAGTAGAGGAATGCTCTATGATGCGGTAAAACGCATGTTGTGCGACTTCTGATCGAGTCAAAATTTCACAAAAACC